>OX155957.1:2139294-2434294 GCA_944548615.1 Micropterix aruncella | reverse complement strand
AGAACACTTAAAATAAAGGTTGAATAATATGCCCTTAGATAGTTACAACTTAAGAATTTTTTTAAGTTTATCAAATTCGTCCAGTTTATAAGGTATGTTTGACTAAATGGTTTTAAGCATATTTCATAGCTGACGCTTTCTCGCGTGTAACAGTATTGCATTAAACATTTTAAACTACTAAATATAAAAATATTATGAAATTTTACTTTTTGTTTTGTCCAGCGTATCTTTGGCAGTACGATATAGTTAACATTCTGCGTGTCGTGGCTGTGTCGAATGAAGTAAAACTCGCAGTTCATCAGATTCTCTTTGGGGTATAAAAGACAAACATCGGTAAATACGCGGAAGAATGGTAAGAATGGTTTTACAAAAAAAAATGGACCAGAATGTTTCATGTACTGATGTCTCTGGCGGGTCGGTCACACTCACGGGTCAACACCCATCCGATGGTCTCCACGCATGGGGTGCGAGCCTGGGTAGGACACTGGGTCAACCAGTCTCCCCTGGGAATCAAACCTCTGGCGCTCCTGGACGGTCTGCTCACCGAGCGGCGCAAGCCAATCGACTGTGCTCTCCGACTAACAATCGGGGGAGTCTGGGAACTGTATTGTTTCCTATAAAGCGGGGGTGGTTGTCTACCTTACGGCGACTGCTCTTGAAATGACCATTGGCCATCCGATCCCGGTTCAGAGTCGGGCAAAGGACGTATTGGTCCGCGATAGATTCGGTGCACACCGTTTCACCGCTTCGTAAGGGAGAGGCCCGCGCAAGCGACCTCGAACTCGGAACCAATCGAGAGACCGGAGAAATCTGGTCACAATTGGAAGCAAGGGCGCGAGGGTCGGCCCGCCAGGTAACACTGGCTATCTCGCGGTAAGGCGTTGGCTTCTTGCGGGTTGTGACGTAGCTGGACGTTGGATTTGTTTCTGTCCAAAGTCTTCTACGTTCACTGCAGGGCGACAGAACGAGAAAATCGTTAAAACGTCCTGTGGTGACGGGCTCGTCCGTTGTAGTTGACACCGCAAGTTGATGTCTCTGGCATTGAATGACACTCTATACCACAATTAAACAGCTGGAGGACGTAAAATTAAATATATATATATTAGGGAGATGCTGAAAGGCCACCTTTTCTATAACGTGACCGAATTCGAGGGCTATGACATTAAAAACATTTTACCCATTTGAACAATAGATTTTATAAGTATTTATGGATTCACTGTCTGACTATATTGCTTTCATATTACATAAAGCAACAGTTATTGAAAAAAAGCTTATATGAAGGTATTTACCTATTATATTGATTTTTTCTTTATTTTTTATATTTTTAAATACTGGTATTTGTTTTTTTTTTTGTTATTTTAGTTATATCTTTTTCATTATTTTGACTCTTTATAAGATCTGATTCTTACAATTCACAACTTTAAATTATTTTATTCAGTGATGATACTGAACTCATTAGAATTTCTATTTTTCTTACAAATAGTTAAGGTACTCAAACTCGTATCATGCAAGAAGATTGTAGTAAAACTACCTATCAATCACAGTAGCTTGTATAATACTAACTATAGTATATTGTGACACGTAAAAGAGCGGTAAATTCGATAGTTGTATTAGAATGTAATGTAATGAATAGGATGCATGCTAGTACACGTTCTGGCCTCAGAATGGTTGCTGATGGAACTTAACTCAGAATGGAACTTAACTACTACCTTAAGAATGATACATACTATAGCACTTGAATTTTAGCTACAGCTGGCTAAGAAAGACTAAATAAAACGAATATTTATAATCATCAACTTAATGTTGAATTACTTTCGGAGTTTATTTGAATTTCTTTCGGATTTTATTTGATTCAGTTTTAAAAAAAATATTGTCAGTTTCCTGTCAATCATTTAATATATTTTCAGATATTGCATTGTAAAAGAAAATCTGATGCATTCAATACAGTATGCGAACATCGTGACACCTTCACAATAAATTATGTAGATTTAAAATGCTTGTTCAAAACATTGTGCAACTCGTCGAAATGTTAATAATGTCAAATTACTACAACATAATTGGTGCAACATCCATGACCATAGCGTTTAGCTTAAGTGTTTAGGTCTATTATGTTATCTTAATATACTCACTTTCGATATTTGGTTAAATATATATTTAAAAACTTTCCTATATGACTTAGAATGTAGTTTTATAGAGAGCATCCTCTAACCTCTAACAAACTAAAATTACTCAAAAGTTTAAAAAATATTTAGCTTCAATCGCGTGATCTCGCTCGTGGCGTGTTATTTGAAATCATCAGTAGACAGTGGATGCTATAAAAAAATCTAAACATATGGTCAGACTACTTATAATTGATTGCGTGGCGTTAGCATCTCCATACCATTATATTGCGCCATTGCGACCATTATATTGCGCGGCACAGTAGAAAGATGCTTGACATGTATGGAGATGCTGAAGCCACGCATTATATTTGAAGCGGTCTGGCCATATGTTTCGAGTTTTTTATTGCATCCACTGCCTACTGATCAATGTTCATGTTTTCCTAAATTCTTTGGGAATACTAATTAAAATCACACATTTCCTAGTACGCCAGCGCCTTATATCCCGGAATCTGGGCTGCTACTCCACGGCATTCTATGGCCAAAATACTGTCTGATCTGAAAGTATCAGGATATCCAAAACTCGCACTTTTTTGTCGCTGGCTCTTGGCCTATAGCCGCTTATTTTTACCTGGGTATAAATATAATTTTAGGGGAAGATTTGCTATTTTTCGGATTGCAGTGCCAGAGCAATCAAGGAGTCATTTCTGTTTTAAATTATTATTTAGTAATTTTGATATCATATATAGCTTATAAAATTCTGCATATGACGATGACAACATGCTGATAGTAGTTGATATATATTTCAAAAGAATTGTAAAATAAGCTTTGAGCAAAGTAATCTCTTACATAGCAAATTAAAGACTGTCTCTTTCTTTATTAGAAACGAATATTATAATTATACTCTACCTCAACTACAAATAGGGTTTATCGGGTGTTTTATGCTTGTCATAGGGAACCCATATTTATACTCCAAAAGAGAGCAGTGCGAATAATTGCAAGGTGAAAAGGGAAGAGTCGTGTTGACCCATTTTTAAAAGGCTAAGAATCCTCACCTTAACCCCACTCTATCTCTTTAAGTTACTGACTGAGTTTTTTAAGAATATACACATTATAAAAAGTTTTCAGATACACATACTAAAAATACGAGAAATAAATTAAACATTTTTATACCATGTACTAAACTAAACACAGCAAGGCAAGACACAAAATACTCCGGGCCATATTACTTTAACGGGCTACCGGAAAGTTTAAAAACAATTAAAGTGGAAAGCTTATTCAAAAAATTATTTAAAGAATTCTTATTAGAAAAAGCTTTTTATTCGATCGATAGGTTTGTTAATTTTAAATAATTTTAAAAAAAAATTTTGCATTTTTTTTTTACAATTTTAAGTAGCATTTTTTATTATTCTGACTTTTTTTGATTTAAATTTCTAGATTTTTTTTATTGATTATTTTAATTTGTGGTTTTAGTAAATACATCTTTAAAATTATTTTGATGTCCTAAAAGCAATAATGAAGTAACTTTATGTACGTGGTAATAAATTTAGATATTGTAAAAACGGACTAATAGACTGTAATTTAAATGTACCTAGATATTAAGTTTCTACAATCTGGAAATAAATTGAAATTGCAATTTAGAATTCAAGGTCTCGTGCAAATTTTCCCATGGGTAAATGGGGCAAAGGATCTGCTTCTACTTCAGATTCGATCTTCAATCAAAGGATGTCTTCATGGTCTCTGAACCATTCCTACAGAATTTAAAGAGGTCAGTGCTCGCTTCACCAGCCACCCGACATGACATCCGACTTCACAAATCTAGGCTGTGAGCCAAATTTCTATTTCTCGGATATGACATACGTCGATACATACACTGCTTCCTTTACAGTTGATTCAGCGTATAACCTCATAGCTTTAGTAATTAATATTATTCATTGTGGTTAATAAGGGAAGTACTTAGCGTTTATTAGGAATCGCCGCAAGTGCAAGATTGCTTCCTGCGCAAGTTGACACTTGTAATAGAGGTTGCGCCTCGAGTATGTAAATGATAATAATATCACACAAACCGCTTTTACAGATGAAATTACGAGGCCGCTTGCAAATTAAAGTGCTTTCTTTAGAAATTTCAAAAGAAGAAATTTTAATATGCAGTAGGACCTCACTTATCCGAGATAATGTGGACCGAGGTTACATCAGATAATCAAAAACTCAGATGACACGAACTCTGTCAAAAATCGCCCCCCCCCCCCCCGGTGAGGGGGGGAATATACGGTAAAGTTTGAAATTTATGAAAACGTAGTACATGATGTAAAAAAAACTCGTACATCTATTACAGATTTAAACGTAGTCAGTTAAAAATGTTATACAATACAAACATATAAAAAATATAAAATACAGTCCTGTATAGTAAAATTGAAAAAGATGGATGATATTGGTGGGTAACAAACATGGCCTGGCCTTAACTTTTTTGACTTCGGTTAACGAGTAACTCGGTTAATCGGGGCTCGGATAACCGCGACCCTACTGTGTGTTCTTCATCACTCTTTTTAATGCATATGAATTTCTGTTTGCGATATTGGTACAGCGTCATAAATGAAAATTTTACATGAATATATTTATTTAAAATAACTACACTAGAGGCTATGTATTGGAATAAATAATCATATAATTGAATTTAAATATTAAATGTTTAAATTTAAATTTAAATTGCTCAACAAACGTTGCCTTTGTGGAAGCCAACGATTCCACCATCAGACCCTTACAAAGGATATTTTGTGATGTGATTCATTGTCAGCTGACTGTCTCCGCAAATATATCCAGGATGTGCTGCAAAACCCATTTATCATGGTAGCTGCACAACGGCAGAGATCTGTGCAGAAATTATTTATAGTAGACTATTCCCTGCGCGTTAAATCGTAACCTGAAACGCTTAAGTCATTGACGAGGTGTTTATTTTGGACTTGAGCAATTGCCAAAGTTTTTCGATAGTTAACTGATCGTCGCATACGACAATGTCTCTTCATAAGTCTTCAAGACTTCAGTCGACCAGGAAGGAGGTCGGTAAAGTCTTCCTTGACAGGAAATGTCAAGCTTTCAGTTTTCTTAGATTCAGATTTTTAGATTTCAGTTGTTAATTTCAGGATAACAATAAAGCGTAGACAATTGACAACAGTTTTTGACGTTTGGTCGCTGTACATTGACCGCAGGATATTATGCCATACCTTAATATGCCTTCTTAGTCGTTATTTTTTCTCAGTCTTTTCATAGCAAAACATGCCCTAGATAACTTAGACCGGATGGGACATATATTGTGACCCGTCCAAAAGCCAATTGGATGCGAATGTAATGTAATGTAATTAATATAAACTTCTGTATAAAATACATTTCTAATTGTGGTTTAATTAACACCCGACGGATCGAGGACAGGTCTAATAGCAAGGACTAATAGACAGAAAGAGACCGAACATTCAGAGAGAGAGTGAGATGGGATACTGTGACGGCTGCGAAACCATCTAGAACCGCCAAGGATTGTTTATCGACGACAGTTTGACATCCTCAGGCGAAGGGAGCACAACTCAGGCGGGTGACGTTTAATAATATCCGATATCGGGATATGATTACTTGCGAGCACCAGATAAGGCTGTCTGGCTTCCAGGCTACCGCTTCATTTACATATTGCCGCGGACGGGACACTCGGAGCATGGATTCGTTAAGTGATGCGAAATACATTATCATTCGATCACTCGACTCTCTTGCACTCTAAGTGAGCCGTATCGAGACTACAACATAGTCCTTCCTTTGAATGCGCACATTATTCAATGCAAACGAAACTCAGAAACCGAGCAGATCACGAGCATCCTTACCACGTTAAGAGCATGACAAATTGAATAAGCAAGATGCTAAACAAATTCAATATTAAAACGATCTTTAAACTGACCCAAAATATAGCTTGAACTCTGAGGCCTGTAAAGGATATAATATCACTACAAACTCAGGTTGTGTATAGAACCGAATGCAGCTGTGGTTTACCCTGCGTTGGATAAACGATACAGCCCATAGTCACTCGACTGATGGAACATAAAGACGGTCAGCAAGAAAAATCGGCGATCTGCGAACATACATTTAATAGAGAAACTAACCAATGGGTGCAGTTTCAAAATCCCATTGTGCCGTACAAAGAACAATTTTACTTTTCCCGCATGAAGCCATTGAAATAAAAGCAACTAGAATTGTCGACTACAGCGGGCGAGCCCGTCACCTCAGGAAGTTTTAACGATTATTCGTTCTATCTCCCTGGAGTGAGCGCAGAAGACTTGGACAAAACAGTCCACCGTCTAGCTCCGCCACAAACCCGTAAGAGGCCGACGCCTTAACCGCGAGATAGCCAGGAGTGTTACCCAGCGGGTTTACACTAACGCCCTTACTTCCAATTGCGACCAGATTACTCCAGTCTATCGATTGGTTACGAGTTCGAGGTCGCTTGCGCGGTCCTCTCCCTTACGAAGGGGTGAAACGGTGTATACCGAATCTATCGCGGAACACGGTATCATTTGCCCGCCTGTTCACCCAGGATCGGGTAGCCGATGGTCGTTTCGAGAGCAGTCGCCGTAAGGTCCGCAACCACCCCCGCTCTATAGGAAACAGTACTGCTTCCAGACTCCCCCGACTGTTAGTCAGAGTGCGCAATCGATTGGCTTATGCCGCACGGTGCGCAGACCGTCCAGGAGCGCCAGAAGGTTGATTCCCAGGGCAAACTAACCATAAGGCCAGAGTCCTACCCAGGCTTGCACTTCATGCGTGGAGGCTGTCGAATAGGTGTTGACCCGTGAGTATGACCAACCCTGATAAATAAGAAGCTAAATAAGAAGCACCCTGAAGTTCAATAATGATGACGGTTTCAAACTCTTTACTATGTGGAATTCTCTTCTTAATATGCTCTTAATGCCCATCAATCGCCGAGACAAGATACAGTGATTGTTGTGTGCATGACGAATGTTTAAATTTCGCGCGCGCCGAACAGCAGCAGCCGAAGTAACAGCAGCAGTTTGCCGCCTAACTGCAGAACACCGAAAAACAAAATTTCGTTGCTTTAGTTTTACAGCAATATAACGAATTATTTAAGTTTAATTGATATATGTATCGGTAGATAAAAGTCTAAAGAGCATTTTGTTTACAGTCTTGTTTTGAAAAAACCTTAAAAACTATGAGATTTACGTAGTGAAGTTAAATGAAAACTACCACTGGTCTCACGTTAAACATTTCTCGTCAAATGTAACCTATTTAATCTCAAAGTTAATAAGTGGAAGAAGGGTAGCAACACTTGCAACTTTTCCTACGTAATTTTATTTTGTAATATCATCTTCATTACATAAAGAATTCATTGTTGGCTTACTTGATTTTCTGTCTGTCTTTTTTTATTTCTGTTTCATGTTTTCAATTCACGGGAACGAGAAAACTTTCAAATATTTTTAAATTATATAGAATCGAAACTGTGTTTGACAACAGTAGTACCAAAAAAGTGGTCACTAGTTTTCTTTGGCGGTTCTTCCCAGTGGAATCTTACTTGTAGAATTCGCCGAAAAAAATATATAAAATATTATTATTATTATTATTGCTCTTAAAGTGTATTACTGTTGTTATATTATTATTGTTAAATTGTTTTTTTATTATACTGTTACAGTATTATTTTTTTTTTTTTATTCTTGGACTATCTTAACATTATTTTAATTACAATTGGATTATTTTAATGTATGTTGATTATTTCTCAGACTTTTATTTTTTTTTTTTTTTTAATTTCCTAGTCTTATAATTAAAAATAAATGATATATGCTCTGTGCTTATAAATGTGCGGTTATAAATATGAAATTGAAATTGTACGCCCTGTGGATAAACTATATAGAACCATTTTGTACAAAAACATCTGTACCTCTGTACCTTACATACATTTATGCAATACAGATCTATTCTATTCTATGATCGAAACAGACAGTATATTGTACTATTATTGTCTTTGAAGTTCAGTATGTGTATCTACGTAATGTATTTATCATGTATAAAAATTGAAACTGAATCTTGCGACGGTTTGTCGAATCTTGCGACGTTGCCGTACAGGCTCGGTTTTTAATCACGAGCTTTCCATAATTATTTACAGTTCTTGTCAGTACCTTGTATATGAACATTGACTGTTGTGCAAAACCACAAAAAGCTGTATTATATAAAACCGGCACAGACCTTCGTGTTCGAAAATAATGAGAAATTTCTACTTTCCATGACTGCATAAATGAAAATATATATATGACAAAAAGACAGGTAAATAGCTGAATTAAAATAGCAATAACATTTTTTTGTGTTATAGCTTATTATATTGTGAACTTCAAACAATAACCGAAGTTTTTCAAATAACCGTTATAGTAAAACATCAATTACATGGGTAAGGACATTGTATATTATCTCAAGCTGCTTTAATTCTTACTATTATTATTGGACGGTGTTTATTCATTTATTTATTTATTTATTCTATGGGAAACACAAAGCGCATACAAATTATCAAGGTAAAATATTTCAATGGCCGATTAATTGATTCCCACGGCTCCCCTATTTTTATATATGCCATATTGCGGATTCCAAATTTGAAAATATATACGACCTGCACAGGATTCCTAAAGTTACACCGACATAAATAACGATATCTCGCAATAGATCCATGCTCGAAAGTGAGGCTACTTCCCCGATGGCATATTCAACCTATGAGCTAAACCAATCTTCTAATACACTTTTGCATCTGACAAGGACGGGTCCTTAATCGCCGTTGAGGCCATTATCGATTGCTGTAACGATCATCTGCCCGATTCTACTTATCTGCTCGTACTTTCTTCACTAGATAGAGGTATGCACTAAACATGGAATAGGGATATAATATATCGTCTATCTAATTTTTTTTTAAATCCTTAAAACAAACAAAAAATTGATTTAAACGACTTTAAACATTTGCATAATTTTAGATAGAGTTTATTTTTGTTTTTATGAAATGTAGAAATATATTGTTTATGTAAATTTACAAATATGTAAGTAAATTAATCAAATATGGCTTATATAATAGTAGTAAATTGAACATTATCTCCAAATAAGTACATATTATCTCATTTCTAAGTCGTAATATAAGGTATTTAGTCGTAATAAGAGTCAAATTCATGACGAAAATATACGTGTATATGCCATTTTTTAAAATACAGTATTAAGCAAGCACATACAAAATTAAATGTCTACCTTAGAACAGGTCCCAGCGTAGCTAGGTGAAATTGGCACTGAACTATGCTATGTATTCATTTTCTGGTATTGACTAAATGTTACAAATATTTTTGTACATAGTACCTAAGCTCTGAAACTATATAGTCACAAAAAATATTTGCATTACTAAGATAATTTTTCATATAAATTAATAATTTGTGTGCACTTTGTACAAAAGTCCCTTTTGTACACAACCTGTACCATATGCAATTATTTAAAAAAATGTAGTAATACCTACTCGAAATGTCAATAAAACTAGTATTTTTTTAAATGACATATTATTTTAATTTAGAAATACACGAAAGGTATTAGATTTGGAAGTCTTAAATTTAATGTTTAATTAAACATAACAGTTTATATCCAATATGCTTTTCCTTATTAGTACTTATTACTAGGTGTATACTTATTAGTAAACAATGAGTATTTTCAGGCAAAATTAAACGAATCGACCATAGGTCGATAGGCCTTGTCGACGACCCTGGACGTTTTCCGTTGACAATTGCCCTTTAGCGGGGTTTCACATAATCCAGGCTTTCTAAGTGTGGCGTCGCATGGCTGCGCGCCCTGCGGCAGGTATCTCGTAACTGTTCTCTTTACACAGCCTCGTAGAGATACCTCGCAGGTATCTCTTTATACAGCCTTGCGTCTCGCGCCCCTGCCATACGCAGTCGGTTGTCTTCGGTGTTCAAGGAATAAAACAGTTTTTTTATTAAGTATTTGAGGTATGTACATTTATCCATATAGCTATCTACATATATAATTTCGGAATCTATTCAGCCAGTTCTATCAGTACGATGTATTTATATTGATTTATTGATATTTGGACAATTATTTATTTGATATTTTAATAGTTTATGTACCCTATTATACTCGGCATGACAAAAAAAAATCTAACAATACTACACACTTCTGAAACGGGTTAAGAATTTAGAAGTTATGGTGGAATAGCTGACACATACATACACACATGAACCCTGAAAACATTACACTATTTTTTAGGGCTGTCGTGTAAAACGGGATCATCCCCCTCAACTGTCACCGGACAGTTCTGAGAAAAGCTTGGAGCTTGAAAAATTGATCAATAGGTACCTACATATTTCAAAGTTACTTATACTAAATTTAAATTAAAAATTAAATAAAAAGAACAGCACTAGCAGGCAAGGAGCACAGGCCAGCAAATACCACAGCACTGTATATCCATCACCCTAACAGAGGCGTATACCTAGTGGGGTGATGTAATCCTGAGAAATATAATGCCCTTTCGCGATTCTTTTTTCCTATCCGGATAAAAAAATGTGTAAAAAAATGGAACGCAATGTATTTAATTAATGTAATTATAAATAAAGGAAAAAAGTTTTTGAAAAATCAAGGTTGTCAAAGAAACCTACAAATTATGACATAAACTCAATATTTAATGTTCAGCTTGAACGGCTTGTATCTCATTAACGAAGTCGTGGAGTATTTTAAGATATTGATTTCCGTCTTGATTTTTGATGGGGAATTATCTCCCGAAGATTCTGACACAAATTTGAAGACACGTGTATAAGCGAAGCTGGAATATGACATATTCCTAGCAATTAACGTGATTTCGGTCAAACATGGCATATGTGTCCCAAATTTCAAGTCCAATATTTTGGTTCAACATTTTGGGATTGTAACATGACTAGTGCGCCCCTAGTGGACCGATTTCAACGTCAAACTTTTCAACTCTTAGCATGACCAAATGATGTCTGCATGCCGAATTTCCGCTCAATCGGATTCAGCGTTTGGGCGTTATTGTGGAGGAATACACACAGCAGACACACAGAAGTACAGACAGACACTCGACTTTCACGTGGAAATTGTCTTAATCGTCACGAGGAAGCTTAAAATTTAAAACTCAGTTTAAAACGACAGAAGTAAATGGAACAAGACGCCAACCGATTCTGGTAATAAAGGGTGTACCTCAAGGTTCTATTCTAGGTCCATTTTTATTTTTAGTGTACACTAATGACTTGCCTGGATGTGTGTCATCCGAGAATGATGACATTACACTGTTTGCAGATGACACATCTCTTATCTTCTGTGACAAAAATAAGGAATCATTAATAAATAGAATTAGTTACACGATTGATCAACTCTTGATTTGGTTTAATTCTAATGAATTACGTCTAAATATTTCAAAATCAAAAATAATTCCTTTTCGCTTAAGACCTGCCAATGTTGACTATTTAATGAATTACACGACTATTTTGAAATCGACATCACAGAAGATATAAATTTTCTAGGATTAAAAATTAACAGTAAATTACAATGGAATGCGCACATCCAACAATTAGCTAGTAAGCTATATAGCTCGATATACTCTATTAAAAAAATCAGAAGTCTTTGTGGTTTTGCGGCAACCAAATCAGTATACTTTGCGTATTTAACTTATTAATGACTTATGGACTACTATTTTGGGGAAATGCTGCAACCAGTAAAAGAATCTTTCTTTTGCAAAAGAGAGCACTGCGCAGCATGTATCAGATAACGACTAGGACCTCCTGCAAAGAATATTCCATCAAGGCAAGGGTAATGACTATGTATTCGGCGTTCATATACCAGTGTTTAATGTATGCTAGACAGCACCTAGCAGAAACACCAATTAATGCAGACATTCACTCGTATCATACACGCGGTAGCTCCCTTTTATGCGTACCCCGAATACGACTGGCAAAAGTACAGAAAGGCTACTTTTACCTTAGCATTAAATTCTATAATCTACTCCCTACAAAATTTAAATAGCTGGAGGACATAAACTTCAAAAAAAACATCAAGGAGATTCTGATAGGCCACCCTTTCTACAATCTGGCCGAATTTGAGGGCCATGATTTTTCATATATTGTGCCCATTTAAATTACTTAAAAAAGTAGAGCCTTATTGTCTGATTATTTTATATGGTCTTATATCTGTATTTTTAGTTTAAAATGCATAACGTAGATTTAATTTGATTATTTAACATTTTACTGACAATTTGAATATTACGATAATTAATTATACTACGTATCTTTTCGAATTACTAACTACTTCAAATATTAGGCTCTGTTTTGATTATTTATATTTATAGTTTGACAATCTAGTAGTTAATTTTTGACTACCTATGTATGTTCAGTAAAGAGTAGTAACGAAACTTACTACATAACCCAATTATTTTGACACGTCCAAGTGCGGTCTTTAGCCGTCAATTGGATACGACGAAAATGTAATGTAAAACTCTAACGATGTAGCCGGTATTAAATGAGAAGTATTTAAAGTTGTTGAGAGAAAAGTATAGTTATATAGTTAATGAATGTTGATGGTTTCAAAGACGTCGCACTAATGCTCGATTGGAGGAAGTTCCATATATGCTGGATTGAAAAAGAGTTTGTACAAGAGGATGGTATATCGGCTGTCATCGGATGTCAAAACAAAATAAGCCACTTTTTCCCACTTTTATACTGATTAATTTAAACTTACTGCGTGTCAAAACATATAATAACTAAAGTTATTGATTTTTTTTGTTGAAAATAAATATGTGTTTTTTTAATAATATTTACACATAAACATAATGAACTACATACAACAGAAATGCGCATACTACGCTGGTCAGCGGGTGTCACACTATTAGACAAAATTCGAAATGAGTACTTAAGGGGAAGTTTAAAAGTCGCTCCGATAATTAATAAAGTCAGAGAAAGACGATTACGGTGCTACGGTCACGTCCAGCGACGCCCAGATTATAACATGGTGAAGATTGCCCTAGACCTGCCAACGACGAAACGTGCTCTTGGAAGACCATCCGCTACCTGGTTGACGACGGTTGAAAAAGACCTGAGAGAAGCCCAACTCGACGCCGACACAGTACAAGATCGTGCTCAGTGGAGAAGGACAAGGAAGGCCGACCCCAAGTAAATGGGGTAGGGTCTAGGCAGAAGAAAGAACGATTTACACATATATACCGTAAAATTATATTTGGAAAGAAAAAAGTTGTCATAAAACATTTCGCAGCTTGCTGTAGAATGTTACCAAAAGCATTTATAATAGCTATAGTATTTTAACGATACCACTGTGGTCTATGGTCTTTGATCTTACAGCGACTGTGTGGTCCGTTGTAGAGAATCAATTACCACCGTTCGCGGTGCGCGCAACGGTAGACACCGGAGGTGCTCGACGGAAGAAAACGCAGTATGTTGTAGGTATGTATGTACGGCGGATGATTTAATTGAGACTGTTAGGTGGGTCGATGGGTTCGAGCCCGCTCGGTGTGTACGGCGATGCAACATTTATATCTGACTCCAATAATTACTTCGCGCGTGGCAATACCGTCGCAGAAAATTTAAATCATTTTCTGGCGAGGCAGATGAACCATAACATGTGAGGTAGTCTCGACAGTATAAATCTGAATGTAACACATATAAGGTCATTGTTAGAGAGTATAATTAGGATACTAATATTTAATATAAGTCCATAAAATGTGATCGTATTTCTGCAAGCCTTACTTGCAAATTCACTTGGGTATATTCAAGGGCAGCTATTAGGAAAGAGTGTACACTAAAGTTTTCGTTAGAAAACTGTATTGTAAATGAATTTATAGCGCAGATGATCCTCGTCAATTTATTAATACTTGTGTAAGCCGGAATACTACGACATAACCAAATCATTTCAGCCAGAAATAGTGATTTGTTTTCTGGATTTCTATTTTCATGCAACCTTCGGAGCAAACTTCCATACTTATTACGCGTTATATTATTTAATAAAGTTACAACATAGTTAAGTAATAATCAACTTTCGGGTAATTCTGGAAGCGTTCGTAACTTTCAGTAAAGTTTTGATACGCTTATGCGTGTCCAGGTGATACCACTTCGAGTTATAACTGATAAATATGGATATCGCGCTACGAAAGCTTATTGTGAAAACATAATAAGCTTAATAAAACAATTCCCTAAAAATGCAACAATATTTATTATTTATTTGCTTGTTTACATTAGGGTGTTATTAGCGCGATTTTATATACGAGTAATTTTTTATTATTTAAATAAGCAATAAGTAAAACATAAACACATCCCATACGATCATTCTAGACGAATGATCTATCATCTACTATCAACTAGACCGAACAGCCGATATCTGAGCATACTAAATAAATACACTGCCTTTGTTTTTCTGTATCTGTGGTAACTGAGGTTATCTCACAACTAAACTACTTTCAATATTAATACTGAAATGATAGGATAAAATTATTACACATAGATAAATAAAACATGTCCGGTATGTATGAGTATTATTGTAAATATACTAGAAATAAAAGGGTTAGTTATATAAGATAATTAAATTAAATTATTTATGTATTGATATTTTTTATTTAATGTTAATTGAATATAATTGGTAGGTACATCATGATTAAAGATTATTATTCTTACTCTTGAAGTGTTATCTTCTACAGGATATGGCCTAAATTCATGGTTCCTTTAATCCAATTATCACGATTTTAAAATAAAAACTCTTGTATTTCATTTGTTTCGCAATATTCGAACGTAAATATCACCCAATTTTTGTTTTTCGCTGTTCAATTTTATAATTAACATTACACATTTTAATCTATACCTTATTTTAAATAAATAGAAATCCGTAACTTCATTTTATTATCTATTTTGTATTTAAATGTAGTGGGTATACCTACAGCTTTATTCGACTAATCTATAAAAATCTGTATAAATAAAAATGAAATGCTGTTCTTTGGTAACCGCATATTAGCTTGAACGGCTGTACCGATTTGGCTAATTTCTTTTTTAAAATGTTCGATATATTTCAAATAAGGTCTTAACGGAAAGGAAAATTAGAAAAGTTTTCTGGAAAATTGGGAAATTCGGGAAAAAACTGAGAGGGCTTTTTTACTACTCACAATTCGAACGATGGATATCTGATCGCTATGATCGCTATGCTCTCGGGATAGAAATATTTCAATTCAATGAATTCAATTGAATAAAAAATCTGGAAGAACTTGAGAAAAATCCGGAGGGAGGGGTTTGGAAAGGGGGTTAGGGGGAGGGGTGGGAGGCAGGGTTATAGGGGGAGAGGTGTAGTTTGGAAAGGGGGTTAGGGGGAGGGGTGGGAGGGTGGTGGTGTTGAGGGGCTTTGTCGCGGGGGGGGGGGGGGGGGGGTGTCTGATTGCCGGGAAAGTCTTGGGGTGTCACAATCGATTTTTACTTTGTTTACATATTCATAAATTCACAAAACGATCACAAAAAAAATAATTGAAATTTGGACAGGATAACGTTTGTCGGGTCAGCTAGTATTAAATAAAATATAATGCACTAGGTACGTAACGCCGATAACTAGGATTTTTATTTAAAATACGATATTCTACTGAGGTCCAAATCTGGTTATAGTAGAGAGTGAGGGCATTGTCACCCAGCCAGGGTTGCCTCGCGGATTGCTGTTGGATTCTTATAGGCTGTCGGAGGAGTATGTCTGGTGGAATTTATTTGTCCATCAATTTCTTTGCGTTCAGTCCACGGAAGAAAGGACGACAACATCCAACAGATGAAAACTTCTTGGGGGGGGGGGCGGTTCGTTCGCAACTCTTACTCTAATACAAACTCTTCCGGAAGCCTCCCCGAAGAGGGGACTGCCTTGGAAGGCCTCAGTACACTCTGCCTGCAGCTGTATACTGTTGTATAAGGCAGTTAGGATCTGCAGTGCGGAATTATCTCGAGCGGCTCTGGACAGAGTTTACTTTCCGATCCGGTCTGAAAACGTATATTTCCGAAGAAGCGGAGTATGTGTCGACCTGTTGTCACCGATCCTTTGAAATGACCAGTTGCCAGTGGTGGTTAAGAAAGGGCGCCACGGGTCTTCGACGAACTATACTCACAACAAGTAGACATCCGCAAAAGCAACTTTGCACTGCGACCAGTCTAGTGTAAGGATTAATCCATAAAATGGGCGACGAAGAGCAAGGGATGCCCCTCTGACTTTTCAGTGTCCTTGCCGATTGAGGACGGTCTCTGTCGGTCTATGGCGCAACTGGCCGGTAGATTGTTTCACCCATAATTCCGTGAGACTCATCGGGAGTTTTACGAGATGGATGGTTCGCCAGCAGCATTGACAACCGTCTATCTGTTTTATGAAACTACGTTACCAGACTCCCCTGGTAATCTGTGAGGTTTAACATCTCAATGGAAAGTGACTGCCTGGTGCTTGCCCGAGGGAATTCTTTCATTCACACCACCTCCAAGGAGGCTCCCGGATGAGAGATGAATGAGTTGTATCATCCACTAAACAATTTGACTTTGCGGTCCAAACTGCATTAAACCATCAAGGTACGATCTATGAGAATTAACCTAATAGAATTGGGAGGTGTCAAATACTACGGGCGAACCCGCCACTCCATGGAGTTACAACGACATCAGGCAATTTTTTCACCCATCGAGTGAGCGTAAAGACTTTATTGACAACACAATCCACAGCCAAACTACGCTTACATCCCATAAGATCGCCTTACCGCGAGGCACTTGAAAGTGCAACCAGCGGGCATCCTCGCGCCCTTACTACCAGATTTCGACGGATTACTCAATCCTCCAGTCTGGTCACAGATTTGAGGTCGCTAGCGCGACATCTACCTGAAGTTAGAAGTAATTCATATATCGAGCTTTGCCAGTCAAGCTCACACGGGATCGGGTGACCAACGGATCGTTTCAAAGGATAGTTGACGCCAGCCAACTACCCCCGCTTCTTAACAATCGTACATTTCCAGACTACCCGGCAGGATTATGAATTTAATATTTATTATTTAATATGTAGATTACAATGTGTAATGTAACATACCTGATCATATACATACGTTGTTTTTTCCAATTTTGTTTTGATACTTCCTATTGTGTGATTATTTTTTGTATAAAGTGCTTGATGACTATTAGTATTCTTATAATAATTATCTATTTTATATGTATACTCATGTACATGGATTCAGCTCTATTCTTTTTTTTTTTTTTATTTGTCTGCCGTGTAAAGCCGACTTTAGTCAACACTATTGTCGAATTAATATTTATGCTCTAATCTACATTTAAACTGACGAATTCTAATATGCGATAATTAGCTTTAATTCATAATTCATGCTTTTATTGCATATTCTGAATGAATAAATTGAATACTGAATACTGATTACGCAAGCGATTGACTGATACAGCCCGGTACGCAAACTGCCCAGTTCTGCCCGAGGTGTTCCCCGGATCCGCACTTCCCAACTGTCTACGACTGCAGGTTGCAGCCGCAAGCAGAGTTCACATGGATCTATTCAGGTTGAGTCTTAATTCGAGGAGCCTAACGGATGAAAAGCTAAACCGTGTGTTGGGCCGACCCAAGGAATCACAAACAGGCTATCAGGCCCAATCTGCGCTGAACCATTAGGAACCTAACCTAAGAGCAATCATAACAAAAGCAATTTAAAATGACAATAATTAAATATCTCTAATTTCCAAACCGCAGACGAAAGCCGGTCAAAATTACACACCCACTCGAACAATTATGAATTTACGTCTTCCGCTTCCGCGGCGCGTGTATGACTAAATATGATAAAACTATTTTAAAAAAAAACAACATTATGCAGTTTCGATATAATAACGATCGTGGGCGAGAATCATTGAGCTGATTTGTTCATTCATAAAAGTTTGTAGCAGATCATTCATAAAGGTCAGTTAAACTATTTTAAATAATTATTTAGATTATATTCGATCCGAAATTGCATCATTTGATGAACAATTTTTGTGATTAATTCATCATCAAGGAACTTAATATTGCAGTTATCATATCATATGCTGTTGATACAGTATTTATAATATTCAAGTCCACGTGGAATATAGTTTATAGTCGAATAAATGCTGTCAATAGTGAAAACATGGCTAGACTCAAATTTACTTACTTTATAGCATAAAAAAAGACAAAATGTATCCCGTTCAGCATTGACAAAACGGGTCAACCTGGTCAAATGCCATCTATATCCACGGCTATGACAATAAGGGTTTAAGTTGCAAATGCGAGCCAATAGAATCAGCGAAGGAAATTTAATACTTAGGAGTATCTACGATGAGAATCTCATATAAATCACTTAGCCAAAAGAGTTAGAAAACATAGATTTAATTTAATTTAATTTAATTAAGAATTAATTACTATACAACATTGATTAGCTTACAAAAATAACAGGAACCGAATGGCAAAACCTTAACCCTTTGCTTATTTGTTTCTGTCACCCAACTGGGACTAGCCCGTTCTAGGGTGGACAGGACTCCAATATTACAATTAAGTTTGCTTGATTGCTTGGTTGCTTACAAATGTACAAGTTTTAGTAAAAAGCTAATGACACTAAAATTGCCCTAAAGTGTGGTCTTCAGAATAAAAAAAAAATAATAATAATAAAAAAAAATATAAAAGATAATATAATAAATAAAATGCAATTCCATTATTTAATCGGCAATAAATATAATATAAAATTCGATTAAATAATACAAATAAAGTTATATGTGAGAAAAGAAAGAAACAGTCATTAATATTTAATATATGTTAAGTAATATAGGAATAAATAAATACAAACGGAGCTGCCATGGAATTCACCGACCGGAGTCGGGCCCATCATAATACTATTTTTTACACTTCTGGGGGGTGAGCAGTGGATTCCGGACTTACGAACCGGCTGTGGTAGGTTTAGGACAGCTGTCTTGCCACATGTGAGCGTTCACCTTGCCACCCATTCACTCCCCCTTCGAAGCCATAGAATTTGAGATGCGCAAATCGCAGTTTTAGATAATTTTTCTAAGAAAGAGTTGATTATTTTTCTGGAAAGGCCAAGATCTTTAAAGAGGTGAAATAGAGATTTAGCTGGCAGGCCACGAGCGCCAACTTCCACCGCGTGAAGGTGAACAGTGAAGCCGTTCCGGGTTACGGCATTTGCAAGATCATGGTATTTATTTAATTTGTACTCGTGGTCTTTTGGGATATTTGATTCCCATGGAACAGTTAATTCTACAATAAGAGCCACCTTCCGAGATAGAGAGTAAAGAGTTATATCTGGACGGAGGGCTGTGCATCCGAGACTTTCAGGGAATTTATACTGCTTAGAGACCGAATCAACCTCCAGAGTCCAATCTGTAGCTTTCTCGATTATTGAGAAAGGTTTTGTAGTTAAATGTTTTTTGCCTTTAGAGCCATCCCGCACAAACTGTATTGGGGGTTTGGAGGATACTGTCAAACCCTTGTTGGCACGAGCCACTGAGAGACTAATTACCTCGCGAATAACAGCGAGAACTTTGTCATGGCGGTAAGTGTACCGTCCTTGATCTAAGGCCACCTTGCAGCCAACTAGAATGTGTCTAGCTGTGCAAGGGGTATTGCTACAGAGGGGACAAGAACTATCCTCGGCAAAGCTCCAACGAGCGAGGTTACTGGGGTCTGGAAGTGTATGCTGAAAGGCATTCAAATAAAATTTCAGCATCTCTGGCGTCCAGTCATAGAGCATTACCTTCCAGTGCATTGGAGGCGGAATGCAAAAGTCACCAATTGTTGTCCAGTCATTCTGGCATTGAAGGCCAATAGCATGAGCCATACTCTTGCTGTCGTAATCTCCCCGCAAAAGAGACTTCTTCAAGTCCACGTCGCTCGTGGTTGTACTGCCATACCCCAGACCAGTGCCATTCTGGCTGATTCCAGTAAGGAACCTTTTGTGGAAGTCTACGCGGGCTTGTAGTTCATTTGAATCACTACAGCCACTTATTACGTGCTTCGATATTGCCGGATCTTTGGAATTGCACAGAATCGAATTTTTGGTTATTCTGGAGTTGGCGTAGAGCAGAGAGGGCAGTTTAAGCGCTAGCCCAAAATTTTGTTTGGACCTGAAGAGAGTCGAGGGGTCAGCTGGTTTGGCTAAGGACAGCCAGGATTTTAAACTAGCTGTCACCAGTATATAAAAATACCTTGTCTAAAAATTATAATTCATTGTCAAAGTCAAATCATTTTTGGTAGTTAGTTGAATGTTAAAATATACTTAACATATATGTTTAAAAATATGTTAATAATGTGTGCACCTAAGTTTTATTATACTATTATTTCTAACATTTGATGTATGGTTAGTCTGTCATGATTCGATAACCATTTCTTTAATTTATTTTTGAATTCCCTAAATGTCAAATTCATTTTTATTTATATATTGATCAGATTGTAAAATCTCGGCGCAATGAAAGAGTAATGTCTTTGTCCAAATGATGTTTTCCTTCTGGGTATTATTAAGCTATTTTCTAAAACTTGTCTCGTTGGTCGCCGGTTCTGAATTATTCCTAAATTTTAGTTATTGCCCAAAAGCCTTAAGAGGGAAGTTTTTAGAAAAAGTTGCCTACAATCAAGAACTTTAGCTTCCTTATAAAGTTCATTAGTGGGATGGCGGTATGGTCTACGTAGAATAATTTTTAAGATTATTTGCTCTGCCTAATTAAACTAAATATTTTATATTGTAAGTTATACCTCTCATTTTTTTAATTTCTGATCCTAACTGATATTGTGCTCTTAATTTTGTTAGACATCCATGGGGCTAAAATGTATTCCGATGTTAATTATGTCAATTTCAAATGAATTATCATGTTGATTATTTTAAAGTTTAAATATTATTAAATTATTATTATTAAATTTTAAAGTTTAAATATTTCATTGGTTTTTTTCCACAATATGTGTAAATCTAAGATTATGTTTGTTCCCCTTGTAACTTACGGATCTTCAAAGAGCAATCACATCGCTGAGCAGTTGTTTTGTTGAAGACACAAAAAGTTTCGCCAATCCTATTCTAATCAGTGGACAGCTTAAGGAGGATCTTGACAAGTTCAAAACGTCGACAGACTTAAATACCAAGAAATGTGTAGTGTGATAATCCCGAATTAAGTGTAAAAAATAAATGCTTAGTTAGCTAAATAACTATAGAAATATATAAAATATAAAAAGAATAATTTAAACATGAAAATCAACCCCAACACACAATATTCTCTGGCAAACGCTCAGTTATAAGCAGTTAAAATCTGTTAACAAAAAGATCTTGGAATAACAATTAGTGACGACCTCAAATGGGATAAACACATCGTCGCAATCGCTAAAAGAGCCAACTCTACTCTCTACCTGATAAGCAACGTGTTTATAAAGATCCAGCGTGTTTATAAAGATCTACAAGGCATATATCAGACCTATTCTAAATTCGAAATTCGAAGTGACAGCAGCATTAACTGTGAATTTTTATTATTAAAATCGTAATGTAATATTAAATGGGACACAGAAGGAGCCTTCTCGAAGATTGTGCTCATTTTCGACTATCTGGTCTACGGCCATGAACAATCGGGCGTCCCTGGAAACGGTGAGTCTAAGCTCACCGGCCAATCCTTCTACCACCGGGCCAAAGGACACTGTGACATCTTGCGGTGTCGACTACAACGGGCGAGCCTGTCACCACAGGACGTTTTAACGATTAGTCGTTCTGTCGCCCTGCAGTGAACGTAGAAGACTTTGGACAGTACAATCCTACGTCCAGCTACGTCACAACCCGTGAGAGTCCAACGCCTTACCGCGAGTTAGCCAGGAATAAACCCGGCGGGCTCGAGATACTCGCGCCCTCACTTCCACTTGTGACCAGATTTCTCCGGTCTCTCGATTGGTCCCGAGTTCGAGGTCGCTTGCGCGGTCCTCTCCCTTATGAAGCGGTGAAACGGAGTGCACCGAATCCATCGCGGACCAAGGCGTCCTTTGCCCGCCTCTTACACGGGATCGGATGGCCAATGGTCAATTCAAGAGCAGTCGCCATAAGATACGCAACCACCCCCGCTCTATAGGAAACAATACAGTTCCCAGACTCCCCCGACTGTTAGTCGGAGAGCACAATCGATTGACTTGCGCCGCACGGTGTGCAGACCGTCCAGGGGCGCCAGAGGTTTGATTCCCAGGGGAGACTGGTTGACCCAGTGTCCTACCCAGGATTCGCACCCCATGCGGGGAGGCCGTCGGATGGGTGTTGACCCGTGAGTGTGACCGACCCTGAACACATGGGTCATCGTGGCCAACTCATCATGGGCCCGTTAGCGCCACTGACACTGTGACAAGATGCCGAACCAATCTCGTCCGCTGAAGCTACACAGCGAATCCAACATACGACTGAGGAACGCTGCAGAATAAAGATGTCAACCCTTATCACACACCAGGACCTACAAAGGTAAACAACAAGACCACCCAGGCCGCATATTTTTTGAGAGACCTGGCCCGGACACGTTAACTAACTAACTATTCTTGAGAAAAGCTATCAGCTCTGGAACCCCTACCCCGTAGATGTCCATCAAAGGGTGCAGCGAAGGATAACAAAAATGCCAGCGGGCCTGAAGAATGGGAATGGCGAAGATCGCTTGGACTTACTTGAACTGACTACTCTCATACAAAGAAGGCAAAGAGGGGCCTTGATTGAGACATCTAAAATTCTCACAAATTATTACAATGTACCTGGGCTAGAGTATATTTACAAATTCAACGCCAAAACAAATCTTCGAGGTCACAGCAAAAAAACTTAACCGTTCAAATTTAAATCAAACTCTATAAGAACGTTCTGCAAAATATAGTAGTAAAAATTTGAAATAAACTACCATTTGAAGTGATTAGTGCAAGCTCTGGCAACTAATTTTATAACAGACTCGATGTGTACTTAAAAAGTTGTCAATATTGTTTATGACTAGCTTTACAGGCGCCGATCTGCCTGGCCAGAATAACTAATAATAATATTTTTCGCTCAGATATGCCACAAGATGCCTATTTTCCATCGGAGATTTCCACCGAATCTGAAATCCGTTAGCAAATTGACTGCATACACTGCCGCGCATGCGCATGATTCTCTTACAAATTACGACAATTGCGTAGCGATCTCAGATTTACCAATAAGGTCATTTTAAATTGCAGTTTCTTTCAACTTTACCGCCAGCGCGTGAGGAATGCGTCTCGCTCGCTCCCATTGAGGAATTATCATGCGAAAAGGAGAAGAGTGGCGTTTGGTGAAGCTGCTGTAGAGATTTGGATCGATCACTACCTTAGTTTAGTAACTCGTGCTCGGAATATGTCTCCCTATCGTGATATGTGACGTATGGGCGCATGACGATACATAATGAATGAAGGCGCCGAGAGCGCGGTGAATTTTAATGTGGGATTTGAACCCGCACTGGGACCACATGACGAAAGTCAAATACCTTGATGAAAAACACAGGAACAAATATAAAACGTTTCCTCAACGTGTCATTAAGTGTCGTTCTAGTAGCATTTGTGGTGAGGCTTTATTGGCCACCGTACTCGACCTAACTCACTCTTTCCTTAAGCATTCTCGAGTTTGTGCAAATAAAACTAAAAACTTGCTAATGTCCTTGGTGCAAGTGAGCAGAACAACACAGGAAATAAGATACCTAATTTGAATTACCCTAATTATGAGATTGAAATGATTTTTAACAGGCATAGCAATATTATTTTTATAGCTATCTAAGATATTATAATATTACACTAAAATATTTCAACTTTAAATCACTTTCCTGTAAAGTTTACTCAATGTCGCTTAGTGAGAATTGCCTTTCAAGCGTCGATATCGATATTATAGCTACAAGTCTCGTGGATATACCACAGATCACATGTATGGGCCGATAAAGTACACACCTCTGTTGTAAAACAATATTTTGTAGAGACTTCGTCACAGTATTATAATTTATCTGCCCCACCAGAAAATTTAATTTTTCCTAAGCGAAGTAAGTAATTATTGGAGTAAGATATAAACACCGCATGGCTGTAAACACTCAAGCGAATACGATCAAGCTCGTCCGCTCATCAGACGCAATTAAATCATCAGCCGAACAGTACACTGAGTTTTTACTTTCATCGCGAACCTTCGGTAAACGTTATTGCCACGCACGCGAACAGCGGCCATTGTCTACAACGGCCACACAGTCGCGGTAAAGAAGATCCTCATCATCCCCATAGAGGTGTCAGTAAAGAGGTAGCTCAAAACACCTTTAAACTCTCAGCGGCCCGCTGATTGCAATGAGAACCCTCATTGCAATGCTTGGCACCCTGGTTTAAATGCTTGGCACCTAAAATACAACATCAACCTTGGCAAAATTGGTGAAAGCATAAGCACTCCTGGCCGACGAAGTCTTTGAACACTAGGCTAAGACCTGACTTAATCGGGGAATATAAGTCCACTATTTTGATATCTTTAACGACCCCATCAAACCAAATATAGCGAAAGCTGAAGGCAATCAGAAATGAACGTTTGGGCATTTGGAACGAACATAGGGTCTGCGGGAAGACTAGCTGATTGACGCACAGTTTTTTCCTGTCGGTTTCGGAGTGAATGTATTACTGATTATATAAGCCTCAATTTGTATAGTAAATTACCAAGAAATATAAAAAATATTTTAAATTATGACAAGTTTAGGAAGGAAACTGAAAAATATTTACTTAAGAAATGCTTATATGATCTTATAAATTTTAATACATTTAATAGATTATATTTTCTGTAATAGATTTATTTTTTTTTTTGTGTCTCATGAATTGTACTTTTTTTTAAATTCTTTAAATTAATTTTCTGCCTTTTATTGCATAACTTTATTTTGATTATTCATAATTTAATTATAAAACTTTCTTTTTTTTTATTTTTTCTTTATTTTTTTTTTAATATTTCCTGATTTTTAAATCGATATATCTACCTACCTATCTATTTTTTGTTTTCAATATTATTGTTTTATAGCACATACTAATATTATGATTGCTTGATTCTGTTTTTTTTCATATTGATATTATTATTCATTGGAGTTCTTTATTTGCAAAATTTTCTATTAATTCTGATTATTATAATTTAACAATAATTTTTAGCTAGCTTGTTCATAAATACTAGTTTCACTCTTAATAAATGTTGTATCTAACACTGCAACTTTTTTTTGATGTGTTTAAAACTTTTAAAATTCCTGAATTTCTACATTTTTAATTTACTGAAGTTTTGAATACCTAGTAGTTTTTTGTAGATTTTTATAAAAAGTTTTAATATTTTTATTTGTTATATGAATTGTAATTTTTAATATTAATTAGAATGTAATTTTCACACCCAGATAGGGTTATTGAAAATAAATAAGTTGAAATTTAACTTGAACTTGAAGTGTGAGCAATGGCTGCTTTTGCAGAAGTGCTTGTAAAAAGGTTAAGGCGCATCGAAAATACTTTGACAAGACGTGTAATACGTGTAATAAACAATAAAGTCTAAAGATATAAAAGTCATAAATAAAAATATGTGATGTAATAGATTCAATACGTAATAAAGATACGTGTAATAAACAATAAACTAAACTTTTCCAGGATCTGTTTTCTTTAGGCATGAACCTTGTATATAGGTGAGTTTTAAATAACCGGCGTTCTTGAAGTGGGTGAATCAGTACGAGCAAATAGAGACTTTTGTATTAAAATGTAGGAAAAACAAAAATATATCTTTTTTTTCGAAAATAAAAAAATCTATTGGTAATTTTATTTTTCTAAAAATTGTATAAAAAGCGTTGAGCGTAATTCATCATCTAGCGGTAGATAAAATATCGCTAATATTGTTTATTCGCGATATTTTACCTATCGCTAGCTGGCGCAGCGCGCTCAAAGCTTGTCAAACTTTTATTCACTAATTAGATTGTTCAATCCACAACAAAAAAAAAATACGTGTGGCAATCGGGGATTGCCGCGGTAAAGCTATTGCATAGCATTTTTAACAAATTATGCAATTATAATTATTTATTTCTTTTATTTATTTTATTTTTTCTGATATCAGATAACTGCGCTCTATCGGAAAACGTTGAAATTATTCCGAATCATTTGCGGCTGCGAAAGCAAATGATTCGGAATAATTAAAACGTCTTCCGATAGAGCGCCGTGCACGAATTTTTTATTCAATTAAGCAAAAAAAACGGATTTTTCGAAAAAAATCGTAGATAAAAAGATAGATATTTAAATTGTCTTTAAAATGGTGCAGGTTTCATAATAATACGCCAGATAGTATTTGCGTAGTAGTCGTTTTTGTGTACGGTTAGACCTAATTTCACAAATTAATTACACTATGTAATATAAACGAAATCTAAAATATTCAAAGCTAAGAATATTAGGAAAATGTTCTTGTTTAACATATATTTTTTTCGAATCGTAAGCATTACTTACTCGTTTAGACGTAATTATCAGTTTAAAATCATTAATTTTCATTAAGAAATTTCTTCATTCGGTCTCCGCGCTGGCCTAGGCCCGCGATAAAAGGTACCTATGCAATAGCTTTAAAAAAATGACAAATGTTTTATAAAAAGTTGCTTATATGCTCGTACTGATTCACCCACTTCAAGGTTGCCTTCATTAAAACTCACCATGTAGAATGGCGATATACTTCCGGGTCTAATCCACACAATGTAATCCGTACTATTAAACGCTGATAGAGGTACAATTTGCGCAAATCATATGAGACCCCGCTGAGCGCGGAGCCCCAGCGATGTAATTTTCACCGGCTAATTGCCCGGTGTAAAACCGCCTCTAAAAGACGCACATTTAGAGGGGAGCGCGTTTATGCCTTTAAATGGGAGTAATGTGATGTTTATGCATGGTCTGCGCGGACGCAGAGCGTGATTTATACCGCGTTATGACTCATAATGGCTGGAGACGCATGCGCGAGATGGATCGAGTGACTTATGTCCGCCTGGGAGATCAGAGCTGGATAGCACTTGCGTCGCGGATACCCAGCTTCATTAACATCGTAAGCATTTACTCAGATCTATTGAAGTTAAGAGGTATTTGCATGCTCGTATGTACTGGTACTAACAGTGAACCGAGAAACATGCAGATTTATACCGATTATAAAGCGAAATCTTAAGCAGTTTATGTTTATGATTGTTTTTTATCGTGATACGTTCATCGAATACAGTGAGCATTTTAAAATTTCCATTGCCGGGACTAGATATTAGGGTAAAATGTATAGTATCGTATTTACATTCTTGATGGACGTGTAGTGTATCTTTTCGAAAATTAGGTACGAAATAAATATATAAATAAAGTCACGTAATAATAATAACAATAGGTACCCTTTTTATTTTCAATGTCAATCTAACACTAAAACTTAAGTTTATACTACAAATATTGCGTTGGGTACACAAAGTAAAAAAATAAATGATAAAATAAACAGAACAATAGAATAAAAATTATAATAATAAAACAGAAACAAATTATTAAAATTAAATAAAGATGCATAGGAAAGGAAGGAGACAAAGGGGTTGGTTATGGTATGATTTTAAATTATGAGGAGCTTATTATATATATTACGTTTTGCCTTGAAAACTCTTACAGTTGTGTAGACATTATTTTGCAGCATAAATTACGTAAGTACCTACTATTTTAGTTAATTATAACAAAAAAACAAGTGACTAAACTAACAGATACATACTCGTAGGTACATGGTATGAATACTGTAGATAATATTAAAAATACAGTCTAGTCTCACACAGATATTCAAATTATTTACATTTCAATTCAAATTTCGCATACAATAAAGTCACAAAACTAGAATACAATAAAGAATACCAAAAACCTTAATAATCAATTACAATATCAAATTACTTTGTGACTATTGAGAAATTTTGTAGATCGTCATTGTAAAAAAACATAATGAAAATTGTTGATATTCTCTAATGGACTCCAAATCGTTCACTTCCATTCGACTCCTTGCAGAATCGGGATGTTAATTGCTGCGAGCGAACCCGCCACCCCAGGAAGATATGAAGACTATTGTCTTTCTTTCTTCCGTTAAATGAACGTAAAGATTTGGTAGACAAAAACAATCCACAGTCAAGCTTTTATAGAAAAAACAATCCTCAGTCAAGCTACGCCACATGCCCACCATAGGCCAAACCTAAACCGCGAGGTAGTGAACAGCGCAATGAGTAGGACCTCGCGCCCTGGTTACCAGATTTGGACGTATTTCTCCATCCTTCAGTCCTGGAACGGGTGAAAGTCGCCTGCACCGCCTCTACCCGTATAAAATAAACATCATCCTCTAAATGATTTCACAATGAAGATCCCAAAGAACCACCAAGCAGTAGGCGGATGTTACGCAGTAGCGAAATAGCGATCCATTGTTGGTGGCGTTACACAAGCAAGGATTTCAATGAAAACACAATCAGTGATTCGACGATTCGTCTCACCTTGACGAATCCGCATTTAGTGAGTCTGCCTGCGATGTGGGCGCTAATTGTCACTATAACATGATATGTTTATGACAGAGCGTCATTGCATTGCATTGCATAAGAGCGAATGCGGTCGGGAGTAAGTTGTAATTCATTGAGAACCTTTCGGTCATTCATTGAATCGAATTCAATGGAAATAAAATAGGCTTTTTCGCTGCCTTAGATGGTATTTCATAATTTGCATTTAAACACAGTGACTAAATGAGAGAAATCGTCATTATCACTATGCCTCTTTCGGAGAGACGACAAAGTAACAGACTTTCTCGATATGCGTTTGGTATTAACGTATTTTATTTTTTTTATTTATTTAAGAATTAATTACTACAAAACCTTGATGTTGCTTCACCTAACTGGTTCTATTACTTACTGCGATTAGCCCGTTCTAGGGTGGACAGGGACTCTTTCTTCGATCTCCTAGGTAAAAAGGAGAGCGGTTATGTGGAATCGCTTGTTAAAAGGTAGCCCTAATTATAAAGGCTACTGTATTTTGCCTACCGAAATATTTTATTTTCAAATAATGGATCTCTATTAATGAAGGTTGGGTTCGAGAGATATCAATTACTACGAGCGAACTTGCTACCCCAGGGAGTTATAACGACATCGAACTATTTTGTCTCCCATGGAAGAGAACGCAAAGAGTTTGCGGACAATAATTCTGCTAACAATTGGGAAGATGCGTACCGCAAAGCTCAATCGAACCTAAATCTGACGAAGCAGTGGCTCGACAACCATATTCTCACTTTGAATATTTCTAAGACAAAAGTTATACAATTTTACATCAAGGCAACAATTAATAATTCAGAAACCGAAAACCAACTAATAATGCACTCAACTTTTTGCTCTAGATCTGACGTCTGCAATTGTCAAACCATTGAAAGGACTAAGGAATATAAGTATCTGGGTGTCACTATGGATGCAACATTGACATGGAAGCAACATGTAAGCAACCTAGCCACAAGTACAAGGAAACTCGCCTACGTGTTTAGAGAGCTTCGAAATATTCTACCAAAGCCCCTTCTCAAAACTGTGTATATAGCGTTGTGCCAAAGCCTGTGGTCCTATGACACAATTGCATGGGGTGGTTGCACCACACAAGTGCTCCTTCCTCTGATCAATGCGCAGAAGCTGATTCTGAAGGTCATCAATAAAAAAATCCTTAGATACCCCTCAGTAAAACTCTATACAGAATATGGAGTACTTGATGTGAGGCAATTATTCATAAAACAATTACTAATTCAGTTTCACAGAATCAAGGATCAACAGACAAGAAGCCAACAAATTAAAAACACAAGGCAAGTTACTGGGTCAAATTATAATATTCCGATTGTAAAGTCTTCATTTGCCCAAAGGCATTTTTAATTCCTTGCGATGAGATTTTATAATAATTTAAATGAGAGTTATAAGAATGGAAACAAAATAAATTCATTCAACTTAAATTCATTTAAAGGATGACACTTTGATGAAAAAATAAAAATAATAAAAGCCACTTACATAGCTGGAAGGTTTTCCCGGACTGGATTGGGAAATGCTTATTTTAAATGAGATGTATGCCTTGATGAGCACCACTTTCGACAGTGCAATGTAGGTTTAATGAGATCCCTTTATCGCTAGCGAACGATCGCCCTTCATCCACATCTCAAAAACAAAGCGTATCCTTTTGCAAACCAAAATAAAATGTCTTTATTAAAGACAAATTAAAGCAAAAACAATGAAAAAAATCACAATGAATCGTCTGTGATTTTTTTCATTGTTTTTTGCTTAAATTTGTCTTTAATAAAGACATTTTATTTTGGTTTGCAAAAGGATACGCTTTGTTTTTGAGATGTGGATGAAGGGTGATCGTTCGCTAGCGATAAAGGGATCCCATTAAACCTACAGTGTACCGTCGAAAGTGGTACTCATCCAAGAATACATCTCGTTTAAACAATAAGCATTTCCCAGTCCAGTCCGGGAAAACCTTCCAGCTATGTAAGTGGCTTTTATTATTTTTATTTTTTCATCAAAGTGTCATCCTTTAACCGAATTCTTTAAAAAAAGATTTTACAAAAAACCAATCAAATATTAACTATATATATATATATATATATATATATATATATATATATATATATATATATATATATATATATATATATGAGATATATGGATGATGAGTGATCGTTCGTCGACGGTAAAGGGACCCATAAACTAACATGCACAATCGAAAGTCGTGCACATCCGTAAGTATATCTCATTCAAACATAAGCGTTTCCCAATCCAAGCTGGGATTTCCTTCGCTGCTGTTCAAGTAGCTTTTACTAATTTTATTTTACTGCGAATCATCATCCTATGAACGGATTATTTACAAAACCTTATCATATATATATATATATATATATATATATATATATATATATATATATATATATATATATATATATATATATATATATATATATATATATATATATATATATATATATATATATATATATATATATATATATATATATATATATATATATATATATATATATATATATATATATATATATATATATATATATATATATATATATATATATATATATATATATATATATATGTATGTATGTATATATGTGTATGTGTATATGTATATATTCTTATGTATTATGCAATGCAACGTAAGTTCATAATATCAAAAGTGTCAGCTCGTCGATACCATTAAACAAAAATCATCATCCCTAGATAAGGGTCTCTGACCTAGTTAGGAATGCGGATAAACATTTTCACCATAGGATGTGCTCAATCTCTTCCAACTCAACCATATTAGGTTAATGGTGTGTATATGACATATATAAAGTTATTGGTAAAGTTAAATAAATAAAAAATAAAAATACAATCCACAGACAAGATACGCCAATGGCCCGCAAGAGTCCAGCGCCTTACCGCGATCCGAATTGCCTTGACTTATTTATACTTCATTCATATAGACTTCAGATTATATGGGGTATTAGATCGCTCAATGCAATAGTGCATTTTGGCAATATATAGAGGAAAGCAAGATAGCAATATAAGACGAAACTGATAGCAATTACTTTGGCCATATATAATGCCAACTTTTTTAATAAAAGGACTGAATGATTAGAAAAACAATAAGTTAACCAATGATGACAATAACAACATTCAATAACGAGTACAATCTATTACATTCTTATAAAGGCTGATTAAATCACAGAAATAATACCGCGAGATTAGAATGCCATCTATTAATCTATTTGAAGATAAAAGAATAGAATAGAATAGAATAACTTTATTGTGCTATAAAAACATTACCTAATGAATATTAGGTACACATACAAAAAGACAATTTATGCACAAATGGCGCTATAATGATATCTTACAGTCAACCATTCAACATTAATTATTATGTATTATTATGTAATTATAATTATTATGTAATTAGCTCGTAATTATTATGTATTTAAACCTGTATATCGAATTAAAAATTGACATCCTTATGTAAATAATATTGAAATGATAAGATCCATGATTTAAGAATTGGTTTGTTACTATATCTATATATTATTTTGAAACGTGCTTTTCCTGTAACAGCCATGTTAGGAGAACGGCTAGGTATAGAAATTTGGTTGAGGTGTCTAAAGAAATGTCTCGGTCTGTAGATGTGTTATCAAAAGAGAAAAATAAAAATAGGCATAAAAGTGAAAAAAATATATTAATTTGAAACGTGTTTTTTCTGCAACCGCAAAACATGTAGGTAGGTGGTGCCAATAGGAATAAAGGACGAAACTGATAGCAATTAATTTGTCCATATTTATTACCAGTTTTTTATAAAAGAACTGATTGATTAAAAAAAATAACATCATTGAATAACGAGTGCAATATGTTGCATTTTCATATAGGCTTAATTACAACACAGAAATAATACGGAAAGATAAGAATGCCAACTTTTGATCCATTTGAACATAAAGCGCGTAATTATTATGTATTGAACAGCTACGTGTAAAAATTTATTTGATGTGTCTAAAATAAGCTCTCGGTCTGTAGATATGTCACCATAAGAGAAAAATAAAGTCATCAAAAGAGAAAAATAAAAAATATAATTGTCATCTGCTGGATTTCCGCGCGGGGGGGTCGGGGGGATGATGGAAAGTGGGGGTGAAGGGTGGGCGGGAGGAGGGTGGGAGAGGGGGAGAGAGAGGAGGAAGACTAGAAAGGGTGGAGTTGGAGATAGAAAGAGGAGGGGATGGGGGAGAGAAGGGGAAGACAGTGAGAGACAGTAGGGTTAGGGGGGAAGGTTTGCGAGGAGAGGGTTGGAGAGGGGATTCTAGCTGCCAAAACGTAGTACAGCATTGAGCAATCTAATACCCTATATAATCAATGCTTTAGTATAAATTCAGATAACAGTATAATGCTTTAGTATAAGTTCAAAAGGTCAGTGATCGAAATTGCGTGGTTAGGAGTCAGACCTGCGATATATAGTACTCTGGACTCCCACTCTCATTAGTAGCACCTGACGCTGACGTTCACCAATAATTTCTACTGTCACTGTCACCACCTACACTGGTCTCGCCACTCAGAATAGAGCGTATCGTCGCGGTGACATGTCAAACTGCATTTCAATTGATACTTGTCCACTCGCATGCGGAATAAATGCACCATTTAAGTTTAGATATTGTCTCCTTAATATAAGACTGTCTGGAGATCACGTTACCCTACTGCACGTCCTATGACCTGATACAATTGCATAATATCAACTGCAGTACAGGCCTATCTCTAAGCTGAGTCTATTTGGTAAGGTTTTCGAAAAAATAATTACTACCTCGTAAACCATTCAAATGCAGCACGTTGTATCAACGGAACAGCATAGATTTTTTCGTGGTAGAAGTGTTAACACAAATCTTATTGAATACACGGACTTTTTGTTGAATGCACTTGATTCCGGATTCCAGGTTGATGCCGTGTATACCGATTTTTCTAAGGCTTTTGACAAAATTAGTCATTCTATCCTTATACAAAAACTTTCGAAATTCGGTATACACGGCGACCTGCTAAGATGGATCCAGTCGTATATAAACAATCGTAGTCAAGCCGTCGCCCCGCTCTTCGTTTCTTAATGTTCCGTCAGATATTCCTCAGAGATCCCACCTTGGCCCTATTCTATTTACCTTATATTTTAATGATATTGGACTGTGTTTTAATAAGTCGTTCCGCTTGCTTTATGCATATGATACAAAAATATTCAAAATTGTTAAAGGACTTAGTGATTGTGAAGATTTACAACAGGATTTATTAAGCTTTGAGAACTATTGTAAGGATAATCAACTAATTTTAAATACGGATAAATGTAACGTCCTAACATTCACCCGAAAGCATCATCCAATTATTTATAATTACAAAATATCCAGTAATAACTTAACTCGAGTTACCAACATTCGTGAGCTAGGCTTCCAAACAGGCTTCCAAAGTCCCTGGATTTCAAAGTGCACGTTAATCTTCATATTGATAAGATTGTAGCTAAGGCTTTTAAACAACTCGGACTCATTCTGCGCATAAGTAAACCTTTTACCAGAGGCAACGCCATTAAAATACTCTACAATGCATTTGTTCGTAGTGTCCTAAAATTCGGAAGTGTAGTTTGGAGTCCCCAGTATGCTATTCACGTAGATAGGATTGAGATGGTACAAAAGAAATGTTTAAAATCATTAGACTTTCGGACAGGTAGCCTCTGCACCGACTACGCAGAGAGAGTAACAACACACAAAATGCATTTTCTGTATTCAAGACGAGAATTCTTAGACAGCATTTTCTTATATAAAATTATTGATAACCACATCAACTCTGCACCCCTTTTAGAAAAAAATCTTTTTAAAATCCCGCGGTCTTCCTCCTCACGTTCAAAAGATACTTTCTATATTCCCTCTTTTCATTCAAACTACGCAAAAAATACCTTCTTCAGACGCTCTTGCATGTGTTATAATGAAGTTTTGTACGACATAGATATATTTTCAGTGTCATTAATTACTTTTAGGAAACAATTGAGTGATTTGTTGTTGCATTAGTTTTAGTTTACAGCTCATAATTTAGGTACTCGTACTAAATGAAAATAGTTCGATCCGACTAGAAATTTACATTGTTGTGGCTACATTTACAAGTTTTGTTAAAATGAATAATAATGTAGGTCTATTTGTTTAAGTGTATTTGTTAAAACAATTGTTTATGACTGTTTTTTACCTAAATAAAAAAAATAAAAAAATATCGCAATGACGTAATGACTCAAAAAAACGTATACACTTTGTAGCCGCTGTTCAAAATAATAGGTAGGAAACGCATGGAAAGCATGATTTTTTTGGTAGCAGTCAGGCAGCGTCAGTGTCGAAAGAAGAGACATCGAAGGCAGTATTTTGTTTATTTTATAGGCCAACTGTACCTGTCAACTACAACGGGTGAACCCGACACCTGAGGAAGGTTTATCGATATTAGATCGTTCTGTCTCCGGTGAGGTGAGCGTAGAAGACTCGGGACGAAAACGGTCCAAAACGGGCGAGTGGCGAGATAACCAGGTTAATCACACAGCTTGCCGACACTCGCGCCCTTATTTCCAGTTGCAACCAGATTCCTCCGATCTCCCGACTGGTTAAAGGTTCGAGGTCGCTTGTGCGGTTCTCTCCCTTACGTCGCGGTGATTCGGTGTCCAAATCTATCGCGGACCAGGTAGCCAATTAGTCGTTTCAAGAGCTGTTGCTGTAAGGTTAACAGCTACCCCCGCTCTATAGGAAACAATACCGTTTCTAGACTCCACCGGCTATCAGTCGGATTGCACGATCGATTGGCTGACGCCGCACGGTGCGCAACCGTACAGAAGCGCCCGAAGGTCGACTCCTAGGGGAAACTGGCCCGCAGGCCAGAGTCCTACCCGGGATCGCACTTGGAGGCTGCTGTATGGGTGTTGAACCGTGAGTTTGGCCGGCTCTTACACACATGGGTTTTAGTGGTCTAACAGCAACAGTTCCCATTAGCTCCTTATTTATAGGCCACTCAAGAAATAGATGTTCTAGTTCAAACTAAATATTTAAAATTTAATTTAAGGATACTTCAATACATTGCCTCCTTTCTAAGCCAAACTGTAAGTCTAATAATGGCTGCAGTTGAAATGCATAATGAGCTAAATTACTACCAGTCCTAGAAATCGCGGTCTATTAGAGCAATTTCATAATGAATGTGACAAATTTCCCATCTCAATAAAGCAGCTCGCGTTTACTAGCAATCAGCAGTCACGATTTGATTAGCCATCGCAAAGATCGCAGACTATAAATGTCAGCCCTTTGTTTCGTCTTTGATTGGTGCAGTAATGAACAGAGACGAATTGGGAGGTATGATCTAACTATGATTTTAAATTCATTATTTTTATCATTCTCTTGAGGAGTAATAAAGAAATCAGCTATATTGACTGTAACACTGTTTACGGCTTTTGTATTTCTCTAAATATTTATCTCTCTTTATCTCTTAGTAAGACGGAATTCCAGATTTGTGACTAATACAATGCATTGTTTCGATTACGTCATTATACATTTTTTAAATAAATAGGTACTGATATATAGATACACACAGTAGGGCGGTGTCGACTACAACCGGCGAACCCGTCAACCCAGGCTGGTATAACGATATGTAATCGTTCTTTCAGCAGTGGGATGAACGTAGAAGACTTAGAGACAATACAAACTTACTGTATAGCTATGCCAACATGCCTGTTAGAGACCAACGCCTTGCGGCGACGTACCGGGAAAGGTACCCAGCGAACAGCCTAGCCCCTGACTACGAGTTTTGGAAGGATATCTCAGTCTCGAATTAACCATCAGGATACCTACAACCTCCCCGCAAGTTACTTGCGCGACCTCTACCTGCCGTATGTACAGCGGTGATTCGGTTTGAATCTGTCGCGGACCAAAGGCATCTTTTGCCCGGCTCTGAATTCAGGATCAGGTAGCCTAATAGTCATTTCAAGAGTGGTTGACGACAGGTCTTAGGAGACAGTATATTTTTGTTTATAATCCAGCCGCGTTGCTTAGGAGACAGTATATTTCCGTAGTCTCCAAACTCCTTCAGCAATTAGTCAGACTGCACAACCGTTTGGCATCGCTGAACGATGCACAAACCTTCCTGTAGCGCCGGGAGGCAATCCCACCAGGAGAAACAGATACATTATCCGTGTGGCTTGATACGCGAGAGTCTTACCCGGGGTAGCCTTCCACACGAGGAGGCTTCTGAATAGGAGCTGAATCATGAGTTAAGCCGATCCGAGAACCAATTCGATCTCATGGCCCAAGCTGCACGAAACCGTTCGCTACCGTTATGTATGTAGATACATAAATAAATTAATATTATATTAGACAATCTACACAATACGTTGTGCTGTGTATATATGTAAATACTTTACCACTCAAAACGAGCGCCTTCCCGGCGAGCGCCAATGCGAGCGCCTTCCCGTTTCACCCGCGAACCACTCGTATTTACTTTTCACGTGCCTAGGTGTAACACAAATTATAGTGCCAATTTGTTATTGCCACGTACTATTCATGCGTATAGTGTAGGCTTTAACTAAATTGACTTATTAACCACGAGTGTAGGTGGTCTATGTTAAGAAAGTACGCAAAAAGCTGGAGATCAAATCATATTGAATTGAGCATACACGAAAAACACTAGAACCATACATACACGAAAAACTCTAGACACCACTGACACACATAGAATACATTACACACATGGATCATGTTGTAACGCCTCAAATATCATTTTTGAAGCATCCAATGCAACTAACCGTGGCTAGATAACTGGCGCCCGAAAATCTAACCGGTGGAAGCCATTTTAACATTCGCGGCTATTTCCTTCGCGGTTACCTATTAGTGTTTCGGCGTCCATCGAAATGAAAAAACGCTAATTCGTTCTTTATTAATTCATAGTTTACAAAGTTGACGTGCAAGTTTCTCGCTGTGAACGCTTCAAATGAGTTGAAATATTATTTATATCTAACCGTTTCCACTAGACCATTTGGCGCCGCCCGGGCCGCTTCCCGCCCTCACTTCAGTGATCGCGCCGCCGCACTTCAGTGTGTTACCGGTCTCTATACGTTGTCTACGTCGCCAGTCTGCTCGTGAATGCACTTGATTCGTACTCGCGCACGTCTAAGTTTTCTAGCCCCTCCCGAGGCCTGGAACTCCACTGGTAATTTGTTACGCGTATTTTTGTAACAATCATAGTTTCTTGGATTTTGCTTAGATACACCTATAGCCGTCCTTTTTGCTCGGTGTGGTGGCTGCGCCTTACGCAGACACAAAAGTCCTTTGGATATTTGAGCTATAAGCTGTTTAACCAGCTACCACTCTCCACAAGAAAAATGGAAACAAAGGCGTTTAAAAGATTTATTAAACAAAAGCTGCAATACATGCAGATGCTTTCTATAAGCTGGGTGATTTTTTTGAGCATGCCAATTCTTTCAAATGGGAATAACATTAATATATAACTTTCAGGTACCTCATTTTAGTTCTTATTTTTTAATAATAATATTATGAATTTAATATTTAATATGTAGATTACAATGTGTAATGTAACATACCTGATCATATACATACGTTGTTTTTTCCAATTTTGTTCTGATACTTTCTATTGTGTGATTATTTTTTGTATAAAGTGCCTAAGATGACTATTAATATTCTTATAATAATTATCTATTTTATATGTATGCTCATGTACATGGATTCAGCTCTATTTTTTTTTTTATTTGTCTGCCGTGTAAAGCCGACTTTAGTCAACGCTGTTGTCGAATTAATATTTATGCTTTAATAGTAGCAACTGACGAATTCTAATATGCGATAATTAGCCTTAATTCATATTTCATGCTTTATTATATATTCTGAATGAATAAATTGAATACTGAATACTGAATACTGTCACATTAGTGTAGCATGCTCTTTCCGTCGTCTTACACTTGAGACCTCCCGATAAAACATCACATCAACTAAACGCAACCTTTAACCCTCTCCCTCACGTGAGGTTTTCAGGACGACCAGTCAATGGGAGGAAGATAAAAGCGCCAGCAGCTGAGCAGTATCCTGTGACCCCACTTATATGTTTCATGTGCTGCTCAGGACCAAGGTATCCGGACACGGACTTAATTCGTACCCCTGCTTAACTTTGAACCACATTTTTTTTTCAACTAAATTTAATACTGATTCCCACTTCAACCAAAAATCGGACTTCATCCGGTCCCTTGGATTTGTCATACAAAGAATTTGTATGAATGTAAATGTGCTTCAAACCATTGCCTTGCATCGTAAAACAAATTGTATATATGTAAATTTAGAATCAACCCCTTCTCCATATCGTTGTAACTCCCCATTTGTAAAAAGCTAAAAAAAAAATGGATATAAAAAATGTGCCTTTAACAGGGGTATTTGTTCCTCGGTTTGGTGCGCAATCAATGCGTTGCAACGGGGTCACAAAAAAAACAGATGCATATCCAGCCATTGGGCTGGTCACGTATGAAATCCCAAATACACGCAAAACGCGTATTGGGTCAAATCCCGAGTGTACGCACAGAGATGCGTACCACTCGGGGATGATATCACAAGATAAATTCCGTCGCCCAGTCGTTCGCCTGTTTTCAAGGTAATCACATATGCTTTCTCTGGTCTCTCGTTTCCTATGTTATCTTGGATATATAATGAGTGCTTACGTAGTGCTTTCTATGTTATCTTGGATATATAATGAGTGCTTACGTAGTATCGCTAAAAATATTTTAACCAATGTTAAGTAACGGCGGCTAAGATGTAAGTCGCCCTAAATGCAATCCCATGACCACATTGGTTGGTACAGACTCTAGCTATCCCCCCGAAATTAAATTCGGCCCTGGTAACGAGTGCGGTTTTGAATGTACGGTCAATAAAAGGTGCGTCTTGTTTGCAAACATTAAAGTTTTCGCAACATCAGAGATTGGTTATATGGCATCATGCGAAGCTGCGAAATAGTGGAATTATGGTTCATCATCCCTAATAACCCGATTACGGCCTTTTAATAGATCTTTGCCGTTGTTCAAGCGTCGTTACACAAGCAAAGCGTCGGCATGCAATCGGTTTGCTTTTTAAAAAAAGCAATATTTTTACAAGATTTTATTTACCTTGCTTCAATGTTTGTTAGTTTCTTCGTTTGTTTAGGTCAAATCCTAAGTTGAAATTTTATATGTCGGTTTAGGTCTGATGACAATATATTTTTATGGTGAGCATGACCTGATTCTATGCGCAGAATCGGCTCCCGACGACGGTACTCTTCCACGGTCTACATCACAGATACACAATTGTGTATGAGTCTTCGATTATAATAGCCCGTTCTAAATTTTACAACAACATGTCTGCTGAAGCCATGTAATGTTTGCAATTTTACATGTTGATTCGAGTCAGGGATGTCGCCAGGCAAAAGCCATGATGGAGCAACCACTACAGAAGAAAACCAAGGCCCTACTTGACATGAGCAAGAAGAACCTTAGAACCACTATCGGTCTCCTCACCGGACACACGACCCTTAGAGCTCATCTATTCAACCTTGGCTTGACTGAGAGCAAGGATTGCCGAATATGTGGCGAGGAACCTGAAGACAGCATACACATTGTTGGCCGCTGTCCAGGGCTCGCCGCCGAAAGACACAGTTTACTGGGACGAGCCTTTCTCGAACCCAGCGATCTGCCCAACTTGAAGGTCAGTGACCTACTTGGACTGGTAAGAAGTGCCGGGCTACTAGCTGACCATTGACCTAACCACACAGTGGGTAGTTACAAAAGACCTTACAGATCTAGGTGACATCAAGGGCTGGAAACAAGCCCCCCACTCCATCTACTACTACTACTACTACTACATGTTGATTTAGTTTCGATGACAATGCATTTTTATGGTAAGCATGACGTCTTTCAACGAGGGGCTCATCAACGGTTAACAGCACAGAAACGAAATTGTGTGTACGCATTCAATTATGATAGCCCATTCTAAGTTTTACCGCGACAGGGCTGCTGCACCCAGGGTTGGCTTCCAACGAAAACACTCTTCGGCGGTCAACAGCACAGAGACGAAATTTTGTATACGAATTCAATTGTGATAGTCCGTCGATAGCCTCAATTATGATAGACTTGTCGTATGAAAGCGTATCAATATTACCACCATTATTTAATTCTAATAACTGTTTCAATCGTGGCATTTATGCTACTCCTAAAAAAGCTTATTTATTTATTTACTTTCGGGTAGTGAGCTATCAGTGCGATCGTACAGAGTTAGAGTTGTCAACTGCAACGTGCGTATCCTCACCTCTAAAGATGGTCACTAGAAAATTCATTACGGTCACTCGCTCCGATAGCAACATTTTGAGAGAGCGCGCAGCAAACGCGAGTGCCATGTAATTACAACGAAGACAGGGTTTACGCTCGCGTTGACATCGTAAAATCACAATGTTATCGATACGAATAATTGTTGCAAGTACTTTATTGGCATTTTCAATCAGGACTGGTCACGCGGTAACCTGCGCGTCCGTATATGGCACGCATTACGGCTAACTTGTTAGGAGCGATATGAAAATTTAACTTATTACCGTCGCCTAATAGCCGACGATTAGATTACAATCAGTTTGTTGCTACAGAGACTTCCGCATTTAATAAAAATACATTTGAAACCTTAAACAAGAAACGTGGCTCACACTTACTCATGAAATTCAAATTGTCAGTATAAAATTGACCATAGACTTATCGTCTAAAATCTTACCTACGTTACCACCATTATTTAATTTTAATAATTGTTTGAATCGCGGCATTTCTCCTACTTCTTCGAAAACTTTATTTATTTACATTCGGGTGGTTAGTTATCACTGCGATCGTACATATTGTAAAAGAAATTCCTTTTTTTCGTGCTTTTGTCACGAATTATAAAAAAAGGATTAGTTTTCAGGGTTTTCAATAACATTTACATGTCCCGAAACGTTGTTTATTGTTGCTTTTGCGAAATTCCTCAAAATTTTCATTGACAGCTGTCACCTGGGCTATAAATTTTGGGCCCCACGTTGGGCGCCAAAATTTATAACGGGAATTTATGAAAGACTCAACTTTAGTATAGGCGCCACCACGTTTTCAAGAGAAAACATGGAAACTAAATTTAAGAAAAATAAAAGAAACAACAAAAAAAAATAATTAAATAAAACTGAATCAAAACTCTAGGTTAGATTATTATAAAAAGTTTTAAATACCCTCCCCCTGAGTTTTAAGTTTTTTTTTAGGTAATTTTTTTTTTGGTTGTTTCGTTTATTTTTCTTAAATTTAATTTTCCGCGTTTTCTCTTGAAAAAGTGGTGGCGCCTATACTAATGTTGAGTCTTTCATAAATTCCCGTTATAATATATAAATTGTAATTAGTTACACAAGCAATTAGGAAAACCTGAACACAATCCATACGATTATTCCAGACGACTAGACCGAACAGCCTGTACGAGTATCTGAGTATACGAAATATACTGCCTTTATTTTTTGAGTAGTACTGACGTTTTCTCTAACTAAACTACTTTCGATTACTACTAACATGAAAGGATAAAATATTACAAATAGATAAAGAAAACGATATGTAATAATATATATGTCCGATATGTTTTAATATAAATACACAAGAAATAAAAGGGTTGCTTATATAAAATAAGTGTAAGTACAGACATTACATATATTATATCAGATTATTATATAAAGCCATTCCATTTCAGTCTTTAAATTAAAATAAATAAATTACTTACTTAGTTTTTCTCCTCCGCCATTCTTGTTGTTTTTCGTTATTGACTTCGCATACGCTTCTATAGAAAAATATTAGGGCTTGTTTCACGAACAACTGGCGAATATCTAGGACTTTTGCTTCACTCAATAGTAGGGAAGAGTCATAGACGGGATGTTTCATGTAGCTAATCCTCTATAACACTTTCTTGGCTTTATTCAGTGGTTCGAGTACTTATTTCGTACAGGCTCCCAATGCAGTGAGGCCGTGCATACATTGATACATAAACTTCCACAAAACGTCATGTACACATTTTTTTACGTCGGTTTTGTTACAATGTTGTGAACTTTGTAAAATATGTACACCAACTTTCGAGTGTGACATGTAAGTATAGAAGATGGTGCTGATTATATTATCGGGGCTTTCCTTTATTGAGAACCCATTCAAGAGCTATTTCGGCGTATGAAGTCGAAGACTATCGCACTTGTTTGACATTATAAATAAGATAAAACGAATTTACCGCTTGAAGTTTGTAGCAGCCGACGTTTCGGCGATGGTGAACTTCAGTCTAGTCGCAGTTGACCATGGTAGACTGAAGTGATGCCGATTGTAATCCGTTGTTCTGTGGGTAGGCGACAAACTGCTGCTGTTACTTCGCAAATTACAACGGTGGTGGGGCAGTGGGTTCAGCGCGCGTGAATTTTGATATCCGCTTTACGACACTGAGAGCTAATTGGCCCTTTTGCAGTTAGGCCACTAAGACCCATGTGTGTAGGGTCCGCCAAACGCACGGATCAACACTTATCCACCTGCCTCCACGCAGAAGTGCGAGCCCGGGTAGGACTCTGGCCTGCAGGTCAGTTTCCCCTAGGAGTCAATCTTTGGGCGCTCCTGGACGGGTTGCGCACCGTGCGGCGTCAGCCAATCGACTGTGCATTCCGACTGACAGTCGGGGGAGTGTGGAAACAATACTGTTTCCTATAGAGCGGGGTGGTTGTTTATTTTGTGGCAGTCGCTCTTGAAACGACTATTCGGCTACCCAATTCCGGGTGAAAGCCGGACAAAGATGCCGTGGTAAGCGATAGATTCGATATACACAGATCACCGCTACACTAGGGAGAGGATCGCGCAAGCGACTTCGAACCTGTAACCAGTCGGGAGGTCAAAATTATCTTGATGGTTAATTCCAGACGGAGATATCCTTCCAAAACTGGTAGTCAAGGGTCAAGGCTGCCCGCTGAATACCTTTCCCGGTGCCTTGCCGTAAGGCGTTGGCCTCTGATGGGCATGTTGGCATAGCTAGACAGTAGACTTGTATTGTCTCTAAGTTTTATACGCTCATCCCACGGCTGAAAGAACGATCACCATATTGGGGTGACGGGCTTCGTCCATTGTAGTCGACTCCAACCTACTGTGCATACGACACTCGCTGTATCCTGTGTAACGTCCTTGCGCTCGGCGATGAGCATTGAGAATATGTTAAAAAGGGACCGAGGGGGGGGGGGGGCTTCACGCAGTAAATTGGTTTCCTTGTTATATATTTATTTTATATAGACGTATTTATTAGGCTTTAAAATACCCTTTATGGAACAAATAAACGATAGTGATAATGATTATATAAACTTAATCGGTATATTATATGACTCATGGATCCAAAAACCGTAATTAATATCGTTTAACCCGGTAGGTAGGGTTTTGATCGATCGACGTGAAGCAGCCTTATATGGAGTGCATTACCTCCTACTGGTTAGACGTATGTAATTTGAAAATTTAACTTATTACTGACATGTAATGATAGCAATTTAGCCTGCCATTAGTAAGTTAATTTATTTCGAATTTTATCAAACACTTCCTATATCCAATAAATCTAAAACCATAGTTAATACTGGCTCAATAATAAATAACTTTAATCCTAAATTAATTTTGCCCAATACCATTGAATAAAAATAAGATCTGCTTTAAAGATCCAACAGTTATCGCTCCAGAAAGCAGTAAAAATGATTCAAAACCAGACAAACGGCTTCCGAACATCGATATTTAGCATGTCACTAAAAGGATAAACGCCTAATATCGGTAGCATTTATTTATATATTGCTATAACGGACATAAATCGATACAGTTAGTCAAATAAAGTGCCGGCTGATCCTATCTTAGTATTAAGAAAAAAGGCCATGAATGAGTTTGACGAGTACGTGGGAGTTAGTTTTTCTAGTTTTCTAGCACTCGTATGTTTATTATCGAAATTTATACTCCAACTTTTTATTTGTCTTCAATAGCAGTTATCTGCTCTGTAAGTCGTCAAAAAGGCTACTTTAACAACTTAATATTTTCCAGATGTGCTTCATCAAGACTTGGTCCGTAATTGTGATAATTCGCCTCATGTTAAAGAGACAAGAAATTTTACGATCTACCGACCTTTCTGTTAAAAATGTATATATACTAATAATTGGTTAACAAAGGACTTGTGTTTATGAACTATCCAATAACTATCTATGGGTTTACCACAGCGTTTACTAAAGTATTATAGTAAGGCAAAGTATATTGCCCTGGTCCTTTAATTTTTACGAATACCCTTCTTGGTCCACATTCATTTATATATCGTGACAAAAAGCGATAGAAATGTTATCGCTTGTTCTGCTAAAGCTGGGTACTATTGGCGAAAAGATATCCAAAAATCTTCTGTTATTGTTTCGAGTGGTGTGTCACATGACACGGCCTGGTAACGTTGTGGTTAGGTCGCCTGATTTTACATTGTAAGGTCCTGGGTTCGATTCCCGGCTGTGTCACCATATTCTGTTAAGATAAAATTAACGGATTTGCATTTCAATTCTGTCGATAGAATGCATTACCAAAACACACACTTACACACATGTTACACGCACACATAGGTACATATAAACATTTCATAGTAGGTTTGGTTGTAAGAGATTGTAGTATGATAATAAACCCGCCCATTGTGAAATTTCACAATAAAGAGTAGAAACAAACAAATATAACTAATTAATGAGTCGAAATTTGAATCCGATGAGTCTGTCTCGGATTCTATATTGACTGACAATGGGTTCCTTGTCCACGCTTGGTTGCTGATGATTGGAGGAAAATATTCCTTCAGATTAATATCCAATCCTAGCAAATGTTTCTCAATAAGAGCTGAAGTATCGTGCGGCAATGAATGACGTGCAATGCCATTTGATTGATCATTTATAAGGATGATGGGTTTAACCGCCCTACCTATTGGAACGTACGTGATACGTCCGCTCTATTATCGATTGAACGCAGCAAACCGTATCACATACGTTCGAGTACAAAAAAAATTAAACCCAAAAAGCGTACGTGATACCTCAAATTGTTCCTACGATTTTAATACAAAAAGAGTAATATAAGTCTATTGCGACAAAAATTTGTCTGGTATATTGTAAACAAGTATTGTTATTAGGAAATCTAATGAAAAAAGACAACGAATTTTTTACCTACTTTTTGAATAATAACTCAAAAGTAGGGCGGTTAAACATTAAGGAGACAATGCTGGGACCCGGTATTTTATTTTCGTAGCCCGATGCCGGGTCGCGACCCACCATTTGGGAAACGCGGGTATACCATATAGAGCTTTATATGTCCTTTACGATTTCTCTGTGCCTTTCTGGCCAGCTGGCAGACCCTTTTCAATATGTATTCATATGACCCTTATTCACCTAGGAGGCTGTCATATAAATAGTGCATAAATATATGCGGCGTCGATGACCGCCCGCGACGCGCGGCTCGCAGTGGCGACTCAGGCGTAAATCACGCGCAACACAATCAGCCTCCAGTTGCTACTGGGCGCGAGCGGGCGGCTTCCGATCTTCATGCGGTCAGCGGTCGCGAGACAGCTGCTTGCCCCAGCGCCAAGATATTCCGCTGACGTACATCCAGTGGCGGCTCTTCTTTGACTCAACGGGATATATCGACGTGAAAGTACATGATTTATATGGAGGTGATACCTTTGTGCTGCAATAGAGGGGGGAGGCTATTCGCTCAATATATCTCATTCGGACAAATGAATGTTTTAGGAAAACATTACCCCCGAGAATAATTAATATTTTAGGAAAACAATTCGACATTTCAAAACTGACACAGTTGCTTCTTTAAAAAATTAATAGTTTTAAAAAAATACTAAAAACACGCTTCTATAAATGAACGTAAAAACCATAAAAGGTTTGTTATATCCTTGAAACCTGATCGTGTTCAAAGTCCATGACGTGACCTTTCTCACAAGTGCAAACACGACTATGATACGATGTTCCATCATAGAATTCCAGTTCCTGTCTTCCGGCTTCATCATCAGACCTTGAAACTTAATCGTGGTCAAAGTTCATTACAAGATCTTTCTAACAACTCCAAACACGGCTATGATACGATATTCCATCATGGAATGCCAGTGCCTATCTTCCGGCTTCATCATCAGACCTTGAAACCTAATCGTGGTCAAAGTTCATTCCAAGACTTTTCTAACAAGTCCAAATACAGCTATGATACGATGTTCCATCATGAAGTTCCAAGTTCATATCTTCCGGCTCCATCATCAGATCAGTTCTACAGTACCATATTACTGTATTGTCATCAGAACTACATACAGCTGCCAATTTTCATGACGTTGCGATCCTTGGAAGATGGTTAAATTAGTTACCTTAGATTCCATTACATAGTTAGTTACATACAGGTCGACCTAATAAAAGCGTGTTAAAAATGCCTCATTCATTGGTTAATTTGTAAAAGAACAACGGAAACTGATGGTATCCTTATGGCATTTCAAAAATAAAACCATATTTACATATACATACATAATCTACACACCCTCACATCTCTGACAATATACATTAACCATATATCGCAAAGCTCTTTGCATTTGTTACAACAGAATTCTAACCGTTTTTTAGTTTGATTCATAACTATAGACGAAACACATCTTCACCATCACGACCCTGAAAGAAAACAACAGTCAATGACTTGCGAACGGCCTTCATCTCCAACTCCTAAAAAACTCAAGCACATTCCACCCAGCCGGTAGTATCATGAGCTTTCTTTTCTGGGACAGTTAACATGAGGTACAAAGCGCCAATTGCTCCGAGTTCGGAGCATTGTGGACTTAGTGTAGTGATTGGGATGATAATACTATATCTCAAAATCCAGCATCGATAACCTTTGCTCCCACATTCTTGGAGCCTACCAAAGGGTAGCATATAGAGTTGTCAACTACAACGGGCGAACCTCTCACCTCAGGAAGTTTTAACGATTAGTCGTTCTCTCTCCCGTGAAGTGAAAGCAGAAGACTTAGACAAAACAATCCACCGCCAAGCACCGCCACATGCCCGCAAGAGAGTGTTACCCAGCGGGCTTACACTCACGCCCTTAATTTCAGTTGCGACCAGATTACGCCGGTCTCTCAATTGGTTACGAGTTCGAGGTCGCTTGCGCGGTCCTCTCCCTTACAAAGCGGCGAAACGGAGTATACCGAATCTATCGCGGACCACGGCATCCTTTGCCCGGCTGTTCACCCTGGATCAGGTGGCCGATGGTCGTTTCAAGAGCAGTCGCCGTAAGGTCCGCAACCACCCCCGCTCTATAGGAAACAGTACTGCTTCCAGATTCCCCCGAATGTTAGTCAGAGTGCACGGTCGATTGGCTTACGCCGCACGGTGCGCAGACCGTCCAGGAGCGCCTTGATTGATTGATTCCTAGGGGAAACTAGCCCTAAGGCCAGAGTCCTACCCGGGCTCGCACTTCATGCGTGGAGGCCGCCGGATGGGTGTTGACCCGTGAGTGTGACCAACCCTGAACAGAATGGGTCTTCGTGGCCAACTCAGCAAGGGCCCATTAGCTCCACTAAAGGGTAGCAGAACTTCAGAGGTTGGAGGCAGTTATATCGCTAGTAAATAAATAAATAAATAAATAAATAAATAAATAAATAAATAAATAAATAAATAAATAAATAAATAGTAATCACACTCGCCTCACGGGGATCAATTGCGTGAAGCAACTGCGTATCGTCTGCATACAGGTAATAACTACAGTTATTGTGGAAGGTGGTACCTACGTCGCAGATCAGCGTAAATAAAAATAAGTGGAACACGCTGTTGACCACGTGATTTACTAATTGCGTTTAAGAGCTGTTGACCCCCGGTTTTGGCCGAATCCACTACTTTGATAAATAAACGCATTTTAAACCATTGACAAACGAAGCGGGCGAAACGCCGGTCAACTATATTATGGTATTCATCTCTAGTTTTATTTCATAATTTGAAAAATTAGAAAGTAAATGCAGTAGGAACAATTCGTTGGATGAGGAAAAATATGCCATGCCACCAACGTACAGAATAAACGCAAAAAATACAAATGAAATTGAAACGAGGTGATGCCCAAATTTTATTTAGCCATGACATAGCTGCAATAAGATATAGCGACTATAGGATAGGGTATTTTATGTTTAGACAAAAGATATATAAAGTATATAAACCTAAAAAGAGACTATGTTGAAAAATAATAGAACATTCAATAAAAGGTAACTTCATCATACGCATTATTTTATTTTTATGTTTTATTTTATTTTATTATCACATCTTATGTAGGAAGTACGATGCATTCCTTGCAACGCTCACCGATGGGCAGAAGCTGAGAGCCAGTACTGCTTTTAAAGCTGAAGTCACCAAGTGTTTGTGTTCAATACGTAGAGACGAATGCGAAAGACAGCTAATAGAAATTGTGTCTTAATATAAAATATAAAGAAATGTTTTTTATTCATTATTTTTTGTGTATATAATATATATATATATGTGTAGGTAAATATTGTAGGTAAGTATTTATTGCATTTATTTTAACCTTCATTCGAAGTAAAGCCTAATGAATGAATATATTTTTACGGCCGAGTCGCCTTTTTTTCCTTCAACTGAAAAGGAAAAGCTGATAAGCAACGTACAAACATATTTTGCTGAATGAACCTTTTCATGGGTTAATTTTCATTCAACGTTTCATTTTTCTGTTCAATTAAGTACCATTGTTGATCTTTTTACGGCGGGTTTATTTTTCCCGTGTTGCGTACTGACCCCGCGTAGGTGGCCGGAGGCGGGTACAAAAGAAAATGGCGTCTGCCTGATTGACTGACGACAGCTCGTCATCGGCTTTAACACGCGCAACCCTGTTTCGCAAATGCTTCCGTTAATTCGTTTTGAAAGGCGCAACAAGCGCCGCACGCCCACACACTTTAACCCTGAATCGTTTATTCACCCTTATTGACTGCTAAAACGGCGCACAGTGAACCACCAAATTTGCGTGCTTTTATTTATTAGCTTCTAGTGTGGGCGTAATCTGTGTTCAATTTTGATCCAGATATCAGATTGACCTATTAGCCCAATTTCACGGAAATCCGCATGTACCTTTTATAGAGTCTACGGCATTTCGGAAATCTCACGCCTGATGAGCGAGACAAACCGAGCCGTAAGACCGACCCACTCAGGCAGTTCGTTATTACTTTCTACACTTTCTACACTTTCTATTACTTTCTACACTTTCTTATATAAAAAATCAGCGACACTTCTTACATATGTTAAAATAGTGTTCTATAGACGTCTATGGATTGGAAATATGTATATGTCCTTATAATTAATACATATTTTATTAGCTTTATTATACGATTGCCCAACAAAAATGGAGTGGTATGTGTTCAGAGTTCATCTATGTATGTTTTTCGATTCATTATTCCACCATAACTCTTAAACGCTCGAGCTTATTTAGAAGTATTTGGTATTGTTAGACGCGTTATGTTATTCCAAGTGCCATAGGGTACAAAATAACAAGTAGATAGTTGTCTAAATGTCCAAACCTCCAAATGTCAATAAATAAACATATATATATATATATATATATATATCGAAATTGAGTTATTTATTTCGAAAATATGTATAGATAATACATAAACCACGAATATTTCATAAAAAACCTTAATAAAAATAATTATAAATTTAGTAGTCTACTTGGATACCGGGTCACCAAGGCATACCCGGAAACGAAGAGGCCGATAGACTGGCAAAACTGGGCACACTGGATTGCCCAGTGGAGCCAGCTGTAGGGGTCCCCTTCGCTACAGGTAAGAAAATCATCAGGGACTGCTTGGAGCAGGAACATCGGGCTTCCTGGAAACAGAGTCAGGGATGTCGCCAGGCAAAAGCCATGATGGAGCAACCACTACAGAAGAAAACCAAGGCCCTTCTTGACATGAGCAAGAAGAACCTTAGAACCACTATCGGTCTCCTCACCGGACACACGACCCTTAGAGCTCATCTATTCAACCTTGGCTTGACTGAGAGCAAGGATTGCCGAATATGTGGCGAGGAACCTGAAGACAGCATACACATTGTTGGCCGCTGTCCAGGGCTCGCCGCCAAAAGACACAGTTTACTGGGACGAGCCTTTCTCGAACCCAGCGATCTGCCCAACTTGAAGGTCAGTGACCTACTTAGTCTGGTAAGAAGTACCGGGCTACTAGCTGACAATTGACCTAACCACACAGTGGGTAGTTACAAAAGACCTTACAGATCTAGGTGACATCAAGGGCTGGAAACAAGCTCCCCACTCCATCTACTACTACTACTACTACTAGTAGTCTACTTTTTAACCGACTTCAATAAAAGGAGGAGGTGATCAATTCGGTTGTATATATTTTTTTAATGTTTGTTACCTCAGAACTCTACCATTTATGAACCGATTTGAAAAATTCGTATTTTATTTGAAAGGATATACTTCAAGATTGGTCCCGTTTTTATCAAAATCCTGTTCTGATGATGGAATACATGAGAAATTGAGGGACCTCCTCAAATAGTATTATATGAAGATTAAAATGTACACGTTGATTCAATTCCGATGACAATGTACTTTTTTATGGTAAGCATGACTTAATTCTACACCCTGGGTTGGCTACCGACGAGGGGACTCCTCAACGGTCAACAGCACAGACACGGAATTTTGTATACTCATTAAATTATGATAGCCCGTTCTAAGTTTCACCATGACATGGCTGCTGCACCCATGGTTGGCTCCCGACGAGGGGACTCCTTAACGGTCAACAGCACAGACACAAAATTTCCAAGACATGGCTGCGGCACCCAAGGTTGGCTTCCAACGAGAGAACTCCTCAACGGTCAACAGCACAAACACAAAATTTTGTATACGCCTTCAATTATGATAGCCCGTTGTACGTATCACCATGACATGGCTACTACACTTATAAGAAATGTTGGAGTCGGTTTTTTTTTGTTGAAATTTTATATATTATTGTAATAGCAGTAATATTTTTTATTCCTTTTAATATATTTACTTGTTCACTATATGTTCTACATGAGTGGCGCCTATCTTATCCAAGTAAACGCTGATTTATTTATTTATTTATTATAAAAGGTACACAAACAATACTCTAATATTACATGGTGTGACACGATTGCTGTTTTCCCCGATAAATTCGCATTGCACGTAAACAACAATACACACACGCATGAGATGCATGCAGCGCCATCTTGATGCAATTCACAAGCCTTGCAAGCTAGGACTGTCAGATACGACATACGACTATCGTAGTATCTACAAGCGTACAATTGACAACGAATCTATTGTCGGCTAGTCGATTGCCACATTTAAATCTTGTATTCAGTTATGAAAATGGATTTTAGGAAAAAGAATAATTTTAATTAAGTCGGTAAAAATAAAGAAAGATCAAATTATAAACCAGGATGCTAGGAAAATTAATACAATAATTTATTTGGGTATTATACAATTTTTAATACACAAAATCATGATTAACATTGGTAATTAAATTCCGTACGTAAAAACGCGGACACTTAGCCACATTAAATCAGATCCGCTCAACTAGAAATTAAATCTAGTATTTTATAAAAATACTGTAACAATTATTCAAATTAATAAAATAAATGTAAATTAAGCACCGGAAGCCTAAACGAGTCGAGTAAGAAGCCATCATTAGACGGCCATGTTTCCGCCCTTTCTTTTTCGAATTCGCAATTCAGCTGGTGCGGTCGATATTAATTGAGAATCCCGTGGTGCACGTAATCAGATAAATTAACCCGGTGAGTTTTGAAGCGGTTGTTCAATATTTAGATACAAGATGAATCCTTATCCGTTCGGTTGGGAAGGGATGGATTGAAGAGTGAGCCGACTCCCTAGGATTGGGCAAACTGACTCCTCATTTTCCTTCTCTCCCACTTATTGCTCCTGTATAATTACAGGGATTCTCCTATCGGATTAATCTTCTCCGTTGGACCATTCCTGCCGATCTACCTACCGAATCGCAAGACGGTCGACCGCGACCAACGTAAACATCATCGCACGTACGAGAGTGCCGCCCGTCGCATGTACATCAGCCGCCGTCTCCCGTGGGAAAGCACGGCGTAGAGCGGGAAGAGGAAGAACGGGGATCGGCCAACCGAAAAGAAACGCGACTCCGTCGAAGATCGTCACATCCTACATTCCCGTGTCCCCACGTGCTACAATCCAATAAGTGTTCTAAAATCCAATACTTTGCAAGCCGACCCTGGATAAGGATCGCACGTCTTTTGCTCTTCTTTCGATGATTCTAGTTTCTACTTTCTTTATATTCTCCTAATGGGGACTAAGATCCCAATAAATCGAATTCTAATAAAAACAAGTGACTTTTACTAAGGGGATTCTAGTTTCTACAGGTTACTATAGATTCTATAGGTCACCAAAGGTATTCCCCAACTATCTATGTCACAATTGGCGCCCAACGTGGGGCACATCATATGTCACAATTGGCGCCCAGCATAATTATCTAAGTATTGGATTATACTAAATCGTAAATCTAAATTAAAAAACCATAAAAAATTAAAAATTCAAATTTCTATTAAAATACTACCCTAATACTACTTAAACACCAAAATTATACTACTTAATGCTACATCTAGTTATTACTAATAGCTGCTAAAAAAACTACTAAGCATACTACGCTAAAATACTAAGTAAATTCTACAATAAAACTTCAACAAATTCAAACTTTTTATTAAAATCTTAAAATTAATAGCACGTGGAAGCACTTCCTAATTTTTCCTTTCAGATCTGTCGCAAGCCGGTGGGTAAGTCACTCATTGTTCAAGCTATTTCTTTTCGGTCGGACGAAGTAGGATTTATCATATTCTAATATTGAACAACAGCTAAATCAATATGGCTATCAAATATAAATTATTGCGTAAAGCGGAGCTCGAATTCGAAATATTAATTAGAAACGGTAAACTGGCTGAAAAGGTGGAAGAAAATAGAGTAATTTTGCGGGATCTGTTGGACAAAGAACCGGTTAAATCAATTTTATATAACGAAGAGTCGAAAAATGATATAATAAATTCATTATCGCGGCTTAAATCCGACATAAAATTATTAAAATCGAACACGGAGCAAGTCAATACTGAAATATTCCAGGAAAACTTCAATTCGTTATGCCGTAGATTCAAAATGAGTTTGAATATGCCGAAAGAGCTATCGCTCCTTTGGGAATACATAGAAGACTCGTGGCAGGAGTTGTCAGAACCTAAATCGGGAGTATCAACACCCATTTTTCATACAGCTCTCACACAAACAGTACCGTCAAGCGATGACGATGAATCAAAACATATTACAATAAATACAGTAGATACAAAATTAACATCAGCATTAATGGTAGAGAATACAAATAATCCATTGCATAATAATATTGAGACCATTAAAGGGGTCGACATTTCAAAGCTCCGTTTGTCGTACGATGGTAGCAGCTGTGTCTTCGAATTCCTGGAGAGAATCGGTGAGTTAGCATCTAGTAGAATGATCGCAGAGACTTCATTATTGCGGGGGTTGCCGGAACTCTTGAATGGGCCCGCGTTACTGTGGTATCGTCAGGTGCGAGACTATTTAATCTCATGGGATCAGTTTCAACAGCTGCTAAAACAAAAATTTCAGCCTGAAGATTACCAATTCAGGTTATCTAAACAAATATATGTTAGGACGCAAGGTAAAAACGAAACCGTTGCAGACTACTTCTACTTAATGCACACCTTATTCAATCGTCTGGCTAGGCCCATGTCTGAAGATCAACGACTTGAAATACTGCTGCGTAACGTTCGGCCAGTGTATTCGAATCAGTTCGGGTTGAACGATCTGGATTCCGTCTCAAAACTGCAAACTTTCTGTGAGCGTTTGGAGAAGAACCATCTCCGTTCAAAGTTCTTCGCAGAAACACCGGCGGATTTCTTGTCGACGGGTTCTAAACACTCCGTGGTCGGGGAGAGAGTCGCAGACAGGCCAAGGGTAGATAGTCGGTTAGATCATCCTGAAAAAAGGGATAACGTTAATAATCGGTCGCGAGTTTACGCGGTAAAGTCGTTTGGCAGGAGGCAAACCTGTTTAAGGTGCGAAACGAATGATCATCAATACTGGCATTGTCCGCGCAAGGAGGAAATATTTTGTTTTAGATGTAAAGCGCCCGGACAAAGAATTCCAACCTGCAGTAACTGCAAGAATAAAGATGCAGTAAATAGCCATAATCAGGATAGGTCAGGAACTCCTACGAATTATCGTAGTGATCAAAACCAAAAAAACTAGACATAGGCACTACTAGCAATCAGGTTCACGGGAGGCAGATTTGGTCTCGAAATGTCAATAGCAAGACGTATAAGAGTGACGGATCAATAGATCTTCCTACGGAGCTCCAGAAATCGATAATTCAAATAAATTGCTCTCAAACTGTTAGTAGCGCCGAAAAATTATTATATTTAGAAGTATGTTTTGGAAAAGTTTCATTAAAAGGTTTGTTAGATTCTGGTTCCACTTTAAATATAATAGGATCGGAAGCCCATATTCAAATAATTAATCAAGGATTCAAAATAGAGCCTTGTAAACCCTTTTTTGTGACGTCTGCAAATGGAGTTAAATCTTTTTGTAGCGGTGCACTAAGACTACCAGTAACAATTAAAGGTGTTACGATAGTGTGTATATTTTACATTATTCCAGCCATAAATATACCATTGATTTTAGGTATAGATGTCTGGGAAAAATTTGGCCTAATTCCTAATGATATGCAATTTTTAAGAACTTGTAATACTTCGGAGATCAATACTTGTCGTTTAATCGAACCTATAATTACCGATTATGAGTATTTAAGTGTAGAACAACGGCTTATTGCCGATAATATCATTCAGCAATATCAGGATATTTCTAGTGAGAAGATTGGTTTAGGAAAGACATCTCTGATTGAACATGTGATAGATACCGGAGACGCGTTGCCAATTAAACAACGTTATTACCGGCTTTCACCATCGAAATTGGAAGCATTAAATAACGAAGTGGATAGGATGCTGAGTTTAGGCGTCATTGAGCCAGCAATAAGCCCCTGGAATAATCCCGTGCTAATGGTTCCGAAATCTGATGGATCTTATCGTTTCTGTCTTGACTCGCGAAAATTAAACGCGGTAACAAAAAAATATGCGTACGGTCTGCCATATATCACAGATATATTGGACAGCCTGGGAGATTCCAGGTACCTCAGCTCAATCGACCTTAGTTCTGCATTTTGGCAAATCCCAATTTCACCAGAATCAAGGCCAAAGACAGCGTTCACAGTACCATTCCGGAACTCGTTTCAATTTTCTAAAACCGCGTTCGGGGTTTCCAACGGCAGCGGGATTCTTCAATCCCTCATGGACTCGCTGTTTGGTTCCGGATTTGAGAGACGCGTGTTCGTATATTTAGACGACATCATCATTACAGGAACCTCATTTGACGAACATGCATCGCTGTTAACTCGAGTGCTAGAACGGTTAAAGTACGCTAATCTATCAATAAATTTTGAAAAATGTAAATTCTTTAGGTCAGAACTCAGTTATCTCGGCCATGTCGTTGATCGTTTTGGATTGAGAGTCAATCCAGACAAAGTTGCCGCAATTACTGCGTTTCCGACTCCAAAATCTAAAAAGGAGTTGCGTAGATTTCTCGGAATGGCCAGCTGGTATAGGCGATTCATTGAGGGATTCGCCACAACAGCTGCCCCGTTAAATCAATTGACGTCCACAAAACCTGGTTCACCGAAATTTTCCTGGAATCCCGTAGCTGAAGCCGCTTTTAATAAATTAAAAGCAGCAATATCATCAGCACCGGTCCTGGCGTGTCCTAACTACGACCTGCCGTTCAGAGTATACGCGGACGCCTCGGCTTACGGGACAGGCGCTGTTTTGACGCAGGGCAACGGCGAAGAGGAAAGGCCGGTGGCATTTTCAAGTCGGACCCTAACAGCGGCTGAGAGACATTACTCAGCGGTGGAACGAGAGGCCCTCGCAGTTTTACACGCCGTTGAACAGTGGAGGTGCTATTTAGAAGGCACAGCGTTATTTGAAATTCATACAGACAGCGCAGCCTTAAAATGGTTTCTTTCGATCGATTCGCCTACAGGTCGGTTGGCTCGATGGGGGGTTCGTCTCTCTCCGTACAATTTCCGTAGAGTCCATCGGAAAGGGAGTGAGCAGAAGGTCCCAGACGCGTTATCTCGAGCTCCACTCGTAGCAAGTGTCAGCGTTTCTGAAACAGAGGATACCTGGTTCAAGAAGCAATACCTAGGTGTGGCAAATAATCCGATCGCTCATCCTAATTGGACGATTAAAAATGGCAAACTTTACCGATATAGTAAAGCAGACGGGGAAGTTGATCCAGAATTTCAGTGGAAGGAGGTCGTCATGTTAGAAGATCAAACCCGGTTGTTTAAAGAGTACCATGATAATCCAACTGCCGGTCATCTCGGGGTCTACAAAACATATAACCGATTGAGGCAACATTACTATTGGCCAGGGTTGTATCAAACGGTCGTCAAATATGTAGCAAATTGCAATACCTGCATGGCCACTAAACATGTAACAACAAGTCCATTGGGCACTATGAACTCACCCAAAAAGTGTAGTCGCCCGTTCGAATATATTGCCTTGGATATTCATGGCCCCATGGTGTCATCAAGCAAAGGAAACCGTTATATTTTGCTAATAACATGTTGTTTTAGCAAGTATACCATTATAATTCCATTGAAAGAGGCATCGTCGAGCAAAATGATTCCTTTAATTAAAGAGAAGGTGTTTTTAATTCACGGTGTCCCCAGGGTAATCCTAACCGATAACGGTAAACCATTTATTTCTAAAGAAATGAAGAAATTTTTTGAGGAGCATAAAATTCCCCAAATATTTAACACCCCATTTTATACCCCTCAAATCAACCCCGTAGAAAGGTACAATCGTACTCTAAGTACCATGCTATGCGCTTACGTGGGTAGATATCATAAATCCTGGGACATACATTTACCCGAGTTCCAGTATGCGTTGAATTCTGCCAAATCCGAGTCTAGTCGTTTCAGTCCGAACTTTTTAGTTTTCGGTCGGGAACTGGTAACATCCGGCGAGGTTTATTCCGCAATGACGGCAGCGGAAACGCAAGCTGTCCTCATGTCACCGGAAGAAGACGATCGAATTGACAGGTTGGGTCAGCTGGAAAACATTTTTCAAATGGTTAAGGCCAATTTGCAGAAGCAACATGAGAGGAATAAGCACTCTTACAATAAGGGTCGCCGTACTCCGGTTCTGCAAAAGGGTGATGTTATTTGGAAAAAGACGCGTTTCCTTTCTAATAAAGGGAATAATTTCTCGGCTAAACTCGCCCCAAACTTCGAAGAGTTCCGCGTAAAGGAAAAGTTATCCGACAACGTCTATATATTGGAGACGTTGGCGGGGAAAGAAGTGGCAGGTACACATCATGCCAAAGATTTTAAAATCCCTGGAAATCTAACTCTGGATCCCCAAAGGTCCCCAGGTATTCAGATTCAGGATCCCGATCCATCGCAGTAATCATTTAAAATCAAATAAAAAAATAAAAAAATAATAACCTTAAAATAGACTGTCATCTAATATGATCATAATTCATTAAAATATTAAATAAAATTGGGTTTACCTTGTCATTCGGTGGTTGTTCAGCGACTTGTATAGTGAGCGTTTTGTTTTGATTATTTTATACGTCATAGTGTTGTTTTCCGAATGTAATCCATGAAGCAATTTCTGTTGTGATGTTATTCATCATATCCACAAACATTATATGGTGGTTGTTATTAGGTTGGTGTAGTTAGACTGGAACATTATCGAATATGGGTCCAGTGCACACAACAGGTTGCCGCAGTTTCAGTGGAACCAATGCGACAATGCGTTCGTTCTGAAAAGTAAAGTTTTATTTAAGTAGCAGTGCAGCAAAGCGTTCTAGGCAGGAAAGTGAGGCTTCGATGAGGTGTCAACGAAATTGGTGTGACACAGTAGCACACGTTATTTAGGGTTTCAGTGTCGAATGAAAGGATCGGTATGCCTATTGGATTGGCTACCGTATTATAGATGGTGATGAATGCAGAGATTTATGATTGAAAGAATGTAAGAGCTTGTATGAAAGATTAATTACCGAGCTGTTCAACGTTCTTCTTGGGCTAATCCTTAAAAGTAGGTTCCTTGAATCGAATAAGGGCTTATCCTTGAATAGAATAAGGAAGGATTGTATCCCGGGTCGGACGCGTGAGGGGCGCATCGTTGACCCAGAGTCAGGTGAGTTCACAGGTTATAATCAGCGCGTGTTTAAAGCTGTCAAACTTGGGAAGCGTGTAGGAATGTTGAATGTTATGGTACTTACGTGAATTAGGCGAAAATTCCGCTGCTTCCGTGAATTTTCGGTTCGAGGCGGGGGGATTGTGACACGATTGCTGTTTTCCCCGATAAATTCGCATTGCACGTAAACAACAATACACACACGCATGAGATGCATGCAGCGCCATCTTGATGCAATTCACAAGCCTTGCAAGCTAGGACTGTCAGATACGACATACGACTATCGTAGTATCTACAAGCGTACAATTGACAACGAATCTATTGTCGGCTAGTCGATTGCCACATTTAAATCTTGTATTCAGTTATGAAAATGGATTTTAGGAAAAAGAATAATTTTAATTAAGTCGGTAAAAATAAAGAAAGATCAAATTATAAACCAGGATGCTAGGAAAATTAATACAATAATTTATTTGGGTATTATACAATTTTTAATACACAAAATCATGATTAACATTGGTAATTAAATTCCGTACGTAAAAACGCGGACACTTAGCCACATTAAATCAGATCCGCTCAACTAGAAATTAAATCTAGTATTTTATAAAAATACTGTAACAATTATTCAAATTAATAAAATAAATGTAAATTAAGCACCGGAAGCCTAAACGAGTCGAGTAAGAAGCCATCATTAGACGGCCATGTTTCCGCCCTTTCTTTTTCGAATTCGCAATTCAGCTGGTGCGGTCGATATTAATTGAGAATCCCGTGGTGCACGTAATCAGATAAATTAACCCGGTGAGTTTTGAAGCGGTTGTTCAATATTTAGATACAAGATGAATCCTTATCCGTTCGGTTGGGAAGGGATGGATTGAAGAGTGAGCCGACTCCCTAGGATTGGGCAAACTGACTCCTCATTTTCCTTCTCTCCCACTTATTGCTCCTGTATAATTACAGGGATTCTCCTATCGGATTAATCTTCTCCGTTGGACCATTCCTGCCGATCTACCTACCGAATCGCAAGACGGTCGACCGCGACCAACGTAAACATCATCGCACGTACGAGAGTGCCGCCCGTCGCATGTACATCAGCCGCCGTCTCCCGTGGGAAAGCACGGCGTAGAGCGGGAAGAGGAAGAACGGGGATCGGCCAACCGAAAAGAAACGCGACTCCGTCGAAGATCGTCACATCCTACATTCCCGTGTCCCCACGTGCTACAATCCAATAAGTGTTCTAAAATCCAATACTTTGCAAGCCGACCCTGGATAAGGATCGCACGTCTTTTGCTCTTCTTTCGATGATTCTAGTTTCTACTTTCTTTATATTCTCCTAATGGGGACTAAGATCCCAATAAATCGAATTCTAATAAAAACAAGTGACTTTTACTAAGGGGATTCTAGTTTCTACAGGTTACTATAGATTCTATAGGTCACCAAAGGTATTCCCCAACTATCTATGTCACAATGGCTATCGCTAACATTTTTACTTTGTTTCTAATTAGGGTATAATATTATATGCGTACTCCGCATGCTTAATTTATAATTGCGTATGTGCCGTATCTCATGATTTACAAAATTATCAAAATTATCAAAATTATCAAAAATTATCAGTACAAAAATTAATATTCTTAAAAATTATCAAAACAAAAATTAAAAATTTTATAAATAAGTTTACAGTGAATTCTGAAAAACAATTAAACAATGAAATGGTAAAAAATAGATCAAATATTGTCTGGAATAAAATAATAAAAACATAAAAATTATCAAAACAAAAATTAAAAATTTTAGAAATAAGTTTATAGTGAATTCTGAAAAACAGTTAAACAATTAAATGGTAAAAAAAAAAAATAGATCGAATAATGTCTGGAATAAAATAATAAAAACATACGGCAAATTATCAATTTGTTTCATAATACGTTATTTATAATGGACTTAACTACTAATGGTCCCAGGTTGAAGAAATCAATGTTATCGGTTATAGTGTTGTATAACCGGCATGTACGTGAGATAGGATTGTGGAAAGATTGATTTGTCTGCGAAGTGGGAAGGTGAAATGTTAAGTGCTGCCTCAGTCGCCTGGATGGTACGTTGAAATTTAACGCTTCTAATAAATCTGGTGAGTCTATCCCGCCGTTAAGAATGCAGAAACATTAGACTTCCGCACTCTCTCCTCTTTCTAAGAGTAAAAATCTTAAAATAATTTAAACGCTCTTCATAAGAGTAGAGAGTGCGTGATAGGCCGGTTTTATAGGTTACCATGCGCATATACTTCCTCTGCACAGACTCTATCGCTTCCGAATGCACCTCATAGTATGGATTCCAAATTATGGAACCAAACTCCAGTTGGCTGCGTACAAGAGAATTATAGAGCAAGTTAAAAGAGTTAATATTTTTAAACGGTTTAGTAACCCTATATATAAAACCCAGTGTTCGCTCGCTCTTACTTACTACATTGTTGATATGCTCTCTAAAAGTCAGGTGCTCGTCGTGAAGTATTCCTAGATCTCTTACACTTTTTGTAGATTTTAGTGTTGAATTGCCGATAGAGTAAGGGTAGTCTTTAATTTGCTTATTTCTAGTGAAACGAATAATTTGATGCTACAATAAGACCAGACTAGAGGCTGATGCCTCTAGTCTGGTCTTATTGTGGCATGGTATTTCTTTCAGCGCCAGTACTTTATTCTACGGGATGAGCTGTTCATGTTCAGCTGAGGTTGACTTTTTGGCGGCCGGATTTTTTGTTTACTCACTGCTACTGCGCCTTATTTCGTTTGTTTTCTCCTGCGAATCCTGAATCCGAATCGAAACCCAATATTTTGGAATTACGGAAAATAACGTCGTTTTCCTTCTCTATACACGGCTCAGCTGTCATCGGCACTTAAGCAAGCGCTAAAAATAGAGGCCTCACTCAGTCCTCGTCTGTTTCAACGCATCGCGTTCGCTTTGTCATGTCGTTAGGTTGACCGCGTCAAATGGCTTACCAAATTATATGTTTTCTTCGTTGCGGAAAATGTGCATTGCGACATCGTGACATTTCATACGGTAGGTAAGCCTTTATTTTTAGATTTACACAATGTTTTAATAAGCAGCTTATGCGGAATAAACAAATACCTGTGTATTAACTGTGTTCACTGCATGAAAATACATTTCTCACAACATACGGATGATACAAATAATCATACAATAAATATATTACTAGCTAGGTACATATTATATTGAGTATTTTTATTTGTAATTTAATCACGTAAAAAAATATTTTAGTGTTTGACAATGCCAGCAATATTTTCTTTGCTAATTTTACTACATTTACTGACATCATTTTTATTCTTTTTTTTATGATTATTGTTATGAATTCATATACTATGTTGATAATATCAGTCTTCTTTTTATTATTTTAATTTCGATTTTATAATGACAATCCACAGAATTTCTAAACAGTCACGAAGTAATATGATATTAAGAGTAATTGATTATTAAGGTTTTTGGTATTCTTTATTGTATTAAATTTTTGTGACTTACATGTAAATTTGAATAAATATGTAAATAATTATAATATCTGTGAGAGTTTTGACTTTATTTTTAATATTATCTACAGTATTCTATTGAATGTATTAATCTACTGTGTTTTATCGTTATAATTAAATAAAATAGCAGGTAGGTACCTAACGTAATTTAAGCTATAAAATATTGTTTGCACAACTGGAGGAGTTGTTAAGACAATAAACACTGATTAATTTATTGATTGAAACAAAACATCGAAAAAAAAATCGCTTGATAATACGTATATTTTTACGACATCATAGGTTTTTAGGGATGCGATTATAGGAATGTGACTACTATATTACCTAATATGGTATAATATAAAATAATACATATAATATAATATAATTTACCATATTGCATAGGAGAAATATCATGATATATTATATATTAGATGGTAATATTTATATATGTTTATTGTATGCATGTATGTGTATGTTTGTTTGTTTCTACTCTTTATTGTGCAATTTCACAATGGGCGGGTTTATTGTCATATGACAATCTCTTACAACCAACCCTAGTATGAAAAATTTATATGTATGTGTGCATGTAACATGTGTGTCTTGTTATTGCATTTCATCGACAGAGTTGAAAATGCAATTCCGTTAATTTGATCCCAACGGAAAATGTTGACCCAGCCGGGAATCGAACCCGGGACCTTACAATGTAAGATCAGGCGACCTAACCACTACGCCACCGGGCCGTGTATGTATGTATACGTATGTATGTATATGTTTATTGTATGTATGTATATGTGTATGTACATATACAAAAAAATACAAACGGAGCTGCCACGGAATTCCCCGACCGGAGTCGGGCCCATCATAATACTATTATTACACTTCTGGGGAATGAGCAGTGGATTCCAGACTAACGACCGGCTGTGGTAGGTTTAGGACAGCTACATGTGAGCGTGCACCTTACCACCCATTCACTTCCCTTTCGGAGCCATAGAATTTGAGATGCGGAAATCGCGGTTTTAGATATTTTTTCTAGGAAAGAGTTGATTATTTTTCCGGAAAGACCAAGATCTTTAAAGAGGTGAAACAGTGATTTGGCTGGCAGGCCACGAGCGCCAACTTCCACCACGTGACGGTAAACAGTGAATCCGTTCCGGGTGACGGCATTTGCGAGATCATGGCACTTATTTAATATGTACTCGTGGTCTTTTATATTAACGATTATTATTTAACTTTCAATTACCGAGGAGGTACATCATAATACTTGCATATAATGAAGTGTCTTCGGTTATATGTAAGTTATGCTTCTCCACCCGAGGCAGACAATACGTCGTATGCCCAGATACAAGCTATATTCGGCCTAGTTGGGTATGCGCTGAGAATGGTCACGTAAATGTGGGACGTCTTTCACTTTGCGCCATTACCTTAGTATGAACATTTTATATATTTCCGTTGTTTGTTTGAAATAAAACAAAAACAATGATTTTTTAAAAATCAAACCACGACCGCCGTTACAAAAAGTGAACTTTTGTATTTATAATTATTACAAACAATTTGTTGGCGCATAAAAGCACGTTTTAAGGGAATAAAGTTCTTTATTGAAAGAAGGGAGCCAAGGGGCCCTTGCTGAGTTGGCCACGAAGACCCATTGTGTTCAGGGTTGGTCACACTCACGGGTCAACACCCATCCGGCGGCCTCCACGCATGAAGTGCGAGCCCGGGTAGGACTCTGGCCTAACGGTTAGTTTCCCCTAGGAATCAATCTTCTGGCGCTCCTGGATGGTTTGCGCTCCGTGAGGTATTGACAATCGATCGCGCACTCTGACAAACAGTCGGGCGAGTCTGGAAGCAGTACTGTTTCCTTTAGAGCGGGGGTGGTTGCGGACCTTACGGCGACTGCTCTTGAAACGACCATCCACTACCCGATCCTGGGTGAACAGCCGGGCAAAGGATGCCGTGGTCCGCGATAGATTCGGTATACACCGTTTCACCGTAAGGGAGAGGACCGCGCAAGCGACCGCGCAAGCGACCTCGAACTCGTAACCAATCGAGAGACTGGAGTAATCTGGTCGCAATTGGAAGTAAGGGCGTGAGTGTAAGCCCGCTGGGTAGCATTCCTGGCTATCTCGCGGTTAAGGCGTTGGCCTCTTACGGGCTTGTGGCGGAGCTTGATGGTGGACTGTTTTTGTTCAAGTCTTCTGCGCTCACTTGAGGGAGACAGAACGACTAATCGTTATAACTTCCTGAGGTGACGGTCTCGCCCGCTGTAGTTGGCAACTCTAGTTTATTGAAACGATAGTCATTAAAACATAATTCAATTTACAGGTGCTCCGTTACGGCTCCATTGACCCGTGTTACCTATGTAAACATCCAGTGATTAAAGTAGATTGCACATACTATGATAATCATGATGTCCATAATCTACTTAATCAGACCTTTTATTTGATAATGAACACGATATATTTAACTTAATTTATTGACATTTGGATAATTATTTATTTGACATTTGGATAGTTTAGGTACCCTAGGACACCTGGAATGGCACAACGATACTAGCGTTGTCACACATTCCTAAATCGGTTTAAGCGTTTAGAAGTTATAGTAGAATGAAGAAAAGGAAAACATACATACGTGAAACCTGAATGCATTACACTCCTTTTTGTTGGGCAGTCGTGTAATATATGAACTATTCTTCAGAAAAAACCTGGGTTTCAATGATGATAACATATATACTGGTTTTATTTTCGAGTACAAATACGTACCTAATTTTATAATTTTCCAAAATATCAGAATGGAATAAATTCGTAAGAACCAAATACGGGTACTAAAACGTTGATAATATTTTGTGGAGAGTAATAATGAAACAATTCATAAAAAATATTTTCAGAAATTAATATTTCAAAAACTTCTATTTGTTTCTGGCCCTACAGGTTTATTCCTGGCGCCCGCGAAGAAAAAGAACGAAAAAAAATAACTGTGAAATGGTAACTGTCATAACGAACCTAATAATATGTAAAACGGCCATTTATATGGAAGACACCGCTTTTTCTTTATATGAGAGAAAGAGGTCGTCGCACGTACCCTATGATACTAGGAATGTCATAGCGATTCTAACATTATCACACACTTCTATGTAAATCGGTTCAAGCGTTTAGAAGTTAGGTTGGAATAAAGAAACGGAAAACATACATAGGTGAACCCTGAATATATTACACTCCTTTTTTGGTTGGCAATCGTGTAAAAACGACTAACTTAGACCTAGATCTATTTCAATAGACTGCACTAATCTCTGCAATCTTCTCAGGACTTGTGATATTCATTAAAAATATTACACAACTAGCTGACCCATGCCCACTTCGTTGGGCGGTAAAACTTTTTACTTGTGTTGAAATTATGAGAATGGTCCGGTTATTACTGAGTGCTATGATTTATTTCCTGACTGCCAAAAGAAGGGTTATATTTTTACTATATATATGTATGTATTTGCATGCCAATTTGACTATATTACCGTTATTTGTGAGTGTCTTCTTGTGAGTGTCTTTTTTGTGAGTGTCTTATCTCTTTAACCATTTATGCAGTACAAGGGAAATTATATACAGTAAAAGGAAAAAAAGTCTTTTGTTTTAAACACTTGAGACGATAAATTTAGTTATTTTGATAAGAATTCATAATTGATAAGAATTCATATTTTGATAAGAATTCGGATTAATATATAGCCTATGACACTCACAAATGACGTGGCTTTCTACTGGTAAAAGAATTTTCAAAATCGGTTCAGTAGATCCAGAGAGTACTTCCTACAACCTTACAAACTTTTTCTCTTTATAATATTAGTATAGATTAAAGATAGAAAGTTGTAACAATAATAATTTTGTTACATAAGGTTGGTACTTCGGTAGTATATTAATGTTGGTACCTAGAGGTCCGGCAAACAGCCCGACCCCACTTCACGTGACACAGTCATTAGTGATGGTAGGAATCTTTATAAATACCTCTTATCATTGACATTAAAACTAAATAAAACGTGGTCATCCGTCGCTGGCCCGGACCTGCTATCGGAGCCCATTGCTATTTCCCAGAAATCCACCGGGACACATTATGTCTTCTAGTATTAATAAGTTAATAGATAAACACATTTCTAAAAACAAGCTTTTATTAAAATGCTCTGTCCCGAGCCAACCCTGGGTGCAGTAGCCATGTCATAGTGAAACATAGAACAGGTAATCATAAATGAATGCTAATAGACAATTTTGTGTTTGTGCTGGTGACCGTTGAGGAGTCCCCTCGTTGGAAGCCAATCAGGGGATGCAGCAGCCCTGACGCGGTGAAACTTAGAACGGGTGCAGCAGCTATGTCATGATGAAATTTAGAACGGGCTATCATAATGTAATGCGAATACGAAATTGTGTGTCTGTCCTGTTGACCGTGGAAGAGTAGCCTCGATGGCGGCCGATCCTGGATGTAGAATCAGGTCATGCTCGCGTCAAAAATGCATTGTCATCGAAATTGAACCAACAGGTCAAATTTCAACTTCATATGATAAGAGGAAGTAGTTTTAATTCAGCTTGCAAGATTTGACCTAAACAAACTAACTTATTAACATATATGTAAATGTATACTAACAAACATTGCAAGGTGAATAAAAGCTTGTAAGAACTAGGCCATTTCAACCTTTTCTAACTAATTCTACTAAGGAAATACACGTCTTTCGTTATTTTTTTATTATTGTTTTGGTAGGTTCGGAAAGACAAATAATTTCATTATTATATATGAAAGAGATCAATGAAGGGTATTAGATTACACAATGCCATTCTACGTTTTGGCAACCCATTTGCGCCGGCGACATGCAGGTTGCGCTGATAGAATGTCCGGCGAAACTAACAGCAATTTATTTGGCTATTTATATAAACATTGATAATGAATATTTTTTTTAAAGGGACTGATTGATTATAAAAACTCAATAATTTAACCAATGACAACGTTAAATTATTAGTGCCATCTATCGCATTTCTATGCGAATTAGGAATTTAGGAATCCTTAGACCCAACTGTGGCAGGAGAGAACTACAAGAGGCTCCACGAGCCCAGGGAGTGGGCTCTTGCAGCTAAGACAGTCTATCCCAAAGCAGTAGAATGGGTCGTGAACACCTTCGACCGCTACAAATCACCTGGACAGGATGGTTTTATAACCAGTCCTACTACAAAAAGGGCTAAGCCAGCTGCTGGGCCCTCTAACAAAGGTACTCAGAGCGAGCATAGCTCCCAGAGTTGTCCCTCATGCCTGGAGCAGTGCAAGAGTCACTTTCATCCCAAGGGCAGGCAGGAACGGACACATCTTTGCCAAACATTACAGACCCATCAGCCTTACCTCCTTTCTTCTGAAGTCACTGGAGAGACTAGTTGACGGCACCTGGCGAGCACAATAGAAACACAGTTAGGGGCAAAATGTTACGTTCTGGGAGTATTTCTAGACATCGAAGGAGCATTTGACACTTCATCATATGCAACTATAAATAACGCCATGTATAGACGAGGAATACCAGAGACCATTATTGACTGGACATTGAGTATGCTATCAAATAGGAATCTGACCGTCTATCAAGACGACACCTCCCTCACGGGAATCCCAGCCAAGGGCTGTCCACAAGGTGGAGTCATCTCCCCCCTCTTGTAGAGTATTGATGTAGTCGAACGACGAACTCCTAACAGATCTACAAAACCAAGCCTTCTTTGTCTACGGCTATGTTGATGACGTGGCCATAGTGGTAAGAGGAAACTTCCTACCAATTTAAGAGGAACTCATGGACAAAGCACTTAAGACTGCCCAAGACTGGTGCCAGGCCAAGAGTCGGCCTGCTAGTCCAAGCAAAATTAAGGCCATGATTTTCACCATAAAATACAAAACAGAACCCGTTGAGCGTCTTAAGCTCTGGGATAAGGTGATAGAATACGCAACAGTAGTCAAATACCTTGGAGTCTATCTAGACCTAAAGCTTGATTGGAAGCACCACTTACCGCAAGAGAACAAGCTTCTATGCCTTCTTGTAAGGGTGCTAAAGAGCTATGGAGAAAACCAAAGGGTTCAAACCTAGGGTCGCCTTATAGCTCAACAGGGCAGTAATGCTGCCTAGGCTAACCTATGCTTTAATAGTCTGGTGGTCCTGAGTGAATAGGCTCGAGACGAAAAACATGCTGAAAAGTCTTCAAGGTAACCTGAGGGCTGCACCTGGCGTCATGAAGACCTCCCCAACAGAGGGATTAGAGGTGGCACTCTGCTGCCCGCCTCTGGACAAGCTCATAATTCACTCCGCCAGACTGACGTGTTTGGGCCTGTGGAAGCGAGAAGGGCCCAATCATCCTGGGTTAAACCTCCTCCACCCTGACCCAGGATCGACTTCTAAAAAAAAATTGCTAGAGGTACTTTAAACTCCTAATCCCCACCAGGGAAGACTGGAAGTATCCTCATTGGCTCTAAAGACACAATGCGGACGCCTGGTTCACCGACAGATCAGGAACAAATGGACGTTTTGGGGCAGGCGTGTACGGACTTAAAACCAACCACATAATCAGCATTCCCCTTGGACAATATGCCACGGTTTTCCAAGCCAAGGTGTTTGCCATATTGGAATGCATAAAACTTCAAAGTCGACTTGAGGTAAATAATAGAAAAATCCTAATCCGCTCGGAGAGCAGAGCAGGATTGGACGCTCTGGCTAAACCCACGATAGAATCTTCTGGGGTCTGGGATGTATGCAAGAGCTCAACAAATTGGGAAAGCCAACAAAATCACCTTAATATAGACACCGGTAAAATAGTTTGTTTCGTGTGCCCGAAGGTGAGGGTTAAACTGCAATAGGCTTTCGGACTTCACGGTCGGGTGCCGGCATAGCAGACGGGCCCTGTGCAGGCCGTTGATATGCGCAGTGACCCCAAGCCCTCGCAGCATCATAGCACGACAGATGACAGGTGATTATGCTTTAAAAGCTACCGTATGAGGCTTTTAATAAATAGTCCGACGTACTATGGGCACTTAACATGGGACCTATTCGCACTCGCGTATGGCTTACAATTTATTAGTTTAACCCTTGGAGTAAATGGGTATTTTCATGGATGCATCTGTCTCTTTTGCAGGATTTTCGGCGACATCGACCTTAAAGTACTATAACTACGAAACTACTACACCAATCATAAAAAGAACAACTGCACAATGATTGCATTGAAATTTCGAATATAGAATATTGAAATATCATTTTGTAAAACAATTAGATAATTATGAATAAATATGAGAACGTCAAAGAAGTGAAAAAAACGCGGAACCAGATCTGGTCGTATCATACTCAACGGATAATTGTTTCAGAACCAGATTTGGTCGTATCATACTCAAGGGGTTAAGCTATTCAACATTTTATGGATATAATTTTAAAATAAAGTAATATACATAATTTAAATTTTTTACAGACATTTAAACTCTAAAACTCTAAAAGAGTCATGACTCTAAAAACTTTAAAAGAGTCATATGTGATGAGTATATCCGTCGGTCCGTGGTCAGTCCGACGGTCTATTAGCTCGTATCTTGTTTACAAAAACTATAAGTTTTAGAGAACCTCGGTATGGTCATAAACTGGTTCACTGCTTTTTATTGTTACTATTTATTTAGTTGTATATCTATGTGTTCAATTTTGAGAACTTTTCATTCAAATTATTATTTAGACGACAGTCGCACTGACTGCTGATCGACACAAGTAGATCATAAATCTAACAAAATTAGCTTTATACCATTCTATTTCTTAAAAAAAACTTTTTTTCGTTTTTAATAATAGTCCGTAGGGGGGTTGACACCGGTTCTACTCGTTGTTACCGAAGCTAAGCAGCGGCGGGCGTGGTCAATACTGGGATGGGTGTTGCCTGAGTATTTGACTGCGTGATGCTACAAATGCCCACCTAGAAGATGGTGCCAATAGGCAACAAGGCGGGTTTCAGAAAAAGGCATATGCCTTGTGGGTAAAAAAAAAAAAAAAAAAACATTGCTACTACACGTGCTACTAACATTGTTGTAAGTCATTTCTTGATATATTTAGTATTTTACAAGTTTAATTATACCTTTAGCAGTTTACAATTTTCAGATTGTATCCGAGTAATTTTATATGTAGTATGGTTGGCTCTTCCTTTAAGAAGAGAGATTCATTTGATAATACACGTTCACTGCATACTAAACAGAAGAGTGGATAGCTTGCCCATAATAGCCCAATAACTATGTTCGCTCAAGGACACACGCACTCTTAGTGGAGTCATTCTCTAGCCCCAATGTAGAACGGGTGGCATTAGCATCAAATGTCTCTCAGCATTTACCGACCGCAAGGGATGTAGACATATTTCTATCACCGGCCGAGTGTTGAATTGAACCTAGAAGGTTTTCTTGGTTCAATGTGTCACTATTAAATTTTATTTATATGCTTGGAATGTGTACGCTATGCAGTTCTTGCATTAAGTTTCTTATTTTCAAGCATCGTATTGGATTTTGTAAGGTAGTTTGAAAAACAAAAAATAAAATTAAAATAATATTTTTAATTCAAAACCCGCTGAAGATATCGAAAATTGTCGTAAGCAATAGATGTAGGCGATGACCTCAGAATTCTAAGTCATGATTTATGATCGCTAACAGTTAGCAAGTTATGCGAGAAGAACCTAATCGGAGCACCATTTTTACAAAATGGCGGCTCGAGCGCAACAGATAGAGTATGAGATTTATAGTATGTTTAACAGTAACATTGTCAGTTAACAGCAAAACAGTAACAGTTAACAGTAAAACAGTATCAGTTAACAGTAAAACATTATCAGATATTTCCTATTATTTGTTATTTCATATAAAAAAAAACATATACCAATTAATATTAGTTGAATATTACCAATTATTTTGTTTTTTTTCTATAGATAGGTATTATTTCCCTCCGAAAATGAATTCCTTATGATTGAGTTATCCGAAAATGATATCCCACTTGCCAGTAAAGCACGGCGGAATAAAACTCCCCCCCCCCCCCACTCCCCCGCCACCCGCGCGGTGGCTACCGATGGCTCCTAAGTTAAATCTACTCAGGACCAACTAAGGAATTATTGTGCCAAGTATGAGTTTTAAATCACAGAAGGCAGGGTTGCCATACAAAATATTGCAATAAGTCCCCAGCTTGATTGTCAAATTGTCAGTTGATTAGACTGTTTTCATAATAATATTAGATGGTATGAAAATATATATATATGACATTTTTGTAGAGAATGTTATAAGCTTTATTTTTTACATAAAGCATATTTCCTATATCGCTAAAGTTAGCTATATATAAGCGAAAAACTGAATCGGAGTGCCATTTTTCCAAGATGGCGGCTCGAGCGCAACATATAGAGTAGGAGACTTTTAGTATGTTTAACAGTAGGCATCAAAGAAGATATATGCCAAGTTTCAAACTATTACCAATTATTTCTCCTAAAATTTCTTATTTTACTGGGCTATGGCAACGAGCACCTGCGCACTAGTGCCGTTTGTCAGTAAAACGAAGGTAAAGAAGGCAGATTTAGGTTTGAGAGAACGAAAGAATTTATTAATTTGGATTTTATTTAATTTATTTCCATTACAACTTCACAATTGTGTAGGAATGACAAGTGTATTAAATTAATCCTAAATTAGTTACTCAATTTAACAAATTAAATACATTAAATAATCCAATTACCAAAAAAATCTATAATATAACATTTAGCAATAAAATTAATACATTAATTTACATTGGTAAGTACGGTAATGTCTTCAAAGTATTTTAAAATGTCGTTATGTGCATACATGTTGAATTTAAGCAGATACATCCTGGTGGATCTCTTGAAAATATCAAATATCAATCGCTTTCAAATGATCAGGCAATTTAAAGCGTTTAAGTCCTAAGATCGGTTGGAGGTTATGGGTCCTATTCCTGGTGAAATGCCGATGTACTTCCTCGTGGGATATCACTGGGCTCGTATTACAATAGAATTCGTAAAGAGCTTCTTGAGCAAAAATTGCATATACGGTATAGTTGTTCGCAACATGACTGACGTATTATTTATTGTATTTATTTATTTTAAAGTTACTATCAAAATCTATTGTCATTGCTACAATATAAAGATGATAAGTAATGGAGAAACATTGACTGAGTGAACTCTTCGTAGCTATAGCTTCGTAGCCGCCCAACTGGGATAAACCCGTTCCAGAGCTGGCGTTTTTAAAGCATTTTAACACTTAAATTAAGAATAATAACCGAAATAAATTAAATAGTACATGAAAGGAATCTAAATACAAAAAAACCAGAAATACAAATCAAAGAAATATAAAAACATAGGAAATGGTCTTTTTTTTAAATAATCGTGGTAAAGTAAAATAGTCAAATTATTAACAAAAAATATCTAAAAAATATAATAAATGAAATTAAACATAGACATAATATAGTCTATAAAAATAATAAAAATATTTATATATAAAAATAATAAAAATTCGAATATAATAATAAAATTTCAAAAATAATCTTCGACAGACTTATTTTGATTAAAACAATACATTTTAATCACTGTGCTATATTCCTCTATTGTGTCACCAGCTCGCCTCGTCTATTGATGTTCATCGTTCTTCTTGCAACTAGTCTACCAGCATCCCCCCCTTTCCCCCCATCCCCAAATAAAGCTTTCCTGATCAGAATAGCGCCGTTCGTCAGTAACGACAGGCGATTTAGAAGAATGTTGGTCTGCCTCGTGGACTGGTGCGTATCACATGGCTTCTACTTCAGATTAATTATGTCTGATAAAAGAATGTCTCGTCGCCGACTTTGTGAGGCACGCCACGAAACGAATTGATGAAATCGTGTTGGTCCGATATGACACGACATGGCCCCTTATGAATTTGATAATACGGCCGCCGTAAATAATGCCACCTTTTAATCATACGAAAGTGTCAAGCGAGAGGGAGGACCAGTTTGGGAGCGTAACGGGCGACGACAGGTATTTGAAAGGTTTGCTTAAGAATTTGTTGGAGAAACGTTATTAATTACCTTCCTAAACGAAATTAAATGGAATACTTAACTAAAACCAACGGAGCATGGTACCTAAATTTTAAACGCTTGTCTCTAATACTGCCTAACGCTATTTCTCAATAAATAAACATCATGTGAACCAGATGGTCAACATATCCACACCTATTAAATATCAACTCCTCTTGTTACTAGTAAGTTAACTGAACCCAATATGGCATATTGATCAAACATGGCCTATTTTCTAGGTCTCAGAATATATACAGGTAATCACATAAAACCTTTTATTTTACCTTTTGACAATATTAACAATGATTTTCGCTATTTTCAACGTTACCTTTACTGTCCTGTTTTTTGTCATCACCCAGGTCAATATTTTATATTTGGGTGAGATTCAGATTTATTTTAAATATTATCTACAGTATTCGATTGAATGTATTAGTTTGCTCGCATGTTTTATCGTTATAGGGTAAAAACCGGATAGTTGCCTTATTCAGATACATGCTCCGGCTTTGAATACACTATGAATACGGGTTGTTGTTGGCGTTAGCGATTTAATATAATTAGAAGTGCCCCTCCCGCAGACCTCAGCCGTTAGAGTAGTGGCACGCGTTTTGTCCGTGTGAGCAAAAATCATCCGCGGCGAAACTGTGACAGGCGTCGAAATAATATTGGTAGGTAAGTAATTTCTTTTCAATATTTTTATTACTCATTGTGGTTTCAGACCACTTTTTGTTTCTTTGCATGCGTTAGAGTTTAAATTAAACTGCTTATTACGTTTTATTGTTGAATAATTTTAATTTAATTCGCAAAAAAGGCAAGTATCCGTATCAAAAAGGATAGTTGTCCTATTTACATTAGATTTCCTCAGAATTTTTTTATAAACGGCTGACCAAACATTTTATTCCACGCAAGCCGCCAGGAAAGGTATTACTGATTTTAGATGGTCATTCATCGCACTAAAGTTTTGTCGATATGCTAGAAACTGATCGGAACAATGATGTGGTATTACTTTGTTTACCGTCACATTGCTTCTGCTTTGCAGCCATTAGAAACATCGGTATTTGGACCGTTTAAAAAATATCATCATGCTGAGACAAACAATTTCAATGGAACTTATTCACAAAAGCATTTTTAATAAATCTTTAGGCAATCTTTAAGCTTCAATAAGCATTGTGAACGATAATAAAACAGAATTTACTCAACACTAATATCAATATGTTTACAAAAACAGGCTAATATAAAAGATCAAAGACCTAAGTGTTGATATATATGTTGCATTATTCTTAGTAAGTACATACATATTTTTAGTAATAAAGCTTTTTTAAATAGTGGGGCAACTATCCGGCTCTTACCCTAATTAATAAAAATATTAGGAACCAAGATTGTTGCTGATGCAGGTTTTTTTATAACGGATGCTGATGCAGATTTTTTGATACAAATATCTGCTGATGCTGATACTGATTTTAATGAATTATTTAAATAAAATATATCCAACTATGAAATTGTAATTAAAAGGGGTAATATCATTAGGTATTTTAAATGAAAAGTCTGTTATAATAATTCTGTGAATTTAAATTATCAAAAACAATCTTCTTGCATTGCATTGCCAAACACACAAAAATAAAATACAGTTGGCGGTAAACCACCCAACTTGATTTTATTAAAGGTTAAATTAAAATTTAAAAAAATACATATTTTTTTAAATTTTAATAAAAAAAATATTTAAAAAATAGTTGTAGTGCATGTGTGTTAAAAGTGTTTAAACTACATATGTGTGGGGAGGTGAGTGTGTGTGAGTATGTGTGTTGGATTGCGTGGGTGTGTGTATGCGATGAATATGTTAATTTCGTTTTGATATGTGTTAATAATGGAACACTCAGTGTTGGACGTTTAGTCCGCACCCCTGGCAAGCCCCTAGTACCCATATATGTCCAAGTTCCCATTTTTTTAATTCAAAATTAAACCATTTTAATTTAAATTCACATTATCATCCCGCCAAATCACCATTCTCCCAGTACCACAGAAGAAAAGCGGGTAGCCGTTGGTGACAGCAGCGGATGCCAGTATTCTTCTCGCCGCTGAGGAAGGAGCCACGGGCTCCGAAACGTTCGGCTAAGGTACTCAACTCTATCCCTTTTACTAACCAAAAACCCTAAAGTGTATAAAAATACAAAATTTTCATTAAAAAAGTATATATATATATATATATATATATATATATATATATATATATATATATATATATATATATATATATATATATATATATATATATATATATATATATATATATATATATATATATATATATATATATATATATATATATATATATATATATATATATATATATATATATATATATATATATATATATATATATATATATATATATATATATATATATATATATATATTTTCAAATTGAAATTATGTTTATTACTAAATAAATGAAATGATAAAATAATGAAAGGGCACTTATCTGGTCTGTGGTGACCAGGAGTGACTCCACGCCTTATTCTTCTCTTCCTTCAGCGCTTGCTAGGTGTTTCCTGCTGTGGTATTTCAAAATGGCAGCGGTAACACAACAATGCGAGACGAGAATGAATGCTGGAAAATAATAGGCGATTAGTGTTTCTTAAATATTAATGATTGTTTAAAATGTATATCAATATTTCGGCTCAGCCGTCGTCAAGATATGTGACATATATATATATAAATATATATATATATATATATATATATATATATATATATATATATATATATATATATATATATATATATATATATATATATATATATATATAGTTAATATTTGATTGGTTTTTTGTACAATTTCTTTGTTTAAGAATTCGTTTAAAGGATGACACTTTGATGAAAAAATAAAAATAATAAAAGCCACTTACATAGCTGGAAGGTTTTCCCGGACTGGATTGGGAAATGCTTATTTTAAATGAGATGTATGCCTGGATGAGCACCACTTTCGACAGTGCAATGTAGGTTTAATAGGATCCCTTTATCGCTAGCGAACGATCGCCCTTCATCCACATCTCAAAAACAAAGCGTATCCTTTTGCAAACCAAAATAAAATGTCTTTATTAAAGACAAATTAAAGCAAAAACAATGAAAAAAATCACAATGAATCGTCTCTTAAATGCGGAATGACATACCGAAAATTCGATTTGAAATTCGAATATATCCACTCTTTAAAAGGACGATATACCATTGCTGGGCTCGATATCAGCCATATATATATATATATATATATATATATATATATATATATATATATATATATATATATATATATATATATATATATATATATATATATATATATATATATATATATAATGATGTTTTTATTTAAAATAAAATTAGTAAAAGCTACTTAAAAAGTAGCGAAGGAAATCCCAGCTTGTATTGGGAAATGCTTATGTTTGAATGAGATATACTTACGGATGTGCACGACTTTCGACGGTGCAATGTAAGTTTAAAGGTCCTTTTGCAGTCGACTAACGATCACTATTCATCCATATATCTCATAAATAGGGCTTATCCTTATGCAACACAAAATGCCTTCAATTGAGACGAATTAAGCGAAAAAATAAAAAAATAAACTATTCATCACTTCGGCAAAGCCGTTTTCTAAATGAAAGTGACATTACGAAATAATTCAAATTTCGAATGCTACCAACATTTAAAATATGACACAATTGGCTGAGTTTGTTATCAACGAGCCATTAAATCGAAATAAAAATAAAAAACCTCCATATGCTCAATGAAATGAAAGAAGAAACTTCAATCTTAGTTTCTGGCAGAGGAGTTTATAATAAAGATTGTATAATTTTATCAAAATAGGGTAAACCTATATAAAATTGTATAATATTAAAAAAATTGTAAAGAAATATTGTAGAAAACAGTATAATATTGTTATATTTGATAAGGTTTGTAAAGAAATCCGTTTATAGGATGATGTTTTTATTTAAAATAAAATTAGTAAAAGCTACTTAAAAAGTAGCGAAGGAAATCCCAGCTTGTATTGGGAAATGCTTATGTTTGAATGAGATATACTTACGGATGTGCACGACTTTCGACGGTGCAATGTAAGTTTAAAGGTCCTTTTGCAGTCGACTAACGATCACTATTCATCCATATATCTCATAAATAGGGCTTATCCTTATGCAACACAAAATGCCTTCAATTGAGACGAATTAAGCGAAAAAATAAAAAAATAAACTATTCATAACTTCGGCAAAGCCGTTTTCTAAATGAAAGTGACATTACGAAATAATTCAAATTTCGAATGCTACCAACATTTAAAATATGACACAATTGGCTGAGTTTGTTATCAACGAGCCATTAAATCGAAATAAAAATAAAAAACCTCCATATGCTCAATGAAATGAAAGAAGAAACTTCAATCTTAGTTTCTGGCAGAGGAGTTTATAATAAAGATTGTATAATGTTATCAAAATAGGGTAAACCTATATAAAATTGTATAATATTAAAAAATTGTAAAGAAATATTGTAGAAAACAGTATAATATTGTTATATTTGATAAGGTTTGTAAAGAAATCCGTTTATAGGATGATGTTTTTATTTAAATTAAAATTAGTAAAAGCTACTTAAAAAGTAGCGAAGGAAATCCCAGCTTGTATTGGGAAATGCTTATGTTTGAATGAGATATACTTACGGATGTGCACGACTTTCGACGGTGCAATGTAAGTTTAAAGGTCCTTTTGCAGTCGACTAACGATCACTATTCATCCATATATCTCATAAATAGGGCTTATCCTTATGCAACACAAAATGCCTTCAATTGAGACGAATTAAGCGAAAAAATAAAAAAATAAACTATTCATCACTTCGGCAAAGCCGTTTTCTAAATGAAAGTGACATTACGAAATAATTCAAATTTCGAATGCTACCAACATTTAAAATATGACACAATTGGCTGAGTTTGTTATCAACGAGCCATTAAATCGAAATAAAAATAAAAAACCTCCATATGCTCAATGAAATGAAAGAAGAAACTTCAATCTTAGTTTCTGGCAGAGGAGTTTATAATAAAGATTGTATAATGTTATCAAAATAGGGTAAACCTATATAAAATTGTATAATATTAAAAAATTGTAAAGAAATATTGTAGAAAACAGTATAATATTGTTATATTTGATAAGGTTTGTAAAGAAATCCGTTTATAGGATGATGTTTTTATTTAAAATAAAATTAGTAAAAGCTACTTAAAAAGTAGCGAAGGAAATCCCAGCTTGTATTGGGAAATGCTTATGTTTGAATGAGATATACTTACGGATGTGCACGACTTTCGACGGTGCAATGTAAGTTTAAAGGTCCTTTTGCAGTCGACTAACGATCACTATTCATCCATATATCTCATAAATAGGGCTTATCCTTATGCAACACAAAATGCCTTCAATTGAGACGAATTAAGCGAAAAAATAAAAAAATAAACTATTCATCACTTCGGCAAAGCCGTTTTCTAAATGAAAGTGACATTACGAAATAATTCAAATTTCGAATGCTACCAACATTTAAAATATGACACAATTGGCTGAGTTTGTTATCAACGAGCCATTAAATCGAAATAAAAATAAAAAACCTCCATATGATCAATGAAATGAAAGAAGAAACTTCAATCTTAGTTTCTGGCAGAGGAGTTTATAATAAAGATTGTATAATGTTATCAAAATAGGGTAAACCTATATAAAATTGTATAATATTAAAAAATTGTAAAGAAATATTGTAGAAAACAGTATAATATTGTTATATTTGATAAGGTTTGTAAAGAAATCCGTTTATAGGATGATGTTTTTATTTAAAATAAAATTAGTAAAAGCTACTTAAAAAGTAGCGAAGGAAATCCCAGCTTGTATTGGGAAATGCTTATGTTTGAATAAGATATACTTACGGATGTGCACGACTTTCGACGGTGCAATGTAAGTTTAAAGGTCCTTTTGCAGTCGACTAACGATCACTATTCATCCATATATCTCATAAATAGGGCTTATCCTTATGCAACACAAAATGCCTTCAATTGAGACGAATTAAGCGAAAAAATAAAAAAATAAACTATTCATCACTTCGGCAAAGCCGTTTTCTAAATGAAAGTGACATTACGAAATAATTCAAATTTCGAATGCTACCAACATTTAAAATATGACACAATTGGCTGAGTTTGTTATCAACGAGCCATTAAATCGAAATAAAAATAATTATTTTTATTTCGATTTAATGGCTAAAAATTATTTTTTTTTTTTTCGATTTAATGGCTCTGTTTTCTACAATATTTCTTTACAATTTTTTAATATTATACAATTTTATATAGGTTTACCCTATTTTGATAACATTATACAATCTTTATTATAAACTCCTCTGCCAGAAACTAAGATTGATGTTTCTTCTTTCATTTCATTGAGCATATGGAGGTTTTTTATTTTTATTTCGATTTAATGGCTCGTTGATAACAAACTCAGCCAATTGTGTCATATTTTAAATGTTGGTATCATTCAAAATTTGAATTATTTCGTAATGTCACTTTCATTTAGAAAACGGCTTTGCCGAAAGATTGTATAATGTTATCAAAATAGGGTAAACCTATATAAAATTGTATAATATTAAAAAATTGTAAAGAAATATTGTAGAAAACAGTATAATATTGTTATATTTGATAAGGTTTGTAAAGAAATCCGTTTATAGGATGATGTTTTTATTTAAAATAAAATTAGTAAAAGCTACTTAAAAAGTAGCGAAGGAAATCCCAGCTTGTATTGGGAAATGCTTATGTTTGAATAAGATATACTTACGGATGTGCACGACTTTCGACGGTGCAATGTAAGTTTAAAGGTCCTTTTGCAGTCGACTAACGATCACTATTCATCCATATATCTCATAAATAGGGCTTTTCCTTATGCAACACAAAATGCCTTCAATTGAGACGAATTAAGCGAAAAAATCAAAAATTAAACTATTGATCACTTCGGCAAAGCCGTTTTTCTTATAGCACATTCACAAGCTTATGTGGCAATATGCTTGCGTTTTTGAATTTTATTTTTTAAATGCAAATAAAAAGTTTATTGTTATTTTTATTATTTATGAATGTAGTCAATGTAGCATGCTACAAACTGCAATAGGCTCCCGAACTAATTGGGTCGATTTCCTTTATTTGTAGGAGTGTGTGAGACGCGGATACATGCGCAACCGCTACAGAAATAAAGATCTAAATCGCTAAATAGTAGTGGAAAAGCGCGGGCATTACGCGGCTGTCTGCCGAAGCGGCGGCCAATTCAGATAACATTCACTGATAATATGAAAATTAGCCTGTCGATCGGACGTGGCATTCCACCTGGCAGGCGGCACTGGGCGCGTGCCTAAGGCACTACACCTACTGCACTACTACTTCCTCGTTCGAGAACCGATTGAATGGCTGAGGGTCACTATGGTCAAAACAGTTCAAATGCCCTTTTGGCATCGGCAACATAGGAGTGGGCCGCAATTCGAGTTCAAATCGAATCAAACCAAATGTCTTTATTAAACTTTGACCTCTTCGACGCCATTACGACCATGTTATTCCGTTGTGACGATTCGCGGCGGGCGATCTCCGTATTTATGCAATAATCGGTCCTATTTCTCCCTCCACTGTCGTAAAAGTCGCCAGTCATTAAATAAGCCACGGTTGTATATTGCATGCACTAAGACACCATACAAACAAATTTCCGAGGGTTGAAAACATACCGTGGTGAGTTGAAAATAGTCGCTTTTCAAGTTGTTATAATTATTATTTTGTTATAAACCTCACAATAACGTTATTTAGTATTGTGTAATATTTATCGAGGTATACGTATAACTAGAGTTGTCAACTACAACGGTCGAACCAGTCACCTCAGGAAGATTTAACGATTAGTCCTTCTATCTCCCGTGAAGTGAGCGCAGAAGACGTGGACAAAACAGTCCATCGTCAAGCTCCGCCACATGCCCATAAGAGGCCAATGCCTCTTATGGGCATGTGGGTAACACACCCGCGATATAACCGGGTGTGTTACCCAGCGGCGTGTTAACACACCCGGTTATATCGCGGGTGTGTTACCCAGCGTTCTTACACTCACGCCCTTACTTCCAATTGCGACCAGATTACTCCGGTCTCTCGATTGGTTACGAGTTCGAGGTCGCTTGAGCGGTCCTCTCCATTACGAAGCGGTGAAACAGTGTAAACCGAACCACCTATCCTAATCTATCGCGGACCAGGGCATCCTTTGCTTGGCTGTTTACCCGGAATCGGGTAGCCGATGGTCGTTTCAAGAGCAGTCGCCGTAAGGTCAGCAACCACCCCCGCTCTATAGGAAACAGTACTGCTTCCAGACTCCCCCGACTGTTAGTCAGAAAGCACAATCGATTGGCTTACGCCGCACGGTGCGCAGATCGTTCAGGAGCGCCAGAAGATTGACTCCTAGGGAAAACTAGCCCTAAGGCTAAATCCTGCCCGGGCTCGCGTTTCATGCGAGGAGGCCGCCAGAAGGCTGTTGACCCGTGAGTGTGACCGACCCTGAACAAATGGGTCTTCGTGGCCAAGTCAGCAAGGGCCCATTAGCTCCCTAATGCCAAACCTTAGTACGGGACTGAGCAATCTAATACCTTATATATTCAATGCTAAAAGTAAATGAATAAAATGAGTCGAGCCATTCTCTAGGCCGCCGCCGCCGTGTCGACGGTAGCATCATCGCTATCGAAGCTGTCATCGAAAATCGATGATTTGTTTACTCGATCTGTGAAAGATCTTTCCAGTATGAAATCATCGGCACTTCATGCGGGTAAATAGTTGAGATTTAATCTGATGAAATACGGCATTTTTGCCGGATGATTCTGAGAAATACGACAACCAGCTGAGATTACATCTTCACCTCACTTCACCCGCGGTGCATTGGTGAGATGATGAAAACCGTTTGATACAAGCAAATGAAAGACTAAGACACACACTATGCTAATTTTTATGTTATTATTTTTATCGCATGCGGCATCGCACGACGCTCTCGTAAATTCACTGAGTAAATGAACGCTGCTTGAATAAAAGTTGGGAACAGTCGACAGCCCCATATGGTTCTCTCGTGACAAAACATTTGTTTATTATATTTTTTTATTTTTTTTTCTTTTTGTACCATAAAAAAAACAGTCCTAAGAATTAAAAATCACAAAAGACCCAAAACAATACTATGAGTAATGCAATGTTTACTCTATTCAATAATACTAGCCAACAAAATTTTACATTTTTTCTGTAACATCGATTAAAACAGTTCATCAGTTCAGTTTTTAAGGGTGGTAACATGGAAAGGATAATGAAAATGTAATTTTAACTCTTGTCTTTTGGTTATTGGAGCTTTCAGAATTTCTCTGAACAGCCTATGCATGTATTTACCTTGTAGTTCGCCCTCGGATGTAGGTCACTGATGGCGTAATCGCTTTGACTGCATTTTGTATTCTATTGCTGGTGATTCCCTAATGAACGTCCAGCAATAATCCGCTAACATTGATTCACTCCACTTTCCTTGATATTTTTCTTCTATGTCGAAAATTTCTTGGTGGAAGCGTTCCCCGTGTTCGTCGTTAACAGCACCACCGATTTCGGGGAAGAAGTGCAAGTGTAAGAAGTGTAACTTTTTATCTTTCATTAATCAAACTTATATATAAAGGATTCATGATCAAATTTCAACTTTGAGTTTAAAAAAAACATAAAAACATGTTTTTTGACCTTTTAAACCAGGCTTCTAACTAGTCCTAGGCCTGTCCATACGTAAAAAAAACATCATTTTCAAATTTAATAATATTAATAGTAAACTAAACTATGTTAATAATAATAATAACTAATCATAAAAATTAATAATATTAAACAAATTAATCAACAATCTAAAAGCTATGCCATGCCTTTGTTTGATTGTTTGTTCGTTTATACTCTTTATTGTGAAAATGTCACAATGGGCGGGTTTATTGTCATATGACAATCTCTTACAACCAACCCTACTATGACGTGTTATATGTATGTGTGCGTGTAACATGTATGTAAGTGTGTGTCTTGTTATTGCATTCGATCGACAGAATTGAAAATGCAATTCCGTTAATTTGATAACAACGGAAAATGGTGACCCAGCCGGGAATCGAACCCGGGAAGTTTTAAAAAAAGTTTCCTACAATCAAGGACTTTAGCTTCCATATAAATTTCATTGCTCGCATGGCGATATGGTCTGCGGGGAATAATTTTGAGTATACATTTCTGCGCACTTTGCAACTTGCATACCTATATGTAGCCTGCGAATAATATTTAAAATTACCCAACATAAAAATCGAATAAAATTTAAAAGATGAACTTCAATAAGATGTGATAAAGGTAAAATAATAATATAAATAAATAAACTGTCAAATATCATACAGAAAGATCGGAATAGGTAAAAGGTCGGTAAATGCGGCTTCAGTAGTAATATTGACATTGAATTGGGTTAAATCCCCAGTAACCTAGAGACACAATTCCCAGGTGCCGAAACTAGGTCGTAGTAACATTGACAATGATTTTCGACAGGCGCGCCTGCGCAAATAGGTTACCATGACATTGGCGCACCTATCGATCCAAACGCGCCTTGGAGTCCGTCCAGATTTGCGCAAAGGTCAATGTCGATGTAGGCCAATGTCTGCAGACAGCCTCTGATTGGTCCACATTTCCTTAAAGATGGCCGCCTACACGTGTGTATGCCTTCTTCCCATCGCCCCCGCCATTCAAAATTAGGTCATAGTAACATTGACAGTGAGGCAGCCTCCTGTACCCATGGAGGCCTTCAATGCACCCTCTCGTTGTCTCTTTCTCCCTCGGGAACGACCCGCTATTCGCGTCCCTCTCGGCGCATATTTAGACGAGGCCTGGGATTCACCGGAACTACATCGATCGGGCGCTCTTGGCAATGTCTGTACAATCGATGACAGAATTATAATATTATATAATATTATATATTTTTTGATGTAAGCGACGACGCCATTCCAGTGCATTTAATGTTTCTATTAAGAGGTCTATTAATCTGGGATAGAAACAGGTCGAAAATAAACTGAAATGAACATAAGTAAATAAGTTCAAAAAAAATCTAAATCAGAATCAAAATATTGTATTCAACACAAATACATAGCGTACATATGCTGAACGTCAAGAAAGAACAGTATTATATTTTATTGTAGATGTCATGATATTTTAAGGGTACGTGACTAATCACATACCCTTAAAACTCGCTGTGTTTTTATAATTATTTTACCACAGGAATAGTCAAAATAGGATTAATTGATTAGTATTTAAGCATTATAAATACAACAACTTTATTTTTTTACACTTTTTCCTAATTAGTAATTATTTTTAGTATTTTATTCAGAAATCTTATTATACCGGAAACGAATACATGACAACTCAATATTTAAAAAAAACAAACATCAACAACAGAACAAGTGTTATGTACTTTTAGCTAATAAAAGGAATTCAGCATACATTTCCTTTGATTTTGTGTGCTAAAATGTGAAATATATAAATGCAAAACGCACGAGATTTTTGTTTTCAGAAATAACTTAAATTTATTATAACGTTTCATTAGCCTCCCGTAAAGTTTGGTTTTATTTTACAGTCCACATGTGACCCAATCGCATACCGAATACTCTGCCATCTAGTAAAGGAATTGTATTAACACCTGAAGAGGTCAACAGTATCATTCCTAAGAGAATCCTGAAATTTTTAATCTCAGGATTTGCTTTGATTTTAGAAGCAGGTCCGCAACATTAAAGATCTGGGCAATTTGAGATAAGAGCCAATATAGCCTCAATTAGTACCGTATTTTAGGTGATTTTTAAAAGTTGGCTGGTTCTTGTTTTTTTTGTGAGAAAGGTCATAATAATTAATTACAACGACAATCTTGTGTATTTCCTTTAACAGTAAAACTGGATTTATTTCTGAGCAACCTTAAATCTTATTCAAGGCATTCTAGAATAAAATAATAAGAGATTTGAATAATGTAATGTTTCATAAATGACTGACATATATTAAAATGTCCCCAGGAAGAGTGTATCTATTATACTTAGACCAGATTTTGTAATCAATACTCAAATATTTTAAAACCTCTAATGTAAGCAATTATTTCATACATTGGCAGATAACAAAAATAAATTATCACGTTTGTAATATTTCAGTCTCAATATTTTAGTTTTGCCGTAAACATTTAACTCACTAGATATAATTCTGCTGTGTACTGGCAAGTATACGTGACGGGTAATTGGAGGAGGGAGAAATGTCTCGTAGCGACTCGCTTGAACGTAGAACCATTAAGGGCATTAAATTGCTTATGCCGTATGACGTTTTGGCAGCTAGGATTTTACTACGCAACGTGCAGATGGCACTCGTTGATTGATCAAACAATGTTGTCTTATATTCAATATGGCGGCGCTCGTGGTACGACAGTACGTCGGATACGGTACCCTATCACAAACATAATAAGATTTTTTTTTTTAAATCAGAGCTCTTATAATTTTTAAATATTTTACATATTCAATACGTAATATTTACGCTTTTTATCTGGCAGTCTATATCTCCGTATAATTTCTGTGATGTAATCGGTCTATAAAGAAATGCGGTAGATGGCACTAATAATTGGCTGTTATTATTGTTATGATTGGTTAAATTATTGGGTTTTTTTAATCAATCGGTCCTTTATAAAAAAACATTCATTATCAATGTTATTTTAGATGGTCGAATAAATTGCTATTAGTTTCGTCGCACAATTCTATCATCGCCACCTGAATATCTCCGGCGTATAAGGGTTGCCTAATCGTTCTATGGCATTGAGCAATCTAATACCCTTTATAATCAATGGTAGAACGCACGATTTCTAATCGTTTTGTACACTGCTTCTATTATCTACGATCTACCCTACAATACATATCTGGATTTTACAAAGTTGCCGTTTGCACTTTCAAATTATGTGACATTGCATGAAAGAACAGGGAGTTGTCCTAAAAATTTCAACCTAAATATAGATGGTGCGAGTGAGAGGAACATACTGCATTGGAGCGGGATGGCACATAGATACAGCGTCATTCTATTGATTAAATGCGCAGTGCTTTAGCGACTGCATCTACTGTTATATAAGCATACCCCCTCTTTTTAGCACATATATATATATATATATATATATATATATATATATATATATATATATATATATATATATATATATATATATATATATATATATATATATATATATATATATATATATATATATATATATAAATAGATAGATGCTGCGGCATTCACAGCAACATGTAGATTGTAGATTCAGTAGCTTCTGCTAGGCTTCTCTCTCGATGAAACATTATGAAACATTATGTCCTTATATGAAATAGGAGACTATCGCTGTTGTTTGACATTATAAATAAGTTAAAAAACGAATTTACCGCGTGAAGTTTGTGACACCCGACGATTCGGCGACGTTGCAGCCGTCGTTGTCTATGGTAAATTCGTTTTTAACACGCTTTTATTAGGTCGACCTGTATGTAACTAACTATGTAATGGAATCTAAGGTAACTAATTTAACCATCTTCCAAGGATCGTAGCGTCATGAAAATCGGCAGCGGTATGTAGTTCTGATGACAATACAATAATATGGTACTGTCGAACTGATATGATGATGGAGTCGGAAGATATGAACTGGAACTTCATGATGGAACATCGTATCATAGCTGTGGACTTGTTAGAAAAGTCTTGGAATGAACTTTGACCACGATTAGGATTCAAGGTCTGATGATGAAACCGGAAGATAGGCACTGGCATTCCATGATGAAATATCGTATCATAGCCGTGTGTATGTGAATATCATAGCTGTCGTATCATAGCCCAAAAGCGTGTTTTTAGTGTTTTTTTTTAACTATTAATTTATTTATCTTATTTATTAGGTCCTTATCTTTGCAATTGTCGTGTTTTTGTACACTGGTACTTGGATTACTTCGGTTTCAGTTGGAATTACAAATAAAATAACTTATAATTCAACGCCTGTTCAAATATTATTCCTTTTAGAAAATCTTCAAGAATAAGGCAGTATCATTATCATAAGCCTGCAGTTAGGAGCTGTCAGCTACTACGGGCGAACCCGTCCTACCAGGAAGTTATTACGATATATAATAGTTCTTTTCACCGTGCGGTGAAAGCAACGACATACAACTTTTCCACGCCACGGTTTTTTCATCGTACGTCTGATGCGCCGTAGAAAAAACGGGAGGTCTTGTCGACGGCACGGTTTTTCCACCGTACGACGCGTTGCCGCGCCGCAGATATCCATTTTGTAAACAATATTTAAGGTAACGAAATAATTGTCCGCTGTAAAAACATCTGGTGCCACGAACAAACTCATAAACTGCCATACAACTCTGATACAAATCGCGCCGTGTGCAAACGCGGCGCGCCGAGTGGCAGACACGGCGCGTACCGTTTTTCCGCCGTGTCCGTCAGTGAGCTTTTATAGTGATCCATACAACATTGACGAGCGTGCATTCAATAAGCGAATTAGCAGTAGGTTTTCACGGAAAAAAACTTCCAAGACAAGACAAGACAATCCACCGTCTAAATACACCAACGGGGCCCATGGCAGTCCAACCCCTTGCTGCGTGGCACTGGGAAGTGCACCTAGCGGTCAGCCTCGTGCTCTCACTACCAGATTTGCCTACGAACCTCCGCCCCCCAGTTATTCGCCGAAGTGCACAATCATCATCATCATCATCATCATCATTTATTCATTCCATAAAAGCATTTCACAATACTGAGGAACATGTCAAATTTTACAATCATAATTTACCGGATGATAAAACCGCTTTGATTAATTTGAAAAAAAAAAAAATTGTTCTCAGAGTGTACTTAAAATTAGTAAAATTTACAAAATAACCAAAAATCAAACAATAAATAATAATCAATACAATGAAAAAGAGAAATTCTGAAACATGCGTAATTAAAAACAATGTCAATAAAATCTAAAACTTAGTGCGAAAGTATAGTCATAATATGGTCATTTATAATCAATCAATTGTGTACGCAATATCATAAAAGTCGTCCAGTTTGTATAGGGCATGTTTGACTAACTGATTTTTCAAGCAGATTTTATATGCTGCCATCTCAAGTCTTCTCGTCGATGACGGCAAAGCATTGAACAATTTAAAACCAGTATATAAAAACGTTTTTTGATATTTAGTCAAGCGTACTTTAGGCAATAACACATGTCGCGTATTATAGCTTTTATGTCGCGTATTATAGCTATGTCGAGTGGAGTGTCGCAATTTAAAAGATTCTCTTTGGCGTATAAAAGGCACTGATATATGTACATGGACGACATGGTAAGGATACCAGCTTTAATAAAAAAAGGGGCGCAATGTGTTTCTCGGCTTACACCAAAAATTGTCCTAACGGCTTGCTTTTGTAGCACAAAAACGCGATGGATATCGGTTGCATTACCCCCATAGTAGTATCGCATAAGACATCTTTGAATGGAAGCAGGAGTGATACACACTGATCGCTGCATGTTCGCCAGCCAGAAATTTCACCTTTCTTATAGCATAGACTGCCGATGACAAAGTTGCACACAAATAAAATTATTGATATGTTGATTCCAGTTTAAATTTTCATCTAAAGTGATCCCTAAGAATTTAGTATTTCTGACAATATTTATATTTTCTGATTCCATTTTAATCGTAATATTTTCGTCACTCTTGTTAGTAGTTGAAAATTTCATCGCTACCGTTTTTGATGGGTTTATAAAAAGTTGATTTTTTTCAAACCAAGTGTTAGCCACAAGAAGCTGCTCGTTTATCAGCTTTTCCAAGACCTGGGTGTTTTTATTTTCAAAAAAGAAGCTGGTGTCATCGGCGTATAGAAGCGTCTTTACTGGCGGCAATCGATTGGTTGACGCCGCACGATCCACAAACCGCCCAGCAGCGCCCGAAGGTAATCCCCCAGGGAATCCGGTCCGCCTGCCGTGACAGCAGAAAGAGTCTCTTCCAGGTTCGACCGTCTCTGAGGGTCTACAATTAAGCCTGCAACTAAGTTCATGGGAGTATGAAACGCGTTAGCCTCGTTTTCTCGGAGTTTACTTTTCGTGTTTTAGGCCTGTCTTCTTTAAGGGTCGCCATATTTAGTATATTATATTTCTCCGTGATCAATTCTGGCTTGCAATCGAAGCGTCATTATTCGCCGCTGAAATCAGCAAACAAGAGATACCAATCTCAAGCGATGAATTTAATGGTGGCTCAATAAAGCGGCATTTTAAAAGTCGATTAGGATACATGCAGCTATCGATAAATCTAGAACTATGTATAACTGTATAGAAACTACTCCACACTCGATATAAAACTGGAAGCTCAATCGTTATCGATTAAATCTAAATATTTTACCGTCTTTACGAAAACTATAAAATTAACTAATTAATTTTGCCAGATTTGTTTTATCTAATGTCACGTTTAGGCCATTAAAAGTCACATTAAATTATGTTTAAATTTTGATAAACAAATTATTATAATATGCTTGTTATAAGGTCTAACAATCGAATTCTAAAAACTCTCTCAAAACGAGTCTAATATATTGTGTGCGCGTCTGTATGTGTGTTTTCCCACACATACAACATTTCCCAGTAAAATTAGAAATGTCACATATCTTGACGACGGCTAAAGCCGAAATATTGATATACATTTTATAACAATCATTAATATTTAAGAAACACTAATCGCCTATTATTTTCCAGCATTCATTCTCGTCTTTCGCATTGTTGTGTTGCCGATGTAGGAGACAGTAGGAAGCCAGTTTGGTCAGGTTCCAATACCACAGTAGGAAACACCTAACAAACACTGAAAGAAGAGAAGAAAAAGGCGTGAAGTCGCTCCTGGTGTCCAACCAACACAAAATGTGTTGATTCGTCTCAATTTTTCGCTTAATTCGTCTCAATTGAAGGCATTTTGTGTTGCATAAGCATAAGCCCTATTTATGAGATATATGGATGAATAGTGATCGTTAGTCGACTGCAAAAGGACCTTTAAACTTACATTGCACCGTCGAAAGTCGTGCACATCCGTAAGTATATCTCATTCAAACATAAGCATTTCCCAATACAAGCTGGGATTTCCTTCGCTACTTTTTAAGTAGCTTTTACTAATTTTATTTTAAATAAAAACATCATCCTATAAACGGATTTCTTTACAAACCTTATCATATATATATATATATATATATATATATATATATATATATATATATATATATATATATATATATATATATATATATATATATATATATATATATATATATATATATATATATATATATATATATATATATATATATATATATATATATATATATATATATATATATATATATATATATATATATATATATATATATATATATATAGATTTATGACATATAGATTTCCTTTTAATTACTGGTTTAATTTATTCACACCACAAAAACACTTGTTGACACTGTTCGCCCGCGCGCCCATCGTCACCCAGCCGGCGTCGACGTCACCCGGTGTCACCCTGCTCACAGTCTTTTTTCACACACACATTTTGAACACTTTTTATCTTATAGAAAAGGTGACTTATCAGCATCTCCTTAATGTTTCTTTTTAATTTTACGTCCTCCAGCTATTTTACCAGTGGTAAGGGGTAGATTATAGAATTGAATGCTAATGTATAGGTAGCTTTTCTGTAGTTTCGCTAGTCTTATTCGGGGTACGCAAAAAGGGAGCTACCGCGGTTATGGTGAGAGTGAATGTCAGCATTAATTGCAGTTTCTATGAGGTGCTATCTAACATACATTAAAAACTGGTACATAAACGCCGAATACATATGTAACTATAATCTTGCCTTACTAAATGTATCAGGTAACGACCAGGACCAGGTTACCTGATACATGCTGCGCAGTGCTATCTTTTGTAAAAGGAAGATTCTTTTACTGGTTGCCACATTTCCCCAAAATAGTAGTCCATAAGTCATTAATAAGTTAAAATACGCAAAATATACTGATTTGGCTGCCGCAAAGCCACAAAGACTTCTGATTTTTTAAATAGGGCATATCGAGCTACATAACTTACTAGCTAATTGATCAATGTGCGTATTCTATTGTAATTTACTGTCAATTCCAAAACTTTACAAAAAATATATCCTCTGTGATGTCAATTTCGAAATAGTGATATAATTCATTTAAATAGTCAACATTAGTAGGTATTAAGAGAAAGGGAATTATTTTTGATTCTGTAACGTTTTCACTAAAATATACAATGGAATTGAATGAATTTTTAGCCCATAAACTCAACGCACAAGTGTACTTGAAATTGAAATAATACACTGCATAATTGAAACATATAATTGAAAATAATACAATTTGCAAGCATTTTATGACTTTAGATGATAATTTGAAAGGACAACATTATGTACACTTGCAACAAATGCTTAAAAGTGTTTTTTTACGTCAAAACTTTCATACTGCCTACAATCTTTTTGGAGACTCTGTAGTAAACTCTATTAGAAAATCGCGGAAGTGAACAGAGACGGATATCGATACTTCTACAGATTTTTTGGTCCTTCATGCTTTTATATTAGTTTGAAAGGAAACGGTGTGCGACGCCCGGCGTCGCGGCGCCTTGTAAACAGATCCGTGGCCGACTCCGCTGACGCCGTCCACTTCACGTTTATGAATTACAGCTGTGACGCAAATGAAAGCCAACACTCTCTCGAGTGGCCTCTTCACATCTCATCATAATCTGCCACCCTTTTGTTTTTTCTGTTTTTCGGTAAGCAATTGGGCGCCAGTCTGCTATGGTGACGTTATTATAATATTTTTATTTGTTTATTTTCCTTAAATACAAAAAAATGTACAATGGCAAAAACATTGGATTGACTCTTACATTACCATTTTGTTATTACGGTTTTATACAGAATAACGATGTATCAATGATATTTTTTTTTTATTACATGGAATTTTGTTGAAACTCCATTACTCTTTTATATGTATCAACATTTTACTTACGGTTAATACGGAAATAACAATATACTGTAGTTCAACATGATTCATGTGTCCGACTATAACCGTACGTATACTACTACATGCTGTCATGTTAGAAGCGAGATCCCAAGGTCGCGACGTAATGAAATAACATTATGTGTTAAGATTAGGTACTACACGGTAACTACCGTCACGCCAACACCGTTGCCCTACATGTTAATGCATACATATGGACCAGAGTCCGAGTGATATACGTTATCCTTGTTGAAACATGCGTATTTCCATGTATTAATGTTTACGCCAGAGAAGTCCGTTGGAACTTTTATATTGTATCCTATAATCCATAATTATTTTCCTTCCTATCAACAAAATTTCAATCCCTAGTCGGCACATATGAATCAGCGTTACCATGGCGACCATACTGCCATGCAACATATCAAAGAAAAACAAGGGAACATTCGCTTCCATCATCGAACATAAAATGTAATCATTCGTGGACATAAACAAGTAAATATATCACAAAAATAAAAAAAAACACGACTGCCGTTACAGAAAGTGAACTATTGTATTTATAATTATTTTTATTACGTTTTTTTAATGAAATATTTGTGATTTATCCATATAGATACATGTCTTGTATATTTCCGAAATGTGCTTAATTAGACCTTTCATTTGACACTCAACACGATATATTTATGTTAATTTATTGACATTTGATTATTTTTACATTAAGACAACTACTTACTTTATATTTGGACAGTTAAGTTACCATATGCCACTCGATATGACATAACGATTCTAACAATATTACACACGTCTAAATCGGTTGAAGCGTTTAGAAGGTATGGTGGAATAAAGAAACGGAAAACATACATAAATTAACCCTGAACACGTTACACCCCTTTTTTGTTGGGTAGTCGTATAAAAAAAGTGAGATGAGATACGGCTTTCTCACGTGTGGAAGTGTGCCATATATTGCTGATATTTTCCTTCTACAAAAACGCACAGTTGGTCCATGGCAATACCCATAAAAATCTAAGTGCGGGATTCATATTTAGAGAATTTCATTTGTGGTATAAATATGGGACGTCTTTGATCACAATTTAATAATACTATTAACCGCTCCTTTACCTATTTTTTTGCACATTTTAAAAATTGCACGCAACCTTCGTTTATTTAACCCCTCAAATGTGAGGCGTCCCTTAAGGGATGCCTTGGCAAAATGTATACAAAATGTATATAAATTTATATAAATGTAAATATAAATGTAAATGTGCGCCGCTTTATAGTAATCCGCTCTATAGTAATGCTATAGCTCTATAGTAAACCCCGCTCTATGTAAATGTAAATGTAAATATAAATTTATATACATTTTGCCGTAGGCAACCCGAGCTAATCGCCATTCATTTAAGGGGTTAAACACCCGATAAACGATATTGTGTAGTTGAAGTCGACTAGAACTACTGTAACATTTCTAATAGAGTAGGAAATAAGCTTTAATTCGATGTCAATAATATTAAACTATCCCCAATAAAGCAATGTAAAACTCGGATATGAATCCTTGATTCGTGATGTATATTTATTCCGACCATTGGAACTAATATTAAATATATTTTATATATAATTGGAAAATCTGAATATTCAAAATTGGTATAATTTTAATAGAGAATGGGAAACTCGCTTTTAAATGAGATTTATTGCCAAATCAAAATATATAATAATAACAATAAAACGATTTATTCGTAAGAAAAGGCGAGATTATTGCCTGCAAGCAATATTTTAGAGCTAATATATACTATTGTATGAACATTATTTGCGAGTAACTTAACCTATATAAAGAGTATGACAAATACAAAAAAAGAGGAAGGAAGGAAATATATATAAATGCCACACCAAAAGAAACAAACACATATAAGGACGTAAAGGTTTAAAAAGGAGGAGAATTGTAAGGGAAGGGGAATTTATGTGGAAGATTTCAAATGTTCTCCGAGTCTGTTTTAAAACTTGTTATGCTTGGCGTGGTTCTCACATTTTTCGGCAAAGCATTCCGAATACGGGCTTCATGCACGTTGAAAGAGAATGAGAAGAAATCAGTGCTGTGACCAGGACATAGAGAGTAGCAGGGTATTTTGGATCTCAGAGGGCGTCCATGAGCCGAATGTTTCAGTAAATCTGCCGGTGAGATAATTGGGATCGACGCACTCCAAGATTTTGAAAAGCATACAAAGAACTCTCGTGACTCTTTTCTTTTGGGTCGGCCACCAGAGTAGCTTCTCTCGTACTCCCTGATGTGGTCAAATTTTCTTAGCGTCTCCAAAAGGAGACGCTCGTTTTTGGTGGATAACCTCTCGCTCTACCCCTGTAAGGTCGAGAAATGCGACATCTCCATAATCCAGAAGGGGGAGGAGAGCAGATAAATCGTAATCTGAAGATATATGGTAATTTCGGGAGAGATGGGCCAGCGGGTGAGACAGACCACCTAAATTTCTCCCAAACTCAAATTATTTTTTTCAAACTGGCAACACTGAAATGGTCCAGTCAAAGCAGCTGCAAAGTATACAAAATAAGACGGCCGTATTTTGTTTTGTTTTTTAGAACCATAAAAATATGGTTGCAGTCATAACGAAGGTATGTAGCGAATAGGTGAAACGGAAATTGCTAGACTAATTGTGTTGCACTCGTAAATCTTGATTTATTATATAATCTGTAATACATTATATCTGTTTTATTATTAAATTAGACACAACGCCATTACACGTAATGTTAAAACAGTAACACAATTGCACTGTATCCCACCGCATTGTAACGAGGAAACGCCAGTATTAATGATGCCACTCCGGGGTGAAATATTTGAGTCGTCTAGACAAGACTGTTGTTTTCGTACATATGTGCTTCCTATACGTCGAAATGCAATGGATAGTCCAGGCGATACATACTTGCATAATGAAGGATAATACAATCGATAAGACCACTGTCATAAACGCAAATTTGCATGCCGGCAATAGTGTTACATCATTATGCTTCGTACATCTCAATATCGCATAGTGATGATCTTCAAGAAGCTGTATTTTGAAACATCTGAGGCAACATTTCGCAGCATTTAAGCGAAGGCTTCTATCATACTGAGAAAAATCTACTACACGGCCCTTGGTTAAGACCAAGGGCAATGCAAGGGTTTATGTATAGCATTATACATATTTTAAAGATTGAATATAAATACTAAAAGTTATATTGAGTTGAAATTTTAAGACTTTGTAAAAATTGGCAAAAAACAACTTTTATAACGTTTTTTTTGTTTACGACCGACTCTGTACATTTTAATCGGTACAAATATATCCTGTTCAGTTCTAAGACACGTAACATCAATGGAAGTTCGTTTTTCCTACATACTATATTTGGTTTACTGACAAAATATAATTATTTATTTCGCACTCAACAAACCCTTGCTAAAATGTCTTCTTTAGGACACTAAAACTTTAAAAATGGATTTATCAAAAAAACATATTATTGATCGTTACTTCAAATGGGTGGCAAAGAAGGGGCGAACTAGCTATAATACTAAATAAGTTATGTTTTCCTGGTTGAATTAAATGAAAATAAACATGGCGATAACAATCATACGATAGTATCGAGATTATCCTTATCAGAGAGGCCGTGTGTCCATGATAATGACCGCTTTCGCCAACTCTATATTTTTATTTGTACCTGGGCTGGGTGAAATGCCCATTCATGGCGAGCACGGCCATGGCCGTTGTCATAGCGACGGCGCTTCGTGACGTCACCGCCGACGTCAGAGCGTCGAGAGAGCGAGACGCAATAGCGCGATTGCGTGGGCGGTGTTCTATCTCGCTCTAATGAAAATTTGTGGTGGACACGGGCGGAGAGGGCTGGGGGAAAAGGGACGGATAGGGAAGTGGGTCACCGCGTCGTCAATGGGGTGAGGAGATGCGGAAGCTATTTTATCCTCTATTTTCCGCAGTATTTAATCATAAATAACAATATGGGGTTGATAATGGGGGTTGATAACGGCGTGACTCCCGTGCGTGTTTAAAGCCGGGTCTCCTGCGCGTGTTTTATCGAAAAATTACACAAAAACAATTGTTCTCATACAAAGCTGTCTCCTGCGAATTTAAATGTTTTCAGGAAAACATTTGGTTTCAGGAAAACATTTTGTGTAGATTCCGGCAGTTTTAGCAATTATAGACTTAATATCGGGGAGAAGAAACAGATTTCTATATACTGGTTTTCATAGAAGTCCAATTTAAGATTGTTTTAAAAAACTTAAATCTACGTAGTAGATTACGTAGTAAATTAGTAGTATAGAAAGATACGAACTAAATTTCTTCATCGTAATATTCAAATTGGCAGTAAAATGTTAAATAATGAAATTAAAAATACGCCATACATTTAAAAACTATAAGGATCAAAGAAAATAACCAGATAATAAGGCTGTACTTTTTTAAGTCATTTAAATGGACACAATATTTAAAGTCATGGGCGTCAAATTCGACCAGATCACAATCTTTAGCCACAGACTTTATTTCCGGTGAAAATAAAACAGAAAGAAGGAGGATTTTTTTTAATAACAAACCAGTTACCTATTTAAAATATATAAATCCCCTCCCTCCCCCCCCCCCCCCTATCTCTAATTTCATAGCAGTAATAGAGTTTAATACAACCAAAATTTTTGGTAGATATGTTTCAACTATGCCTAGATAAGTTTTGCCCGTAGATATGGTGCTAGCTAGATAAAGTTGCTAAGTGACCGGATATTTGCCTAGTATTTTTCTCAAAATTACATTTTATTTGTAAGTTATTTGACGTAAATACAGATTTTATCGATATAAGTACAAGTAATAAACTGATTATATTTCATCGAAATGAAGAAAATATTTTAATAAATGTCGAAAAATAGGCAAACTTACAGTTGCCGACGGTACACAGTCGCATTCCACTTGACAGAGAGACAATTATGTTCGATTGGGCCTATCAGACCACGCATATTCAAATTCCATTCCAAAAAATGGCCAGAAGTTTTGTACGGCTGCGAAGCTTGGACTATCAAGGAAACAACCAGCAAGACACTTGAAGACTTTGAGATGTGGTGTTACCAAAGAATGTTGAGGATTAGCTGGGTCCATAGAGTCACGAATGTGGAAGTTCTACGGCGCGTCAACCGATCTCGAGAACTCCTATGGACCAAGAAAAAGAATAAAACCAGCTACTTAGGACATGTACTTCGACACGATATGTACCAATTTCTTTAAGTAATTATGATGGGCAAGATTGAGGGGAAGAGACGCGCTGGGGGAAGAGAAAGAGGAAAGTCGTGGCTGAGGAACATCAGGGAATGGACTGGAATAGTCAGCGTAGAAGACCTATTTCGCTTGGCAGAGAATCGAAACGCATATGGAGAGCTGACGGCCAACCTCCAATAGTGGAGAAGCACCGAAAGAAGAAGAAGAAGAATTTGATACAATAAGTTACCAAATAATATGAAATAAATTAATATATATCGGTTAAATTGTAAGGTCATTTAAAGGTTATATACATTTAAAATATCTTATGACATAAGAAAATTAATTCTCCTGAACTATTCAATTAAATGTCCTTATAGTTGCGAAGATTTAAATATGTAGCCACATAATAGTTTTATGTATGTAATTTCAATACTATTGGTATTTTTAATTCGGTTCCATTCAACTATAACTTTGTCTGACATATTTTTTTGAGCCACACTCGTGGAATTGAATATATTGAAATGTTACACGCTTAAAAGAGCGATATTACCGGTTGAATGTGATAGGTCGTGTCGTTAGTGCCTCGAAAGGTCACATGGCGACCCGAGCGGGCGCCTTGCGTCCCTAAACCTGACCCGAGTTGGCCCTGAACGCCGCGGCAAGACCCTGAAAGAGGCCCAGGCGACCCCGCTAGGTCGCAAACGCCCCACACCCTAATCACCCCGTTCATTCATGCCGTTTTGTTTCCAACTGTGCGTTTCTATTAAATTTTGTATGTAAATAAAAAATCCACAAAAAAGGTCAAGGACTGATGGTTACATGGCTACCTAGATGGACACCACACCGTATGTCCATCTAGGTAGGTAGGTACGTTTCACCCCGATGCGTGTGTCGCAATACAGGATCAATACATCCAAGGACGCGGCTGTTTCATTCATGAAATCGCCAGAAAACGCGCAAGCGCATTTCAACTTCTGCAAATTACATTACAATCTCCTATTTCCCTCAGTTTCCGGGAAACGGGATGACGTCCGTAGCGACAAATACGTCGCTGAAATGCACCATCGCCATCCATCAGTCAATAGCCGAACTAGGAATATTTGAATCTAATCAAAAAATATTTTTCCATACATTGAAAATAATGTAAATATATACTTACATACTTTTCTATCGGTGATATTTTTAAAAATCGTTTTTTGTTTTTTTTTTCATTTAAAAGCGTCATCTCTTGTTCAAAACAAATAATTCGTTGCTGCGTCGTTTACTACCGGATACTAGATAGCGCTATGCGTTTTTATTTTAAAATCATGGCAACACAGCGGCGCTAGCTGTCATTTGTTTTTCGCCATCCATGTTTAATTTTTTAACGCCGATCGGGTTTTTTCAAAAAAAATGACCTCTTACAAGGTTTGTTTATTTTTAATTTCCAATCAGAATCAATTTGGAGGTCTAATATTGTGTCTCTTCCTCCGTAGCCCGTCGATTCCAAGAGGGAGGAGTTCAGGCGATACCTCGAACGGGCGGGCGTGATGGACGCGCTCACTAAAGTGCTGGTTTCCCTGTACGAAGAGTCCGAGAAGCCCGAAGACGCCCTCGAGTACATTCGCCGACATCTGGGCCCGCCGGAGCCCGCGGAGAACGAAGAACTGGAGGCGGCTAAAGCGCGCATAGTCCAACTAGAAGCCGAAAACACCACCATAAAGGAGGAGCAGAAAGGAGACTCCTAATGATAACTCGGCTAAACGCACATTCCATTTTAATTAGTTAATTAAATTCATGTTTAGTTACGTAAAGATCTCTCATGTTTTTTGTTTCAGTATTATAATTTACTTGTTATTAGGTTAATCGTTGCAGACTAATAAAACTCAGCCAGTCTTGCTGTAACTAGTATTCATAGTGTTCGTTTCTTCTCTGATTGAAACGATTCACGCACATTCATTTACGTGCCATTTTCACTGCTGTTTTTCTCGACACGTTCGATTTTGCAATGTTCGCAATGAAATAAAATTTATTACTGTTAAAACGCTCTTTTTATTTTAATAATAAGCTTGCATTGACTGTAAATGTGAGAATGAAGACAGAAAGATACAAATAAGTACAGTCTGTGTTAATACGGCGGTTAGCTTTGTTCGTTTTTGACGTGCGATTATGAACCCTTGTTCGCTTGACGTCTTGTTACGTCCCAGTTATAAACTCGCGCCATGTTAACTTCCGTTGTCGTCGACTGATCTCTGTAAAAGATTAAAAAAACATGAGAATTAAGACAACTTTCGACGTGAAATCGACAATAGTGGTTAAAACGTCGAAACGTGAAAGATCGAGATTGCTACCTGATGTCAGGTCATGAAGCTGATTTTTCGACTAAGAGGCCGTGAGGAAAAAAGGAACTACAGTAACTGGCATATTATACGGTCATCGAACATTTCAAGGTATCTTGTTATTTATTTTAAAGAATGAATGTAACCGAAACATAATTTTCACTAATTTAGTATGCAACATTAGTACTAGATTAAGCGTGACGTGTCAATTAAACCAGATTTTTTCCTGAAATGTCATTTTTTTATTCAATTCTCAAAAGGAAATTTAGTAATTTTGTTTCGAATTCGAATGCGCGAGTGGAGATCTTTATTATTATTTTTTTTTATTCTAGACAGGCAGCTTTGCTTATAGTCCAGATCAAATATTGTAAAGCTAGTCATTTAACAAGTTTTAAGGTACAGATCGAGCCCGTTTTTCAATTGATTGACAGAGCTTGCACTAATCACTGAAAATGGTAGTTTATTCCACATGTCCACCACTCTATTTTAAAGAAAGTTCGGAATTATTGCAGAGTAGGTACATACAAAATCGAAGACTATCGCGGTTGTTTGACATTATAAATAGGATAGAAAACGAATTTACCGCGTGAAATTTGTAATACCACTGCAAACCCCGGGTGTGTATAAAGTCGAATGCAGCTGCGGTCTAGCCTACGTTGGACAAACGAAACGGCCCATAGCCACGCGACTGACAGAACACATCAAAGCTGTTAAAAACGTTCAGCGAGAAAAATCGGCGATCTGCGAACATATATTGGATAGCGGAAGTAACCACTGGATGCAGTTTCAAAATCCCATTGTTCTATCCAAGGAACAATTATTCTACTTTCCTCGCATGATCCGGGAAGCCATTGAAATAAGAAGAATTCCGAACTTCAATAGAGATGACGGCTACAAACTCTCTTCTACGTGGAACCCTCTTCTTAAAATGTTCCCGCCGCCGAACGCAAAGACGTAAAACAGGATACAGTGAGTGTTGTGTGCAAGACGGATTTTAAAAATTCCCGCGCTCTGAGCCCGGCCCCCACCACCGTTATAACCTACGCAGTGGCGGCAGCGGTTTGCAGCCTACCCGCAAAACAACGGACTGACAGCTCTTCAGTCTACCCTAGACAACGGCGGCTGCAACGTCACCGAAACGTCGGGTCCTACAAATTTCACGCGGTAAATTCGTTTTCTATCCTATTTATAAGAGTAGGTACATTTCTCAAAAATAGAAAAAATAAATAAATACTACTAGATTCGATCATTGTAATACTAAATTAGAAAGAATAAAGAATAAAGAGTAAAATTTCGTGTAAATGTAATTCAAGTATGCCATCTGCAACGACGAGGAGCTGAACAAGCTGCTCTCCGGCGTGACGATCGCGCAGGGAGGCCAGCTGCCCAACAAGACCGAGAAGATGGCGTAGACGCATACGAGCGAACTCTACCACGATTATCTACAAATCTTCTCTAAAAATAAAAGACCCCTTGAATGCTGCATACTTCGGTCTCTGGATGGGGGGGGAGAAGGGGGAAGGACAATCCACTAGCCAGAAAGCTAGCCTGATCTAAACCCTGATGACTTCTTCTCGTGTGGATCTGTAAATAGAAACCAGACCTATATTGCAAATTTCTAGTGCTAGATATATTAATGTCACTGTCCCTAAGTTGTGTTCAGTTTGGGCACTGATTATCAGTTTCGTTGTCTTGTATTCTGGTGGTGCTCCCAGGATATAATAGTCTCTTATGTCGTTCCCATGGTAATATGATTGCCCGTATATATAATTGTCGGATTACCAAATTGTTGGATTACCAAATTATTAGCTCTAAGAGCAAGGTTACTAGGATTTAAAATAGTAGATAGATAGACAATAGATACAAACAGAGCTGCCATGGAATTCGTCAACCGGAATCAGGTCCATCGTAATATTGTTATAACACTTCTGGGGTGAGCGGTGGACACAAGACTAACGACCGGCTGTGGTAGGTTTAGGACAACTGTCTTGCCACATGTGAGCGCCCCGCCCCCACCTTACCACCCATTCATTCCCTTCGAAGCCATAGAATTTGAGATGCGGAAATTACAGTTTTAGATAGTTTTTCTAGGAAGGAGTTGATTATTTTGCTAGAGAGACCAAGATCTTTAGAGGTGAAAAAGAGACTTGGCTGGCAGGAAGAGGGAAGTTGTTCCAGGTGATGGCATTTGCAAGATCATGGTATTTATTTAATTTGTACTTGTGGTCTTTTGGGATGTTTCACTCCCATGGTACAGTTAATTCTACAGTAAGGGGCATTTCCGAGATAGGAAGTAAAGAATTATATCTGGATGTACGGCTGTGCATCCAAGACTTTCAGGGAATTTATACTGCTTAAAGACCAAATCGACCTCCAAAATCTAATCTGAAGCTTTCTCGATTATTTAGAAAAAAAATAGTGGAATTTTTCTTTCCTTCAGAGGTTTCCTGCACACACTATTGTAATTCTTCTTTGTAATTTACGAATTTGTCAAAATATTACCTTAGATAGTCTAAATCATGTTCAACGAAACCAAGGTTCTTTTTCGCAGCTGCCATATTGGAAGTCAGCAATTTTTCAGCATCTTCAAGTGAGTATTCGAGCATCACATTTGCACCGAGCCACAAGCAGACGGTCTCCGTCGGCTGGATTGTAGCCTTAAAAATAAAATAGTTTATTAAGTGTGATGTACGGATGTTCCTGCGTTGCAGACTATCTAATGACTTTAACCTTCAAGCGGTCGCACAGAGTCGAATCGACCGCACTCGGCATATTTTCGTTCCTAACATCTTTATTTCTTATTGTATGCATTTCCCATCCCTAGTATATATAAATAAATACAAACGGAGCTGCCATGGAATTCACCGACCGGCCGGGCCGATCATATTACTATTTTTTACACTTCTGGGGGGTGAGCAGTGGATTCCCGACTAACGACCTGTGGTAGGTTTAGGACAGCTGTCTTGTCACATAGGAGCGTCCACCTTACCACCCTTTCACTCCCCCTTCAAGACATAGAATTTGAGATGTGCAAATCGCAGTTTTAGATATTTTTTCTAGGAAAGTTGATTATTTTTCTGGAAAGGCCAAGATCTTTAAAGAGGTGAAATGGAGATTTAGCTGACAGGTCACGAGCGCCAACTTCCACCGCGTGAAGGTGAACAGTGAAGCCGTTCTGGGTTACGGCATTTGCGAGATCATGGTATTTATTTAATTTGTACTCGTGGTCTTTTGGGATATTTGATTCCCATGGAACAGTTAATTTTACAATAAGGGCCACCTTCCGAGATAGAGAGTAAAGAGTTATATCTGGACGGAGGGCTGTGCATCCGAGACTTTCAGGGAATTTATACTGCTTAGAGACCGAATCAACCTCCAGAATCCAATATAAAGCTTTCTCAATTATTGAGAAAGGTTTTGTAGTTAAATGTTTTTTGCCTTTAGAGCCATCCCGCACAAACTGTATTGGGGGTTTGGAGGATACTGTCAAACCCTTGTTGGCACGAGCCACTGAGAGGCTAATTACGTCACGAATAACAGCGAGGAGATATTGTCATGGCGGTAAGTCATTGTTTCACCGTAAACGAAATAAACATATTACCTCAACTCCCCGCACTCTTCGGAGCCCATAGATAGCATTTGATTTGGTCGCGGCGCAGGCATCGTAAGCTTGCTACGCAAATGTCGTCAAAAAGGTTAGGTGCGACGCTTAACGCGAGATATATATCGACAAATACTATCGAATCAAGTTTGCAATAGTGCTTTTTTTTGTATTAAAATGACTCGTTGACCGCTAACTGATAGTGCAATACTTGATCAAATACAACAAGAAGATCAAGAGAGTGAATCAGAACTCAGTGACCAAGGTTCAGAGGTTTCCGATCACTCTCCAGTTCCAGGAGAAATTCAATCTGCTGAAGAATCAAGTAGCTCGGATTCCTGTGTGGAGGATTTTCCTCTTTCCTTTATAAGTACATATTTTACGGGGCGTGATAAGATAAGTGGCATAAATCTAACAATAACAGAGTGAGACGGCATGTTCAAAATATTCTCACGGAAGATACGGGTACTCGTAGAAACGGCGTGGGGGTGACAACGTTTATCCAAACCTGGAATTTATTCATTGCTGTGGATATTATTTCAAAATCTGTCATACACACCAATGAATTTATACAAAAAAAGGGGTCATCATGTAACAGACCCCATGACTGCAAACCGACTGATGTTGTAAAAATTCGAGAATTTGTTTTATTTGAATTTAGTTTTTTTTTCTGACTTTTGTATCGTAACAAAATGGTAATATATCTATATATGAAAACATAAATGATTATTTATTAATTCGTTAAATATTCCATAAGTCTTTTAGGTTACGCGCGACCGCTGCCGTTACAAACGACCATACGCCGGCTTGAGGGTTAAAAATAAACTGCACTTATTCAACAAAAACTTTACTGCAAGCACAGACTCAGGCTCATCAGCAAGCTGTCTGCCTCTTAACCCTTGGAGTAAATGGGTATTTTCATGGATGCATCTGTCTCTTTTGCAGGATTTTCGGCGACATCGACCTTAAAGTACTATAACTACGAAACTACTACACCAATCATAAAAAGAACAACTGCACAATGATTGCATTGAAATTTCGAATATAGAATATTGAAATATCATTTTGTAAAACAATTAGATAATTATGAATAAATATGAGAACGTCAAAGAAGTGAAAAAAACGCGCGACCAGATTTGGTCGACTCGTACTCAACGGATAATTGTTTCGCGACCAGATTTGGTTGACTCATACTCAACGGGTTAAACACATAATAATAACAATAATAAGTCGGTGAACCACTGGCTTACTGCGATGGTACGATAGTTAAGAAATCATTTAAGAAACAGGAGTGGCTGTAGTGAACTGTCCTTAGAAACGATCCGTTGGCCACCTGATCTCGAATGATTTTGACGGCAAAGGGCGCCATGGATCTGCGACAAATTCGATCTGAATTACCGCTTACTTCAGATCGTAATTGACACCCTTTGATGTATATCGTTAGGCAATAAACTGGGATACCATAAACTGTACTGATTGTAAACAACACAACAATACCGGAAAAGTCAAAATTTAACTTTTCACCTTAACAAAAACCTGCTCATTGAGCAGAAACTGGGTATCCATGTTATCTTTTTGATTCTTCAGCATTGTAATCATCTCTAGCGATTTGGCTAAGTCGGGAATCTGCTGCCTCAGACGGCGTTTCTTAGAAATTAGGTTATACTCCATGAATTTGTATTTCCCGTGCTGTTCGTCCAATCTTTTCAAAACTTTATCCACGCCGTCTGTATTCTCCGCCTGGCTCATAAACGCGTTCACGTCGTCCTAAAAATAGTGTAGAAAGTTAATAATAATTACACAGCGATCGGCAGATGACAACGAAAGAAGTACAAACCACAAAGGTTGCTTCGGGGATGCCGGCGTACGACTTGACTTCCGCTTCTGAATTTTCGCCCTCCATCGCTGGGCTGATATTTTTAAATAAATTAGTTTAAAATGTGCCTAAAACTTGTTAATTACACGCGGTTTTGCCGATCCTAAATTTGGAAATCGCATCCCGACCCACGGCAAAAACCAGCGACAATAGAAGAAAAATACCTGTCAAGTTTTTTTTAATTTATTTCAAGGGCAAGTAGAGCAATTTCACCAATTCTCTTCATATCGTACCTATGGCTCCCATCAAACTTGCAGAAGGCAAATTTGCAGACGGCAATCTTGCAGACGGCATTCTTGCAGGCGGCAGTTTTGCAGAAGGCAATCTTACAGAAGGAGTTTTGCAAATGTCAAAATGACCTAACCTAATGGAAAGAAAAACCTAACCTAACCTAACCTAACAGAAAAACTTAAAAACTGCCTGCAAGGTTGCTTCCTGCAAGGTTGCCTCCTGCAAATCTGCCCTCAACAAATTTGGACCTGTCAAAAGTGACATTTGTGCAAAATTGCCGAATGCAAAACTGGCGCCCCCCGTACCTATCCATAATAAAGTTCAAAATTATTAATTGTTAGTAATTCCATTGATTTTATGGTAATACTTAAGTCATCGATCCTCCAAACATGAAACAAGATATTCAATTGTATTTATAGGCGTTTTTTTTTATTTGTGTCTCTTTACCCCCCTCTATAAATACCTCCACCTCCCCTTCGGGCGCTCCTGGACGGTTTGGGCACTCCCGACTAACAGCCAGGGGAGTCTGGGAACAGTAATATTTCCTATAGAGCGGGGGTGGTAGTTAACCTTACGGCAACTGCTCTTGAAACGACCATTCGGCCACCTGATCCCGGGTGAATAAGTCGGGCAAAGGATGCCATGGTCCACGACAGATTCGGTTGACACCGAATCACTGCTTCATAAGGGAGAGGGCCGCGCAAGCGACCTCGAACCCGAACCAGTCGGGAGACTTGAGTAGTAATCTGGTTGCAACTGGTATGAAGGGCGATCAATATCGTTAAAACTTCCTGAGGTGTCGGGTTCGCCTGTTGTAGTAGACAGCTCTAGCTGTACCTAATAAATGATTATTATTTTAAGGTTTATTTTTATCAGTTTTTTTAAATAGTTGCGAAGTGGTTCTCTCAATTGAAAAATAAAAAAGGCGCTTCATTGGTTTTGCACATAGGCGCTTACCTAAGGTCGGCGCGGCACTGCTACAACTATAGCACCGTTCATGTTTTCTCGCAAGCTCTGAAGAGGCTGGGTTACTCTGCGGTGACTAAAATGCAAATGAGTTTGAGTGCTCGTCAAGCATGCTTGATGTGGCATCGTCACATCAAGCATGCTTGTCAAGCGCGTAAAAGCTTAAGCAATTTTGACCGTCTTGGGAGCCCTTTACCAAATCGTAATCGTAAACCTAGGTCAACATAATGTTTCGTGTTTCCTGTATACAATATACCTACTCGACATTTTCCACGCGCTGTTTGGGGAAAATTTACTCAACGTCGTAGGTCGAAACGTGAACTATAACAGTCCTACTATTAGGGGGTCTGATATATTTTTTTTAATAAATGAAAGTATAGTTTAAATAAACCTTCCGGTGTGCCAACAACCACTTTAGGCAATTACGCAGTGAGGGGCGACGACTGCGAGGGAAAATCTACTCCCAGTAAGCGCTCAGCGAATTCAAATGCACTGTTGAGGGCTATGCGTTTAATTTCCATGGTCAAATCAGGCTATTTGTTTACGCTCCTGAACCTGTTTATAATTAGGTTGTTTACAACCCTATAGAACCTCCTACACTCAGGAAGGTATAACCCCAACGCGAATGTTGGCAGTGGCGGCATTTCCAACAGATCAAAGGCGTTATTCCACTAGCGGTTCTACATATTTGCACACAAATAGGTTCAACACAGCTATTAAGCTCTACCTACTATGACGCAATATAGCGAATATTTCAATTGTCCAATGTTGTGATGAGAAACCGTAAACACGTGTTTTATTTATCTGATTGGCGGTTGGATGAGGCGACGCCATTTTAATATATGCAGAGCTGTGATTGGCGGAATAAATAGTCAATACGAGATACCAGTTCATTTCCAGTGAAACATTATATACGATAGTTTCGGTAAACGTACGATCGTTTGTATGAGATATAATGGTCTCCGTCGCGTTCATTCGTGCGACAAAGACATACGATAAAGAGATTTCGTAGTTTTTCCCTACAATTCTACTACTCCCCACTACTCCCTCATTGATACATTCATGTGACCTTTGCTATCTTCTGTTCTGTTATTGTGGAAGATTGTTGTTTTGATCGTGGTTTGAAAACATCCGAGCTTGCAAGTGTTATAAAGTGCGATAATATAATCTTAAAATTGAAAAATCGCTGATTATAAAGGATATTTCGCCGATTGGTCGCGGAATTGGCGCGTTGCGGGCACGTGTTCGTTTGTTGTGATCGCTCGTGACCGTGTTGTCGTTTTGTTTTGATGTTTTGCTGATTTCTAATTTAGATTTCGGGAGAGTGGAGGTGCGTTTTGTGCCATCGGGGACTTTCCGAGTGTTGTTGACGGTTTTTCACGAGTGAGAAAGCATTTTTGCGCAATCGTTGTGAAATTTGGGGTTCGTTTTGATTTTGAGGATTTTTTCGTGCGCTTTTTTGACGGATTTTGACTTTGATCAATGCGTAAATATAGCGGAAGTGGTGTATTGGGATATTTTTGTTATTTTTCGTTCGACCGAGATTGCATAATGTAACTTTATTCGCGAATAACATATTCAAGGTCGCAGCGCCCGCGTTTGACGTTTCCACTTTGTTTACAATCGCGTTTCGTTTACGTTTCGAAGATGGCCGATTTTCCGTACTGCGGCGATTACTTCATGGAGACCGGTATTGAAATCAAACAGGAGAGCAATTTGGAGTCCGACGTCAAGCAAGAGCCCGTTTCGGCGTCCGTGCCGATCCCGAGGCGGGCAGTCGAGCTGACCGATCTGCGAGATTTCAACTTCGAGCTCGACATCGGCTCGCAGGACTCGCGCGGCTTCCACGCGAACTTCTTCAACAAGATGAACTTCGAGGACTCGAACTCGAAGTGCGACCCGTTCAAGATGGACGACGACGACATATTCCAGGTGGACAAGGCCGATTTGATCCAGGGCCCGACGCTCGCCGAGCTCAACGCGAACGACGACACGCTGCTCGACGATCTGAACTTCGACGACCTGCTGCTGCCCGAGGAGAACAGCTTCTACCTCAACCTGGGCGGCGCCATCGCGCAGAGCGGCAAGCGCCACGCGCCGGCCACGCCCCGGCCCTCGCCGGCCACGCCCTCGCTGCTCAACGGGCTGGGCAGCGCGTCCTCCTCGCCCTTCGACCCGTACGCGCTGCGCGGGGCCAGCGCCGGCGCCTTCTCGCCCGCCAGCCAGCACAGCTCCGCCTCCTCCTCGGCCGCGCCCGCGCTGCTCGAGCTGATGCGGCGCGAGCGGCCCCCCGCCGCGTCCCCCGCCGCGTCCCCCGCGTCCCCCGCCTTCGGCCGCAGCGCGCCCTCCGACATGGTGCTGGGCCAGTCCGTGCCGCTGCCCTTCCACTTCGGGGCCGCGTCGCCCGCGCCCGGCGCCGCCGCCTCCGTGCCGAGCCGCGCCCGCCCCGGCGCGCCCGGACTCTCCTCTTCCGCCCCCACTCATCTATCGCTGGAACAGGTGAGGAATACCGTAATATCCCTCGCGCGACCCATCGGCTGCAATCGGGTAATAGCAGAACGAGGTTCGGATTCTAAACTATATCGGAAAATAGACCCGGTGCGAAAAATCGCAAGCGGAAAGCGCAAAAGCAGAGAAATGTCAAGAACGACGAAATAATTTTATTGTCCCCGTGGCCTCCCTAGATCCGAGCCTTGCTCCTCGATCTTTCTCCCTTCGCGCCTCCCTCTTCTTCACTTTCCTCTTCCCTCCCCCTCCTCCTCTCCCCTAACCTCCCCTAACCTTCCCTCAACTTTTCCGTTCAAAGTTCATTATACTGCAATCTTAGCGCTTCAATCTTCTTTTACATTACGTCTATATTATATTCAAATTTACCCGTATAAATTTGTCACTTAAGCTACAGAATGTCCCGATAAATAGCATACTTTTTTATAAAAGCAGATTTACATTGTTAGTTACTAGCTTACTGACTCGACATTCGAGATGAGAACGCTTACCCGATACTGCCATTGTATAAATTGATTTTAAGCCAGTACAGCACTGTCGCGTCATCGCTGACTTCGAAATTACTGCTATATATTTAAAGTCAGTCCACTCCACCGCCGCTTGCGCCAGTAGTACAGATCTTGTTTAAAATAGTTGCTCTGCTTCCACTCCTAAACTTAGGAAAACTCTTTACAGTGGAACTGCCGCCCAGAGACGACAGGGTAAAATTCCAACTGTATTGGGAGGCCGGTAGCCGATGGGTCCAAATCGGGACTTGACGTAGGCTGCAGTATATATGCAGAGCGACCAGACTTCGAAAGAAGTGTAAACTTGGGGAAATACGCCTCCATATTCCAAGTGGAGGTATACTCCATTATTGAATGTGCGTATATAAACCTCCATAAGAACTACGCCAACCACCGTATCTATATCCACTCGGATAGCAATGCAGCTCTTATGGCACTATCCTCGAATACCATTAATTCAAAGCTGGTGCAAAACTGCATATCAGTACTGAATTCCCTGGACGAAAAGAACAGGGTAATTCCAAGATAGGTTCCCGGCCATGCAGGAATCGAGAGAAATGAAAAAGCCGACGAACTTGCTAAGACGGGAGCAAAGGGAACGTTATACGGTCCTGAACCGTGCTGTGGCGTACCAAAAAGCCTTGCAAACCTTGCATGTTTAGAACAATCCGTCAACCACTGGAACAACACGCCAGGGTTGAATCATTTCGAAAGCGCTAATCAAGGCTTACAACCGTAAGACTGCCCGTGAGGCACTATTGCTAAATAGGAACAATCTATGCATACTGGTGAGGGCGCTCACGGGGCATTGTGGCCTGAACAAACACATCTACAACCTCAAGCTCCGAGACATAAAAATGTGCATGTTCTGCCAAGGGGCAAAGGAAACTCCCCTGCACCTCACGTGCGAGTGTGGCCCGCTGATACGTAAAAGATACACCCAATTAGGTGGTCATTACCTCCAACCTGAGGAGGTAAAACAATCTGGCGCCAAAAGCCTGTTGAGGTTCTTAAATGACTCGAGGCTTAGCGCAGACGCGAACACAATAGATCAGCAATGGTCGCAGTGTTACAAGATTCATAAAGACCTTAGAAAACCCCAACCCAACAAATCAAAAATAAAAAAAGTAGTTGCGCAGTCGCTGGCACCGCTTTGTAGGGTGACGTCGTGACGTGTCGAAAATTGTCTCTTTTAACATTTCCGTCACAGCAGATGGGAAAACGTGCTGAACAAATAATTCACTCATATCAAATTCTGTCATTTTCGAAAACTCATTTTTTCCCACTAGCTATAGTAATGTGCGTACACCATGAAGAAATAACTTTGACTGTGACTGTATGTAAACAGTGTGTCAGTTCTCAGCGCCAGCACTGATGCCTGTAACTGACTCAATGTAAATCTACGTTAACACTAGATCGCCATAAGTCTGGTGAATGTCTGCGTTCGTTCAGGAGACTACAGATTTATTCTAAATCTAGGTATGACAACGTCGCTTGTCTTGGACCAACTTGCCCCTATCATATGGAAAGTGCAAAAAATCGCCCTTGCTCGGTTACCGCACGTACTAGCATATTCCAGAGCTTTCAGCCCCTCCAAAAGATTCATCAATCCCTCTTGTCATCCAGGATAGGTGGTGACTAATGCCTAACTTCTCAAGAACTTAATCTGTGTGAGATCATGCAGACATCTGACGGAAGATCATTGGCTTCCTTTTTTAAAAACAAACTTTGATTTACAGAAAGATTAGAACTGTTAATAACAAAGAAGATCTCTGAGTAGTAAAGGTACTCGATAACAAAATAAAGTCAACAATAAAAAACAATAAAGTGAGTCGCTGGAAGCCCTGGTGAAGATATGTAACAGTTTCCGATTCTGGAATTTCAGACGTCATCATTCAATCGAATATAATAAGTACATGAGACTTGAAATGACCCAGACTATTTTTGTAGATGTGCAATGGCGTACCGCTGTGGGTGGTGCGATGCTATTTATGCCTGCCAGGCGAGGTGGTGTGAGGTGGTGTGAGGTGGGAACTTCAGAAACGTCATATTATGTTATATTACTTAATCCAGCGGTGGCCAACCTTATTGTGTAATGTGCCACTATTAAGATTATTTGTTCGTAGAAATGGTGTGAGGGTTGAGCGTTTGGAAGGCGGGAGGGGGAACCCCTTTATAATGCGCCATAGTAAAAAAAAAACACTTTTTCATATGTTGCCATATATAAAGTTTTCTGTCAAAATGCTCATTCTAAATAGCGACAACACCAAAACTTAGTTCGTGGTACCAGCGGCTGGAGTGCACAACAACACAACACACTGCAAGCGCTCTTAGATACGAACTGATAAAGATCTTTTTTTTTTTATTTGCAGCTCAGTTGACATGCCATCTTGTGACTATTACCTACCTGACCCTGGGTTTTTCCAATCTTATTACATGCTTGCCACCTAGCCAGGGTCACCAAACCTATATATGTAATCCACTTGACATTTATTCCATTTGCCCACTATCCTACTTCCTTATACACCGGATCCTACTTCCTTGCTTAACCCGTTGAGTATGATACGACCAAATCTGGTTGTGAAACAATTATCCGTTGAGTATAATACGACCAGATCTGGTTCCGCGTTTTTTTCACTTCTTTGACGTTCTCATATTTATTCATAATTATCTAATTGTTTTACAAAATGATATTTCAATATTCTATATTCGAAATTTCAATGCAATCATTGTGCAGTTGTTCTTTTTATGATTGGTGTAGTAGTTTCGTAGTTATAGTACTTTAAGTCGATGTCGCCGAAAATCCTGCAAAAGAGACAGATGCATCCATGAAAATACCCATTTACTCCAAGGGTTAAAAACCAACTGTAATTGCAAGGACTATTTTGCCCCCGTAAGTAAGAACTCCGTAAGTGGCATTTTTAAGGATTTTGAGATTTTTTCTTACATATTATGTTTATGCTTATAACCTACTGATAAAAAATAAAAACCTGGTAAATTGTGACCAGAACATAGATATTTAGTATTTTTTAAGTTATTTAGGAAATTTATTTAAATCATAAGTATAAACACAGCATCTAAGCATAGCTACTTAAAATTCCCGTATTTTGCGATTGTGATAGGTTCTTTCGTAGCAACAGCATGATACCATGTTCTTCGGTTGTAAATAAACTATACGGGGTTTTCGCACTGTAAACATTTGTCCTTTGCTCTTGCATGATCTTTAAAAAAATCTAATAAGGTTACTTTATGAAAATTAAGTAAATATATTAGAAACTATAACTTAAAACAAATATACTAAAAACAAGAACTTGGTTTTTCCCCATGTCAAATGGAACCATGTTTAATTCCCAAAGAAAAACAAGATTCAGTTTTAAACTAACTTGGTCCCCTAATGACCAATAATAGGAAAACTTTTTGGAAAAAAATCCCATTGCAGAAAGAGCATCTCTCACTACCTTAAATATTCTAGCTTTCCCATCGTTTTTAGGGCCTTTATTACTTATATCGTCGGCTTGGTGCGAAAAGTGGCTAACTGACATTCAGATAGTTTCGAGATAAATGCGATTGAAGATTGCCGGATTCTTTTTTTATGTTATTTTTATGATGCATTTCGTTTTTATTTATGTAAATATCTCCAATAATGTAGAAAAAAATACTCTTTTTCATGCAGTATTATTTATTTGTGTAAAAAATTACAGTCGTCACTTTTTTAATGAAATAGTACTTATCAACTTTTCGCAGTTTCAAGTTATTTAGTTTTGAAGAAATGTACAGTTTTTATACTGGTAGTCTTCAGATATTTTTGTTGACTTATTATACTATTATTATGATTATTACTATTATTACGATTAATTACATAGTGTTTTTAATATTAATATTTATCACTATTATTACAATTATAACTATTATGATTATTACTAATATTACGAATAATTGCACAACATTTTCTGAATACTTTAATCCCCCTCTTCATCAGTCTCCAAAAAATCTGGTTCTGGTAAAATATCAGGTACCTACAGCAGTATCTTTACTTGGCAGTGCTTCATACCAACCATGTAACTCTGTGGGAACGGCGCCTTTCTTACAAAGTTGTAACAAATCCTTCTTTTTAACATTACTAATAGCAATGCAGCGAGTGTATGCCTTGGGTAAAGAGGGAAAACGTGTAACTATTTTATCTCTCGTTAATCTAGGGTTGACATGCATTGCTATTTAAGGGCCTTCGTGACTGTATTTAAATTTAATTATGTTTGGGTACATTTTTTCATACTTTAGAGACTTAATTTTAAGCCATTTTACAGTATCTCCATTCTCGTCTTTATTTCGATTGGAAATAATGAATTTTCCCAAAGCTTTTACATCAATCATATCAGAATGCGTCATTTCTCGTACCTGGTAGGGCTTAGCAGTTTTCCTTTTATTATTCGATCTAGCCATTCTCATTATATTTAGCCAATCTAGAAGTGAATAGACAGGCATATTTTTTTTTTGCAACTTTCAATCGCGCTGTGCATACTATCCACTTCCATGAAAGTATGGCCTAAAAATTTTTGTTCTATGATGTTAAGATGAGTTGTCTGAACTATGTATATGAAAAATGCGCTTATGAATTGATTCCTATTTTGGCCAGAGCAAGTATCAGCGAAAATACTGATTTCAGTTATTTCTGGAGTTAGTTGGGAAATCCATTTATATAGACCCGTTGCTATTTCATTGCTCCCTTTTTTACCGGCCATTTCTGTCCAAACAAAGCAATAACCATCATTTGGTTTCCTTCCCTCGTAAATTGTAAAATTATATGCATTTATCTTTCTAGAATAGTACATCAGTGATACTTCAGCAGACGGAATTTGCAACTGGCTCTGTAAATCTGCTGTAACCGTCATAAACTTGGCATCAGTATTCGATCGACATTTGTCAGATTCTTTTGCTTTTTGGCACTGGTTTTTCCTAACAATATGTTCATCATATACATTTTTTTGATGTTGTTTTTCTTCTAACGTTATATTCTTATCTTTAAGAGATTCTTTGTAACGATGGCAACTTGCACACTGATCCTTTTTGGGTTTATAAAAGGATAAGTTGTAAGATTCACAAAAAATCTGTCGATACATAACGGAACTAAGCGGTACAGCGTTTTCTTTCTGACATTCTTCTTCATACATTTTATACATTTTTGAAATCGATAGATTTGAATCTAGATACTTTCGTTTAGAAGATTTTCTACAATAATGCGATTCCATCTGAGGAAATCTTTCAATGTGATTTTTCACTTTATTAATATCTGCTGATGATTTTTTATTGTGCGGTGTTCCCGAACCCCTCCTATCTTTCCCTGCAAAAACCCCAAACGAGTTAACATCGAGTTAACATCGTGGAACGCCTTTTCAATTGGCCCCCAGCTTATGCAAAGTGTCGTCCGAAAAAATAATTTACACACCCTAATCCTCTCATTATTTATAATAAAGAAATATTTAAAGGATGCTTTTCTTTTCTTCTCATCTGGCACTCCTTCGATATGTCGTTTTGGAGTCAATTTGATGACATGTTTGAGAATGAAATCTTTTTGGTGATTATAGTTACCTAATTTCCAAAATGTCGCACATAGATCCACCCTAGTTTGTCCTGAAATTTTCTGGGTGCAAGTATATCGACACTTGGAACAATCTACTTGTTTTGGTTGTTTTCCTTGTCTTTCATTGCCAAATTTGTCATTGTACGGAATACCTTGATATTTATTAGACTTCTGTATGTTTTTTTTCCAATTAGCCGGATCAGATTTCTTCCATCTCTGGCCATTGGAACTTGCAAGAGGTTTATTTTGAATAATATCTGCTATTATTTCTTCTTCTTGTGGGATGAATTCTTCTGGAAGGTATTCAGGGTCGTCGTCTGATAAATAGACATTACTGTCCATGTCATGATCCAGGGCAGGCTGATTATAATTCGAAGTAGAAGGAATCGGGAATGTGGCCGGCGTATTCTGCATATAAAAGAGACCAGATGTTTCATCAAGATATTGAGTGGACCATTCTTCTTCAAGGTTTCTTATAACGTTCAAATCGTCGTCCATAATATCTCTTATTGAACAGCTAGGAGACGCCGTGCTTCGAGTGATAGTTTTCAAACCTATATTATGTAAATGATGTGCAGATTCGGAAGTAGAAGCGATAGGTTAAAACACCCATGTTTTAGTGCCATATTCACGTGAACTGTGTATAAAGAGATCCGATGCTTCAAGAGTAGATCGTTCGTCTTCACTGTTTGGAATTATATTGTCAAAATCGCTGTCCACAACAACCATTGTAGAAGCCATTGATGCACTTTGAGCGTTACTTTTTGAGGAAATTTGTTCACTTGCATTCTAAAATGTATAAAGATAAGGATAAAACCTTGCATATTAAAAAAAACAACTTTTTGAGGTTAGAAATCATACCTGTTCAAAATGATCTGAGGTTTCGTCCAAATACGGTGTGCCGTCACTTTCTCTCATTGCTAATGCCATAATTTTCCCAGCGCGATTCATTTTTCCACCAAAAACCAGAAATAACTAGAGAAACTAGCAAAATAATGCAGAACAAAATCTAGTTGTCTGACAGATAAATAGCGCGGGAACGAATTAACTGCCGAAAATAATCATGCGAAAAGTTGTCAAAACATTTGTCCACTATTGGCATGTTGTGAATTTATTAATATGGGAGACAGGATAAACAGTAACAGTGGTTAAGTGTTTTAGCCACTATTTCTCAATAAACCAATGTTCCACACATATTTATCCATATTTTTTAATTATAAAATATTTCATTAAAGGTCATAGATAGACGTTAGCCAATTTTCGCACCCAAAGTTTATGCCCTAAGAAGCAGTTATCCATCAATAACTCATTTTCGACCAAAATGTCACTTATCCACTTTTCGCACCAAGCCGACGATATATTAGGGGCTCTCTAGACGATCAAGCATGCTTATCAAGCATCGCATCGCGGGCTGGGAGGGGATCGTAAACTGCAGGAAATATGCAAATATTTTTTTTTAATATACCAAAAATGCCTAATTTTGTAGTTTTATACCAGGGAGTCACGTCATTCATCAATCAACTACGTCTAATTAACGTTACTCCCTGGTATAAACTACAAAATAAGGCATTTTTGGTAAACATTTAAAAATTTCCTGCGGTTTACGATTCCTTCCCAGCCCGCGACACGATGCTTGACAAGCATGCTTGATCGTCTAGAGAGCCCCTTAGACATTTGTCTATTTTTCATTATATGAGGGAAGACGACCAATAAAATTAGGGGAAAAACCTAGTACTATATTTATACGAAACCTTCACAGTGGAATATCTCAGTTTTGTGTTTTTTTTACATACGGAGTTCTTTCTTACGGGGGCAGTATTCGGAAGGCATTCCAACCATATGATAAAATATATTTGTGCCAATGTTCCATTACTATTAGCTGTATAGTGGTCAGATGGTAATAGTGAAAAAAAAACTAATTTAAACATTCACACCAATTGGCATCGAAGCAGAGCAGCCAATCGCCGGTTATTAAAGACATATTTCGTCGAAGCACCACTGTGTGGTTAACTCATATTGTGCTACCGTAGAAAGGGATTAATTCGACGATCAATACAACCAATTTCTCTATGCCCTAGCCTGGAAATTAAAAAAATCACTGTGGTGCAATACAGTGCTTAAAATTTGTACAACAGACGATCCCAAGAAAATAACGTCCTAATTGCCACAATATTTGTCACTTTCTGTAAATTTTCTTGTCTTAAAATTATTTAATATTTGTTTTTTCGCATTTTTTTTTTTGTTTTCTCACTATTTTAATGTCAAATAACCTTTTATTTACCACTTTTTTAATAATTCTCATAATAGTATCAATAATATTTACTTTAGAACTTTTTTATTTTTTATAAAATATACACTAATCTACTAATATACACTAATCACAATCTACTAATATACACTAATCACAAAATATACACTAATCGTTTTACTAAATAATCATTGTATAATCTATCTAATCAATTTACTGTGTATCCTCATTTACCTATTTTATTATTTTAATTGTTTTTTTTATTTAATAATGACTTTTTCAAACCCATTATTTATCAATGTAATTATTTTATATTTTTAAATTTGTTATCATATTTTTTTTTGTGAAAATTGGTGTAAATTATAAACGGTATTAGTCAAAGTCCCGATTTCATTATGCACAATTTATTTCGATATATACTGTAATTTACCACAAATGAAATAATTAAATACGCACCAGACTATATCTACACCATGAACACCAACACACATCTGCGTGGGCATCATCTGAAACCAGCGTCAATCATTCCATTCAAATACTAAAAAACAAAGACTATCGCGGTTGTTTGACATTATAAATAGGATAGAAAACGAATTTACCGCGTGAAATTTGTAGGGTCCTACAAATTTCACGCGGTAAATTCGTTTTCTATCCTATTTATAATACTAAAAAACAAGTCTCAGCAGTAGAGTGGTAAACAAATGTAATGCCTCCCTAGTGAAGTCATCAGTGCCAAAAGTGTCAATGACTAAAAATAAACTGGACTTATTCCACAAAAACCGTAATTCAAGCAGGGCTCAGGCTCATCAGCTTAAACTGCCTGCTTGTTGAATATATAATGATCCAAGTCAATAAAAATTTGGTGTCCGTCTGCCACAAGAAAAACCTCCCACCACCGCTGCAGGTTGATGCTGCAGGTTGGCCACCGCTGGACCTAGTCATTCCTTCGGGATCTTTGGTGATTATATTAGTTCGAGAACAGTGACATTTCCAGTATATTGGGACAAATGGAAACCCTGCACTTGTCTTAAGTCCCTATATAGCGCCTCAGTCCCGGGTCAGAATTCCCATTGTAAACACCTTAATATTTTCGAGTATTGGCTGATATTTAAGTCATACCTGAGTGCAAGTTTTTGTTTTATAGTCGAATCCAATATGGTGATTGATACTTAAGTAGTGGTTCTGTGCCAGTATCGGACCACCTCTTCTTGAGTGTTACTTCGAAAGGTCAGATGCTATTGTCGCTCGTTGTGAGTTCTTGTGTTTACCTTTCTTGTGAATTTCGATGTTATTTCACTTTATTATTGACCTCTTGGATTATTTTTGAATTTTTTTTTTTTTGCTTGACTTGAACAATATCTACTTGAACATTTTTAACTCTGGAATGCAACTATGACTTTACACAGCCTCACCCTAACGGCATAATATCACAGCAACTAAAACACACAGCCGCACTAACCGGCACAAACGCTGCTACTGACTGTAACCAAAGTTAACTATACTGGGCGGCAGTGGTCCAGTGCGCTATAAATACTGATAAAAACAAAAAAGAGTGGAGTGCACCTGTACCCCAGGTAGCATTCCAGGGTTAATTAAGGACCCTGCCTGATTAGGGATGATTTGAATTTTGGGCGTGCTGTTTGTGCGTTTATTGCACAAAAACAGATAATCACAGAAATCACGAAAACCTCGAGAGTATGACAGTGAAAATATGACATGACATAAAGTATGACAGATTAAAACAACCAACATGGCAGCCATGCTGCGACCCACATGGTTTGGTTTTTTTCTCACTGGCAATGAGATGAACAATACGAGAATTGTATATATTTTGATAAAACCTACGTTTAAAAATCAATAAGCGGTGATAGCAAATTCATTAAAAATAAAATTTTGGTAATTTATTTTCAAGCGGTTTATGAAATAAAAATATTCCACATTCAATAGCCAATACGTTTGACAGCATTGCCGCTCGATATGAATAAATTCCCGAATACTTGAGGCATACTTAGGGGATTTGACTGGCATTTCTCATCTATCGAACACATTCAATACTAAGGTATCGTGCGGTGTAACTGGGCTGAAAGTAACTTAAGTACTGAACCGATACTTAACTATATACTCGGGTATAAATGTTAGACCCATGTCTTTATGGGAAGAAGGAGCCGAGGCTTTAGCTTTAAAAATGACCGTGATAGGTCTTGCTTTCAACATCCCTCCTCGTCATCTTGTCTCGCTCTTACTTTCCGTCAATGTCAAATATAGAAATTCGTATTTATTGGGAACTCTAAGCAATGAACGAATAGGCGTATTCAAAATAAACTAACGAATTGAAAGAAACTGTATTACCTTTTTGTGTCTGTGGCTAATCTTAAAAACGACAGTGCAGAATTTGGACACTGAGAATTCAGACATCCATAAACACATCAGTATTTTCGCACCAGTGATTATATTGTTATTACTAATATTTGCCAACATCACAGTTTGTGTTACTGCCAAGTGGTAAATGCCCAATAAGCTCGGCCAGTGAGCCAACGAAATACTAAAAGTGAAATCAGTAGCCGCAACCTCGGGCGACCTTTCTCGAAATGTCCATGTAAGTGGTGTATCTGTGTTGGTTATGCATTTTTCGTTTTTCAATCTCTTAGCCTACCATTTAAGACGTGACAGCATTGTCCCAAAAGGTAAACAAAACTGCTGAACTCGAGTCATTCCACGAATCAGCAAATCTATCTTACAATTGGCCCGGTTGACGTACCACGAACCTCACACGTGGTTGTAGGCAAAAGAGTTAAATGAAGTTGAGGCACTGTCTACTTTTATTTAATGTGTCGTAATATTCAATGGCTTTTAGCTAGTGTAATCATTTGAAGATTTTGTTTTTTAATTTACAACAGATCTGGCAAAGACGAGAGCCGAGGAAACATCTGTTATCTACAAGTTCGGTCGCTGAGGTTGGGTCAGTCTCCTCCCTGTCCGGAGGTGTCAGAAGCCCGGAAGGCCAGGATTTTTCACAAGATGAGGATGACAATGATTCAGACGAAGATAGCGACCGATACGAAGATTTGTCTTCTGATGGAGGTAAGAAGACCGTAAACTTGCCCATAATATAGAAGACTGTAAACTTGCACTTGAGAATTCTCTGACCTAACAACCTGCTGTAGTAGGTTTAGGATCTATCTTGAGCATCAGTTTACCACCTATTCAACCCCCCCCCCCCCCCCCCCCCGCCGCCTTTGAAGCCATAAAATTCAAACAGAAAATTTGAATTTCGTATTGTGGCCAAAGTTATTTATCTCGCATAGAAACTTGTTAGTGACAAACGTGCAATATCGCTTGAACGGCTATTTGGTGAGGGGCCGCAACACGCGATATTGCATGAAGAACAGCAATGAGTGTGTTAGAGATAAAAATGGATTTGGCTGGCAGGAGCGCTTTCACTTTCACCGTGTGTAAGTGAAATCTCTGATTTACCTCTTTAAAGATCTTGGTCTTTCCTAGAAAAATTATCTAAATCGGCAATTTCCGCATCTCAAATTCTATGGTTTCGAAGGGGGAGTGAATGGGGTGGTAAGGTGAACGCTCACATGTGACAAGACAGCTGTCCTAAACCTACCACAGCCAGTCGTTAGTCCGGAATCCACCGTTCACTCCCAAGAAGTGTAATTCACTTAGGTCAGTGAATTCCATGACAGCTCCGTTTGTATTTTATTGTTATTTACTTGTAAACCAAATTTAAATTTAAATTCTTTATGTAAATAATATTAAAATAATAACAGCTAGGATTGAAAACTTAATTTTTATTATATTATTATTTTATACCATATAGGCGTGTCTAGAGAGCCATCTACAGAGCGCTATCATACTGTTATATCACGAAAGTCACCATATTGAACATAATAAGAGAAGGTTAACCAATTTTCGGAATTATGAGTGCTATCTACTTGTTTAGTTTCGTTGTAAAATCTTAGTTGTTAAATCGTAGTATGACGTTGAGCAATCTAATAGGATATATAATCAATGGTACTGGAGATGTCATTCGAGAAGCCAATGTAGTAAGTCCTGCCCTTATAACTGCCCTGATAACACCTCAATATCGACCGAGTCCTAGACTTACTAATAGCTAACTATAAAGTAATCCGTTTATTTCACAGATTCTGATATTGAATACGACGGCAAGACTAAATCCAGTAAAAAGGAAAAGTTCTTTTGGCAATACAATGTGCAAGCGAAAGGACCCAAAGGACAGCGACTCGTACTCAAAACTAAGTTGGAAGACCCTCACGTTCTAAACGAAGTCACCGATCCAGTCTTCAGCCCCAGTTGCTCGGTCCGAGGGATTAAGCATAGGTTAGTAGATTCTAGACAATAATACAAAGTTCAACATTTCTAAATAATCCACAGTATCTTCCCCAAAATGATAAACCAATCTCATTTTCATTCCACGAGTCATTGCCCAATAATTATAATGTCAATCATCATTATGCGATATCTTAACTGTCTAGTATTTTCTTATTTACTATTGGTTTGTCTGTGACAATTTGTTATACTCATTTGTCACGAGATTCACGAATGTTTCTCCATCCGTAATTATAGTGATATATTCATCATTATGTCATTCGTCTTATCACACCACAAGCGTGATAAAAATTACAGAATTGTTAATTTGTCGTTCTTCTTTCGAATAAGGTCAGATGATGGGCTCCTTATCGTAATTGAATCAGTCTTAACAAATTTTAAAATTTGATCTTTCTCACCCTTCTTAGATTTTGGTTGATATTAATATTTATAGCAAAAAAATATTGTGAATGGTAAAGTATGTAGTTTTAGGACAAAAGTTCGCAAACGTTTTGGACCCACAGCTCATTTAACAAGACAAAAAAAAGCACACACTCCAAAATTATTGAAACGTAGCATACAACTTACGCTGCATCTTTGAAACTGTTTATACTGAAATATACTGATTTTAGTTATTATACTTGATTTTAGTTGATATAGTTGATTTCACTTGATAGATTTTGATTGATATACATACTTAACCAATATGTAAAGTGCGAACTTGAGTAGCATTATGCACAGTTTCATCAAAATCTGTGCAGTGGTGATCTTCAGAACCAGTGCTTTAGGATGATCACGATAGTAATTACATATTTCAGATGTATTTTACGACAAGCATGGGGGATAAAACTTACTTCGCTAATTTGTCAGATTATCATCATAAGTGTCTTTGAAAGTTTTGTCAAGAACATATCAGAACTAGCATAAGAGAACTCTACGTTTTACTGCTAAACTACCTTGAATTATTGAACTATCACGACTGACTGAAACTGTATATAGCAGATTTTATATAACAGCTTTCTCTTTTTTTTGCATATTATTGAACTTTATTATTGAACCATATTATTGCATATTTTGCATATTTATTATTATTTATCTTTTTCGTCATAATTGCGCGAAAATTATCTCCTGTCTAGATGTTTTATCTTTTCACTGGGAGCATGGACTTTGTACATTCAATGGGGGCCTGGGAATCCCTCATTCAATCAGGAAAATCTGGGGACTGATTTATAAAATTCGATTAGAACATTTGAAGAAAACTGTAGTCCACTATGGCACTAAGGTTCAGCGAGACCCCATTAACGGGGCTGTGGATGAGTCCGCCGTGCGCCTATCTATGGCCATAAAAAAGAGAAAATAATGGGGACGTGAAGCACCTATGGCTGAGGAGTGTGCGGCTTTCGTCATTCTAGAATGCAATGATCCTAAATTAAGCTGGGTGGTGGTCATTTCCTATTCGTCTTTATCAACATCTGTTTTTTAAGGAGGTACCACCTTAATAAACATCACATTGCATGATCAAAATAAAAGGTACAATAGTCCAATAAAAAAGTGTTTGATTAATAAAGGACCGCACTATGCCAAAACCAAACTTATCACAATCTTTGATTAAGGTACAATTAAAAAAAATGTTTTGATTCATGAACATAATATACGTATATGTATGGTTAGATACCTAAGTATATTACCATTAATTTGAATGATACAGTATTTGAGTATGGCTGAATAATACAGTGTGTAAATATTACATATGTATTATTGTACATTTATTATACAGAGTGAGTTTTTAATTAGTGAGATCCTTGGAAGTGGGTGAATCAATAGAGGCAAAAAGCAAGTTTTGAGTAAAAAAAATGTTTTTTTTTTTACATTTGAAAAATTTTATGTTTTGAAAAGTAGTATAAAAAGAGTTAAGCGCGTTGCGCCATCTGGCGGTAGGTAAAATATCACGAATATTGCAATATTTTACCTATTGCTAGATGGTGCAACGCACTCAACGCTTGTCAAACTTTTATTTATCATTCAAGTTTTTCAATTTTACAGAAGAAAAAAATATTTTTGGAAGATTACTAACCCCTCAAGCCCCGATTGGCCGATATCGGCCAAAACACGATGCAGCGTGACGACCCCGTTTTAGTTTTATTTTAATTTAATTTATTTTATTTTATTATGTTTTATTATGCTAATATGTTTTATTTTAATTATGGATACAGTGGTTTGGCATTAATTAATGTTTTGGTGAGACAGTGTCATAATTCATTTGTTTTACTAATTTTTACTAAAATTTTTTGGGACATCAACTTGTCAATCGGCTGAGGGGCCGAGGCCTGAAGGGTTAAAAGTGGCTTATTTGCTCATACTGATACACCCACTTCAAGGTGACACCAATTAAAAACTCATCCTGTATATGTTATATTATATATGTGTGAATGTTTGCAAGTCTTTCATATCTATTTACTTATTTATTTATTTAAAGCAATTCACAATGATATTAAAACATCAAATAAACTATTACGTACCAAAATTACTTAATTCTCAGCAAGTAATTTAACTCAATTTTTATAAGATGTTTATTGTCCAATATCGCCCAAATAAGAAGGCTTGGGCGGACAATCTATAAACATAGTTACATTAAATTATGTGTGAATACGTTTTTAAAAAATAACCTAAAAGGTAAAGAGCAATTTTATTTAATGCATAGTTAAAATGAATAAAAATATGCCTACGGCAATGAAACATTTGAAATCACAAATAAAAAGTTTAAATAATTACTAAAAGTTAAGAGTTAAAAATAGTCAGGTATAAAATAATATAACCGAATGAAATGCCAGTCAGCTTGTGGAAAAAAAATATCTTAAAAATATCACCATCCCTAGATATGGCTTTTTGCTCAGTTAGGTATGCGGTGAGCCTGGCTATGGGTTTAATTTGCTTCTCCTGCACAATGTAAATGTTACGGTTAGATAAAGGCCTAAAGTTTCACCTAACTAAACTTTCATTTAGGAGGTTCCATCGCTGCTATACAAACACAGAAAACTATTTGCATCATTGTTATTCAGTATTCTCCGGATATTTTCAAATAAATATTTGAAGGCTATCTAGGCTTATTGTGAGAGGAAAATTTACATTTATTGAATAAAGGCTAAGAACTCACACTAGGAATGCAGAAATGTATGTAAAATTGAGTCGCAATTTACACAACGGTGCCGTTAAGTTGCGGTGGCCACAGCGGCTGCGAGCAACTAGTGGAACCGCGCGGGTCGCGATCAGCTTTAGAACTCACGGAGTGGTTTCCACCCCCGCATTCACATATCTGCGGAAACCACTTTGTGAGTTCTAAGCCTGACCGCGCATATCTGCGGTGTTGTGAGTGTTGAAACATAACAGCTGGCCCGCAAGGCGGACGCAATTGCGGGCCATTTAAAATTCCAATTAATCCAAAATTCTTATTGGAAAAGAGAAATTCAAAAATCTAATTGAATTTCTGACCCTCAAATAAGCATGTTTACGTTTAAAAATCTGGTGAAGAATGATTAATAATGTCACAAACCCCTGACAGCTATTGTATGCAGTCTCAGTAAAGATAGCTCTCCTTATAATCTTATTTAGTTTAAGCGAAGAAATATCAATAAAAACGAGCCAAAAAGACTATATTGATTTTCAGATTCTGATTTTTAAATAATATAAGGGGTCAATTTATAAGTTGATAAATCCTTTGAAAGAGTTGACAATATATCAGCATTCCTTGGTTATACAGTAAAATTCAGTCAAAAATATCAACTCCAGTTTTTTATTTTAATCATTATTTTTGTTTATAACATAACATAGTCTCAATAATAAAATGAGAAATAAAAAATATCAACTATAGAAATACCAAATCGGTAAGCTATCAAAAAAATATATAAATAGAATAAATATATATTTTGTTTTTAAATGTGGCAAAAGTTCTGTTACAATATAAATAAATAAATCGTTGGCGCTTCTCCATTTGCACTTGCGATTAATGTTGATCTAGCCCTCACTTTGGTTTTTAAAACCTTTTTCGTGACTTCGCATTTAGGTGGAATGGCTCTAAAATTAAGTCTCTTAACCCTTTACACTCGAGAGATGAATGTCACTCGCCATGTAGTTTGATGCCGCAACTCGAGAGGTGACTCTCGCTCACCACTTGGTTTGCTGCGGTAACTCGATGCGCGGCAGTAACTCTTTACGTTTACTTTCTTAGACGCGGGTTCCTACGCTCATATCCTACGATAAGAGGAAGTGGCTCTAATTCAGCTTGCTAGATTTAAACAAACATACTGACAAACATTGCAAGGTAAATAAAAGCTTGTAAAAAGGCTGCGAAACGTCTCGAGTTGCTGGTGCGCTCTGCGAAAAAATCCCCGTGTGCAAAGGGGTAATTGTGTGATTGGTAAATCACCTATCCCCCATTTCATCATCCTAATCAGTATTCTAATTCAATGTATTATTTTCAGTGGAAAAGCTCGTAAAGGAGACGGTAACGACCTGACTCCGAATCCTCGCAAGCTGTTCCTCATTGGCAAAGAGCTAGACAAATTGGGGCGAATAATCAACGATATGACACCAGTGAGCGAGCTGCCTTTCAACGTCCGCCCCAAAACGAGGAAGGAGAAGAATAAGCTAGCGTCCCGCGCTTGTCGCTTAAAGAAGAAAGCGCAGCACGAGGCAAACAAGCTCAAACTCTACGGACTCGAACATGAACATAGTGAGTCAACACTTACTTTTTTAATTTATTATCGTTGACTTCCTGAGGGATGTCTGGTTATTAGCCGCCTGGCATTCTGTGTTGTCGCAGCAGTTTAGTTTCTGTATATAATGTTGATATAATATCGTATAAATATCGACATATCAAATATTTTGTTATTTATACTGGGTGTCCCGAAAAGAAGACAAGCTGGAGCAGGAAGGTAGAATACCTCAAGGCCTATCCGGAATACCCCCATGTATATTCAGCGATTTTTGATAGTTTCAGAGTTACAAAATTTAAAAAAAATAATAAAAAATGCACCCAGGGTTGGCTCTTGTTTGAGCGGACTTCTTAACGGTCAACAGCACAGAAACGAAGTTTTGTATATGCATTCAATTATGATAGCCCATTCCAAGTTCTACTATGACATGGCTGCTGCACCCCGCAGGGTTGGCTCGGGAGAGAGCATTTTAATATAAGCTTGTTTTTAAAATTGTACTTTTGCTATTAACTTATTCTATAATAATTTGTCCATATTTATTCATATTTTTTAGAAGTGGACATTTTATAGTCTTCAAGGAACGGCAAAAAAACCCACTATCAAAATTAGATTATTTTGTCAAAGTATTTAATATACCTTGGTGAATTGAATAGACATTACATTATGTTGCACAATATTATCGCATAACGGAGGGATTTTTTTAATAATACAGCATATTTTTTTATATATTAATTATTTTTTTTATATATACAGCGTGGAATTTTAATTGCGCACAAAATTTTAAGGGGTTATTCTACCCACTAAATAGATGACAAAAATATATTTTTTATTTTTATTGGAGAAAAAAATAAAAAAAAAACAAATAAAATAATAAAGTATGGCACACAAATAGTTTGGATTATTAAAGGACTTTATTTTATCGAATAAAAAAAATGGCCATGGTCTATTTAATGGGTAGAATCATGGGAGGTTTTTTTTTTCATAATGTGCCTGCAGACGGCATCCGCTCTGGTGAATTGTTACTGCGACAATAAAAGTGAGACCGCGATCCCTTCAGTACATCGACGATTCCGAGTATATTTCATATTTAATAATATTTCTTTCAGAACGGCTTCTAAACGGAATCGAACAAGTGAAGCACGTCATTATTTCCAGACTAAATCAAACGTCCGGACAGGGCAATTGGAACTCCCATCTCGATCACATTGTGAAATCTGCCACAAGTGAGTAGAGTATACTAAATACAGTAGATCCATTTGATGCTCTTGCTTTTATGTTTACCCGTATCATATGCATTTTTTTGCTAGTGTTTTCAATTATTATTATTATTATTAATTGTTACAGACAAACAGCTCAATTGCTGATGTGTATGAATTGAACACTTTTTGTAATTTTTTAAAATAATCTTTTTTTAAATGCGTTGACACTACACGCTTCAGCCACTTAAAACAAGTAAACTGTTCCACTGGTCTACAATCTGTTTGGTTCGGAACTTCCTGGGATTGTTGTAAAATCACATTTTCTCCAGTTTGTAGGCGTGTCCTTGCAAATGATGCAAGATAAAAATTGAAGACCCCACTCGGGGCAATTATGACAAATGGCAAGTCGAGGATCAATGAGGTCTGATGAGTTTCCAATGAGTTTCCGATAAGTATCAATGAGTTTACCCGTGAGTGGCCAGTTGCAGTCATCGGCTGGTAAGAGATCGCAAACCGCAGGAAATGTGCAAATATTTTTTTTATATTTACCAAAAATGCCTAATTTTGTAATTTATAGCAGGGATTCACGTTAATTAGTAGTAATTGATTGATGAATGACGGGACTCCCTGTTATAAAACTACAAAATTAGGCATTATTGGTAAATATTTTTAAAAAATATTTGCATATTTCCTGCGGTTTACGATCCCCTCCCAGTCCGCGATGCGATGCTTGACAAGCATGCTTGATCGTCTAGAGAGCCCCTAAGAATTGACAGATGATTTATTATTTACTTGTTTACATTGTGTAAAAGAATAAGGTTAACCATGTCGCTAAGTAAGGAAAATTTTCGCCATTGTCTTCTTTATGAATTTTAACAAGGAAAAAAGGCAAATGATGCCTTCAAATTGTTAACTACAGTGTTTTATGACGATACAGTCTTTTATTATGATTCAACAATTACCAGATGGTACAAACGTTTCAAAGAGGGCAATTACAGTTTGGATGACCATTGACGCGAAGGTCACCCAGAAAATTTTCTAAACGACGATTTGCAAGTATTGCTTGACGAAAACTCACATCAAACTCAAGAAGAATTGGCAGAAGTGCTTGAACTTGATCAGGCAACGATTTCCAGGCTTTTTAAAGCGATGGGAAAAATTACAAAGGCATCTTTTTAACGAAAGCCATTTGTTGTACAAAATTACAACCCACCAAGGATGGTGGGTTCCGCGCTAACTAAGTGAAACAAACAAACACGAGCGAATGGATACTTGCCATTCTCTCCTCGTTCAAAATGATAGAAAATCATTTCTGTGGAAAATTATAACGGGAGAAGAAGAATGGATTTATTTTTACAATCCAAAGCGTAAGAAATCTTATGTTGATCCCAGGTAAATTCATGCAGATAAAGTAATGCTTTGCGTGTGGTGAAATTGGAAAGGAATTTTGTATTATGAGCTATTGCAACCGAAGCAGACAGTCATAGCGGAACTATATTGTCGACAATTAAACCGTTTGAGCGAAGTATTGGGCGAAAAGTACCCGTTTACTGGCCACGGCCAATGTCCAGTGAATTGTCAGTGGGGAAAAATGAGTTGAAAAATGACACAACTCACCCTACTATGTAGTGCCAGCGACTGACCAACTACTGACTCTCGTTTTAGACAAAGTCAGAACCACTGACTCGGGTGGGGTGACTTCAAAATATATAGCGGGTATTCTGACATCAGCACTGACAGTACCAAGTCAACACTGACTGGTCTTGAATTTGGTCAGTAACTGTCAATGTAGATCAGCCTTGTTACGCGGTGTTTATTAAGAATAAGAATAAGAATAATTTATTTTCAAAAACCCGATCTGGGTATAGAAATTACATATCTAGTGGTATTTCTACAAATAAAATTACATTAGAAATTACTCATAAAATTATAAAAAAGTCTATAAAAAACTAATAATTGGAATAAAAACATAGAAATTCTAAAATTCAATAACAAAGACATAAAAACTAGAAAAATAAAAAACAACAGAAATAATGAGAAAACATACAGCAATTCAATAACAAAAATATATAAAAACTAGAAAAATAGAAAGCATCCAAAGAGATCTACATAAACTACATTTAATAAGGATCAAACTATCGATCAACAATCAAGAAATAGAAAAATGTATCGACTCTCTAAAGAACAAAAAATCAACTGGTCTCGATGACATACCTGTTAGCGTAATTAAAATCCATAAACGTGTACTGGCACCTTGTCTAACATATCTTTACAATTTAAGCTTTTCAGAGGGAATATTTCCAGATTGTTATAAAGTAGCTAAGATTACACCGATATATAAAAAGGGATATATTCTACTGTAGATAATAAAAACACTATTTTAAAGATAACAATTTGGATTATCTTTTCACAAATAATTTTCTGTGTGATTAGGTTTAAATAAAACAATAATCTTTATTTTCAGAGGTGACGATTGCCGGCCAGTCGTCAGAGTACGTCAACAAGGTGTTGGACCGCGTCAAGTCGGGAGTGCCCGACGGCGATTTCGAAAACCTGTAGATTTCCTCCATTAGGAATTGTCACAATCAAGTGAAGGTAATTGCGGCTGTGTCAAAAACTGTTACGAGTCATTTCCAAAATGAACGCCGGATCGTCGGAAACCAAAACGCTGTATAAAAAATGTCATACGTATGTTATATTTATATGTACATATCTGAAGAAAAAAAATGCTTTATTTATTGATCGCATCTCTAAGAAACTCTATTCACTTATTAATATTTTTACATTGCATAGTTTTATCCCTACTTCGTAAGTCCAAATGGTGTGATTCCTCATTATGATAAGCAATTTAATTCGGATATAGAATTATTAGGGCCTCATTACAGTATTTTTATCTTTTCGGCCCTTTTTTTCATTCATAAATATATTAATATGCCATTTAGATAACTAGTCGTTGTCCAAACGCTTCTTTTGTACCAATTTAAGGTGTTTGTATTTTTAAAAAATAAATATATATTTTAGAAAAACACGAAATTTCGTACCTAATAATAACAAGCAGGGCTTATGGAAACTAATATTATTTAATTATAAATATAACTCATATAAACGGTAATATACAGAATGTTCGGGACCTGATATTCTTTATTTCATATGGTGATTCTGTGCATTAGACTGAATATTAGGAGATTATTTTACAAGAAAAACTGAGTTGAAAGTCGTCTATAACGTCTCTGTTTATTTAGTTGAGAAATAAAATTTGTTTACAGTTGAATTAAAAATGCTAATCGATAGTCAAAACCTAAACGAAAAAAAAGGTGTTTCTACTCTTTATTGTGACATTTCACAATGGGCGGGTTTTATTGTCATGCGACAATCTCTTACAACCAACCCTACTATGAAGCGTTCTTGTAACATATTTGTGTGTTTCTTGTTATTGCATTCGATCGACAGAATTCAAATTCAATTCCGTTACATTAGTTTCGACTCAGTTTTTCATGCACGATAATCCCATGTTAATTAAAATGAACTAATAATTTTTTAAAAATGGTATTTTCGTTGTTTGATGCGCAGAATTTTAGGTCCCAAATACCTCGTATTATGCTATAATATATGCTGGGCCTTAAAGCTTTACGGATATAAAAGAAAACACTAGTGGTTAGTTAAAATTAAGTATTTTTGATGATAATGTTATCATATTATGTATATTTTTATGGCACTTTACAATGAAACAAAGTAAAAAAGAGACGATAGTACAAATTAAATTTGTAAACTGAACATAAATTGGGTATTCTGTGAATCGTCATTCAAAGAGGATTTTATATCGCTGGCTAAGATATCCCTGGGGAAAGAGCCATAGTGAAAATGTTTACAAACATCGAAATGATATTTTGATGTTTACAACACTCGAATTCAACAGTGCTGATTGCGTGCCATAGACCCACAAAATATGAAGAAGCAAGTACGGAAGTTAGAGTTCAATAACTTTAACAATATAATCATACTGGCCAGGCCAAAAATTAATATATTTAAAAATATTAGATTTTCAGTTTTTTAGACGGAATAAGCTATTTTTTCAAGATATATCCCTAGCTTTTGTATTATTATATCTATAATATAGGATACTGTTTTCAATTATAATTCTATTTTAATATTAAACGAATAGATTAAGGTATAAATAGTTGATCATTGTGGTTTATTTATTAGCTAGTAGCATAAATTGTCTTTAAGTCCTGCTTCCATTTGTTTTTCATACTATTTATTCTCGCATTTTCTATTTGTACTTAGGCAGAAATGCTAATGCGGCGTTGCTATGGCGTGTAAACTGCCACAATCGCGTATCTTACGCTAGTGTCGCCGTATCACTAATTAGAATTTTAATGGAAATTATGGGGGGGCGCCAGTTTTGCATGCGGCAAACTTGCACAAATGTCACTTTTGACAGCTCCAAATTTGTTGAGGGCAGATTTGCAGGAGGCAACCTTGCAGGCGGCAACCTTCAGTACATCAAACTAAACATTTTAAGTTTTTCTGTTAGGTTAGGTTAGGTTAGGTTTTTCTTTCCCTAAAATCGAAGTGACATTAATTACCGGCATCCTTGTAGTGGATGATTTAGTACATCAAACTAAACATTACAAAAAAATGTTTTAAGTTTTTCTGTTAGGTTAGGTTAGGTTCTCGAAACGTCAGTTTGACATTTGCAAAACTGCCTTCTGCAAGATTGCCTTCTGCAAAACTGCCGCCTGCAAGAATGCCGTCTGCAAGATTGCCGTCTGCAAATTTACCTTCTGCAAGTTTGATGGGACCCAATTTATGTAATACATTGGTCCTTTTCACATTGTACGTGTCATTCTTCATTGATACCAATATATCAACAAAAAAAAACATGTTACCTACCTCGCCGATTTGATATGATTATTGCACAAACGAATGTGCGACTGTTAACGAAAACGCCTGAAAAGACTGAAATCCACATGAATTTCCAAAGTTTAGAAATGCACATAATTTTTCTCATTGTCGTTTAGTGAATTTTAGTTTAGTATTTTTTTTGTTTTGTTTCCCTTTGGTGTGCGATACCAAAGTTATTTACCGTTTGTATTAAGCAGTTATTGGAATTTGCGTAAAGTTTCTTTGTAAGTCTAGATTTATAAAAGATATATGTAAATGTTTTGATTGCTAAATTGGCTCGCAATTTTAGAGTAGAATTTTAACGCTTCTTACACAGCATGCCAATATTGTTATTGTCCCTGTTGTTTTCGTTAATTATTACGTATATAACTGTGATTTTTTTTATTTGTTTTTCCTTCATATTAATCTTTTTGTGACGTTCGATGTTTCAAATATGTACAAAATACTCGTGACTTCACTTCTTTTTTTTTTTTACCTATAAAACGGAGCTAGGTTGTTTGGAATGAGGAGAGACTGAACTGTAGTAATGTAAATGCTCAAGGTAGGTTCGTAGGGGTCGTTTGGAAACTCCGTTTTTCTCCAAAATGAAATGCCGTGGAACGGTGTATTTTTGATTGCCGATGAGAAATAGTTTTTATTAAATAATTCACATTAATTAAACCATTCTGCGATTTCTATAGGCTGTGTCCTTCGAAAGATAATATAGAATTTATAATAGGATACGAGTTTACTTTTGTACTGTTTGCCATATAAGTCTTTTAAAAAGCATACAAGCGTACATATTATGAATCTTAAAATGCAGGTTGACTTCGTTAAACTAGAGCCTATTGCTGGGGATAAATTATGAATAAACCTGTACAGTGTGGAGGCAAAGAGGATAGTGTTTTAATAACATGAAAATCTTTGTCTGCCATTTTTACGAATGCTAATATGCATAAAATCAAAGACTATCGTGGTTGTTTGACATTATACATGCGAGGATAAAACGAATTTACCACGTGAAGTTTGTAGCACCTGACGTTATTACCCGCACCCGCAATTATTATTAGCACCCGCAAATTATAACGGTGATGGGGCGGCGTGTGCGAATTTTTAAAAACCGTGCACACTACACTCACTATCCTGTGTCAGGTGTCAGGTCCAGCGATGGGTATTGAAAACATTTTAAGAGGGTTCCACGTAGTATGGAGTTTGTAACCGTCGTCTCTATTGAAAATTGGGGTTCTTCTGATTTCAATGGCTTCCCGGGTCATGCGGGGAAAGTAAAACTGTTCTTTGGATAGCAAAATGGGATTTTGAAACTGCATCCGGTGGTTATTTCCGCTATTCAATATGTATATTGCCGATTTTTATCGTTGAACGTTTTTAATAGCTTTTTTGATGTGTCCATCAGTCGAGTGGCTATGGGGCGTTTCGTTTGTCCAACATAGGCTAACCACAGCTGCATTCGATTTTATGCACGTCCGGGGTTTGCAGTGGTGTTACATCCTTTACAGGCCTCAGAGATCGGGATATATTTTGGGTCGGTTTGAAGATCGTTTTCATTTATATCGAATTTGTTTAGCGTCTTACTTATTCGACCTGTTACGCCCTTGACGTATGGTAAAAATGCTCGTCGGGCTACAAACTTCACCCGGTAAATTCGTTTTATCCTATTTGCTGATGTGCATGTCGGCGGACTCTATTTTATTATGTTCGCTCTGCACGTCGGCCAATGCTTTGGCCATTGCCAACGTCTCTCTTTCTCATACATTTTTCACACTCATTTTTCACACTTCGGACTCGCTTCCACCTTAGCGATGCGACCAAGCATTGGGCAATCTGTAGAGCGGGCATTAGAAACAACCATGTTTGGTCAGTGATCATAATCATAAGGTCTAAAGTCGTGTATTAACAGGCCGTCTCCATAAACGTGGTCCTCCAATACCCAGTCACCTGTATAATATTTTACCAGTGTGTTTTATCTTTTGTAATAATAAAGTCTAAATTAAAACCAATTTGTGTTATTATTTCCAAAGCAATTTATTTCAGGAATCCTTCCTTCGCCGTGCTGACTAGATATTATGTAAAAAGGAATTAATTAACAGTAGCTGATACTGACGAAACGTCACTAATAGCGCTTGGAATATTGTCAAAAAACAAGGCTCATAAAATATGTACAGTTTCAAGAAAGATAATCAATGAAATGGCACATCTACGTCTAAATTACACAAAGTCTTTTCAAAAAGTATTAAACATTATTTTACTTCCCGGGCAGGGAAAGTATTGTGAACGGTGTATTTTTTATTTTTCAAGATGGATGGATGTATACATAATAACCCCCCCCCCCCCTGAGATGATTAAGACCATTTCCAGACTGAAGTCTGTCTAAGTGTGTATTCGTCCACGATAGCGCCTAAACGCTTCATCCGATTGAGCTGAAATTTGGCATGTAGGCATCATGGTAAGAGTTGAAAAGATTGTGGTTGAAATCTGTCCACCTTTTTTATTCGTTATAATTGTATTTTCTTCGCTTAAAGTTGCGGGCGGCCAGTGCCATCTGTTATTGCGTACTCATGTCACTGCGCATGTGCCTATGAACCACGGCTGCGGTTCGTGTCTGCTTAGACGCCGACGTGCGCTTATAAGCTTTTCACTGGATTTCCGCTAGGTGGCGTTACGCTACTATGCAAATGTTTCATGGTTATAAATTCCAATGTTGTTTACTAAGTTAACGCATCTGCCAAGGCATTCCTATGACAGTTACGGGAAAGTCTTGGGGTGACAACCATTTTTTTTTCTCGTAAACAAACAGAGCACGTCCTTCAGCGTATGGATGCATTCATGATTTTCATCCCGCCTGCTGAATGACTCAGTCGCTGGTAATCGGCTGATAGTGGAGTGAAGTGGAGTGACCATTCGTCAAACTGTCGAGGATGGAATTAACAATTTCATCAAATTTTACCAAAAACTTGGCGATGCCCAAGTGGAACCTATTCACAAGATCGAACAGGCCTTCGGGGACAACGCCATGATCATCTCACAGATAAAGAAAGGTACAACCATTTTAAAGATGGCCACATTTCAGTGGCGGTCCCTCACGAAGCCGAAATGGAGGATCCCACATTCCAGTGGTTCATCAGGCCCCCTACTTTTCGGACATGGGTCCGTTGTTTTTTGACTAATCCTCCAGTTGAAAATGTCACTGATTTCAATCATGAGAAGACGTGCATTATGCGACGGACCAGTTACATCATTTCAGAAGGGTTTTCCACTACGTTGCAGTGTGTGCATTACTTTTTAGGGGATTACATTGATTTTGTATGAATAAATGTGTTTTTGCCGACCAAAGGTTCAATACTTTTTGAACAGACCTCGTATTTATTTCAATATTGAGAGAAACATATCAGTACAATAGAGCATTGATTATCCAAATCAAAGTTCTTGATATATCAGTTAACCAATGCGCTATTGTACAATGTGCGCAATAAAAGGGAATTGAGCTGATAATGGTAACACATCGTAAAAATAATACCATTTTTAATATAAATATAAAACGAGTTTCATAATTTAATTCAAGAAGTAAGCGCAAAACTTTTTTTGTAAGTTTATTATGTCAAATCGATTTTGAAATATCACAGAAATTATGTAAACATAAAATTGCTATTATATTTAATGGATTAAATTAATACGAACTCCCAGATCACAGTCAATGAAATGTTTGACTTTAGTGACTGTTTTATTAAGAGATTATTGTTTTGTGTAGTTAGAAGGAATGTTTATTGAGCAATTTGAAAATTGATGATCCAACTCTTGTCTGTAAAATACTGTTTAAATTATTCTGTCGCCGTGGTAGAAAAATACATTCACTAAAGCCGCACAATAGTAATTTTCGAGACACGATTCGTGACGGCGATCTCGTTCACTCTAGGGAGATACCTTGTATCCATGAACTGAGATCATTAGTGTCGCCGCATTCCATTGTAACTTCTGTCGGTTCGTCGGGGATTAGCAAGTATTGTGCTGCCGTCCGACCGGACAAATATGCTCCGTGTACAGTTGAGTAGAAGTTGGAGTGAGTGTGCTCACCGGCGAATGCGATTGTCGGCTAAAAAAACATTCCATACAATTATTTTTAAAAACATCCAGAGGATATGTGAATGAGAGATGGAAAAGGGCATATTGGGAAGAAAGAAATAAAGAATAAAATACTACTATCTTTAACCCTTTGTGTACCGATTTATTTAAATAAATAAAGAAGTCGAAGCGAAAAACGGCTTAGTGCTCACTGTGTTAAACTTAAGGAGAGTCTGGCGAGGGTTTAGCTATTATGAACATCAGCCAGATGTGTTTTTTTCATGGAAATATAAGATTATCATGTAAAAATATCAAGATAGGGAAAATCAGAGCAATGAGTTTGTATTTTTGTCTAATTTCTAGATACCCCCATTTCTAATGATAATTGCTGCCATCAATTGTTGCTATGCCAAAACATGGACATGAGTATCAACGGTCAAATGTACCTAAATTTATACGGTAAGCGCACCGTATAAATTTTACACAGTGCAACATATGAATATGCAAAGATAACTCTTCTTTTACGCATTAAAATTACTAAATGGGTAAAAAATATGTTTTTATAATAATTAAAAGTATGGTTTTTAAAACACATGTTTATAAAACATAAACATATTTCATTGACGTTGTAGTATTTTTCTTTTCCGATGCACATTCATGACAAATGTCCGCGCTTTGCTGGTGGTTTATCAGGAATTTTGATTGTAGGAATATTATATTAATTTAATAATTAAAGAGAACATAAAAAAGTATAATACTTGAATAAGCGGGCGCGCAGTATAAAGTATACACAAGACCATTGATTAAGACGTTCTCAATACAACTAAAGCTTGCTAGAAATTGCACTAACACAAAAGCGGCCAACCACGCTCCAGCTACGTGGAAGGGATAATGTCTTCAAGGTTCAAAACCGTTTATATCCAGAACGGTTTTAAAGGAACGATTTTATGCTGAAATTACAGTTTCTCGTATAAATTTTATACGAATGCGCCCGCCGAAAGGTTGAAGAATATATGTTTTTTATAACTTCAGTTACCTTAACCATGTGCGAATTGGCATATAAAGGTGTTGCTAATTGTTCGATATCAGCTTGTGATGCTCCTACTGCAATAGCGGTATAGGATCCTCTAGTATAGGTCTGACTGTGCCAGCTAGTACTGAAAATCATATAAAACATTCATTATATCTCTATTAATGTTCAAGTCTAGAAAACGGATTTTTCTTTGAGTCATTTAAGAAATCGAACATCGGGATTTTGCCATCTTTGATGAGATGACAAAAAATTCTTGTAGTTTTGGTAATGAAGTTCCATTCAGAGCAATTCACGGATTCAAAATTGCTTCCTCTACCTGAAGTGAGCGGTAAGTCATTTTCAAATTTATCACGTACCTTAGGCGCCCTTTGCTATCTGTATCACTCGGGATTGGGTGGCCAACGGATAGTCTCAAAGGATAGGTGACGCCAGGTCAACATCTACCCCTGCTTCTTAGAAAACATATGTGTCCAGACTCACCAGCATTTGCTGGTTGGGCAGTGCGGCTAACAAACCGGATAGTGTTTCCCGGATCCGCACTATCAGATCCCACTCGTCTACAACTGCACGGTACAACCACAGGCGGAATTCACTGGCTCTTCCAGGGTAAGTTCGTCTTCGAGGTGGCTATAGGATGGGAGCTGAACCATGAGTTGGGATGACCAAAGAAACATATACTGGTTATCACGCCACAAATTCAACGTCAACACAAATCTTTGAGATCACAGCAAAGAAAACCACACAAAATTTGAATATAATCCTCTTAAGAACGTTCTGCAATAGAGTGGTGGACATGTGGATTAAACTACCATTTGAACTGATTGGCGCAAGCTCTGTCAATCAATTTTAAAACAGACTCGATTTGCACCTAAAAACTTGTTAATATTCTTTATGACCCGCTTTACAACATCTGATGAGAGACGTATCAGCAAAGCTGATGGCCAGAATAAATAATAATAATAAACTGGTGTGGACATGCAAGGCAAGATAGTAATATTAGTAATATTATTTAGTCTTTGGCGCTGTTGTAGATTCTAGAGCAGTGGTTCCCAATTAGTTTTCCTGCATACCACTTCAAGAAAGACCTCAAACTCGCGTACCCCTTATTGCAGGAATGATAAATAAAAAATGAAATCAGTTTTCTTTACATTTAGTACAATCAAAATACAGTTGATGACGGTGAAAATCAGTTTAATGTGACAAATTAGTCAAGAGATTGCCACACGTACCCCTTGATGCAACTTCGTGTACCCCTGGGGGTACGCCTACCCCACTACTTGGGAAACACTGTTCTAGACTAATAATTAATGATGCAACGAATTACGATATCATTAATGAACGAATATTGGTGTTATCCTGATTAATCAGAATCGTCGATTGTTACCATGATTATATATCAGCGGAATAAAGACAGTAGGAACAAGTTAAGAAAACACCGATAAATGTTATAAATAATCAAAATCCCAAACATGCTGATATAAAAATTTCAGTTTCCTCCTAACTACTGTTAGGCGATGGCATCTGGAGTGCTTGCGAAAAAACGATACGGACGGTGGAGTATCTGGAGCCTTTGTCAAATATTGCAAGGAACATTGCTAAAGTAGTCTCATTTATCTTATAATGCCCGCTCTACTTGTTGGCCTATGCTTGGAATTGCTGAGGTGGAAGCGAGTCGGCACCACTGTGACTTGTATAAAATGTATCAGAAAGGGCGAGAGACATGGGTGTGGCCAAAGCATTGGCCAACTTGTTAAACGGGCATAATCCAATATTCCACGAAGTTCTAGGCCGCGACAATGTTGCTGCAATAATAGCCATTACGTGGATCTTGAGAAAATTGCACATAAACATCCACCGTTCTATTTAAGATCAGTATCATCTGAGATACTAAATATCCGACAGCTGGACTTATCCATTGATTTAATAAATATGCTGTCACAGGATAACTTATAAATGCTATGTTTTTCGAATAAAACCCCACGATTAATTTTAACTACAAAATATAGATTTTTTAAAATGTGGTAAGTGGATTAATAAATAACACACATACATATATTTAGAATCCTTATGTAGCTATCTATAGAACCCTTATGTACTCATATTATACATGGGTTTATGCATTATGAATGAACCGTATCAGAACTGTGTTCAGAACCGTTTATCAGAACAATAAACGGAATCGTACTCGAAATTGTAATCAGTACTGATAATGTAATCGTTGCATCCCTAGTAATAATGGATAGGCAGCAGTGCTCTTACCATATACACTTCTCAGGTTCCGGAACGTACGGATCATTCAAAAACTTTCGTAAAATTTCTGTGCATTTTGAAGCGATTACATCAAACGAAAGCGTCTCCATATATTCTGCCTCTCTTCCCGAGATCCATCCGACTAAAAGCGTCTCGCTCACTTTCGTGAATGAGTATATTTTTTTGTACCAATTTGCCACAACGTTGTCTGTGGGATCTCTCCGCGTATCCCACAGAAACATTATTTCAGTGATTCCAGGATTTAAAAACGGTCTAGTGTATTGCAGGAATATCTTATCGACGGTCCCAAATAGGAGTCTATCGATCGATTCTAGTTTGCATTCGGGTAGAGGCGGTTCGAAGAGAGTGCGAGCGTTGTGTTTCAGGACGCCGAGCGGTATCGTGCAGATGACGTGGCTCGCGTGGTAGAGGTCGCCGTTTCCGCAGGCGACTTCCACGATTTTGCTTCTTTGGTGGCCGGACGTCGATGGTCTGTCCGCGCCTGGTATGTTGTCGACGCCGTCTTCGATGACAGTTTTGTCGGAATCGTCAGATTCGTCTCCCGGGTCGTCAATGCCGCTGTCTCCACCGGGGCTGACGATGCTCGTTTGTACGTTTTTCCATCGGATTTTCGTTACGGGCGCGCCGGTCGATATTCGATCCGGTGGTATGTGTCGTTTCATCGGTTCTAAAATAGCACTATAACCAGTCGGCAGGGCGATATTCCCGCCTTGCAATTCCTCGTAACTACCGAGTTCTAATAAATCGATTTCATCCATCGAATGACACCCGGATATACAAGTCTCGCGCCGCATCAAACAGTCGAATATCAAACGGCGCAATCGCTGTTCTTCGCTCGACAACCGCTCGAGGTACAACGAAGCTTCCAAATTGATGTGCTCGCCGACGCTGTGAATATCTGGCGGCGGCAAGTATTGGCATAGAAAATACTCCTCGCAGCGGCGCAAGAAACAGACGTATGCCTCGTATATTTCATGCAGTATACCGAACGGTACCTGCTTACCGTCCTCGGTCGCCGCTATGACTTTATGCGGCTTCGGCATGCTCATTATATCGACTAATCCGTTCCCCATCGCTATCTCAAACATGGGATTTCCTAAAACCCCGTGAATCCAGTTCGCGCCTAGTTCCACCCTTTCGTTCGCATTCATCGGCATCGAAATGATCCTCCCCCCGATCCTACTCCTCGCTTCCAGGATATGGAAATCTTCCAGACCGTTTTTCAGCAAATGATTCGCAGCCGACAATCCCGCCATTCCGGCGCCGATAATCAAAACTTTGCATTTCTTCACAGCTCTATTTATATTGTCTACATCTTGATTCTTTTGCGCTCCGTCGCCCATAGCTTCAACAGCCGTTTTCTGTCAAAATCCATAAAAACCGAAATGTCAGTCGGCGTTGCCGCTTGCCGCCCATTAGTCTTCTTATTTACCAAAACGTCGAAATGCCTACGACGCTCCGTTTATAAACATTATTTCTTACATAATTACACGCGAATTTAGAAATAAAACTACTGTGCGATCCGCTGCTCCAGAGGTCACTGAAGTTAGCGCAAGAAAACGGTATATATTAACTCCACCAAAGACAAGGCGTGAATCCTGTTACAATTCCCAATAAATATTACAGCTCACGCGGGAAATACAAATTATGCCCGTTATATTTTAAACCTTGGCCTGGCAGGAATCGAGGACCCCATTTTAGGAGGTTCAAAATTTATTGTACTGTACATAGCTGCTGATCACATAAAAAAGTGCGTGAGGTCATTATTTTTTAACGGCGCTTAGCCGTTTTGGCCGGCCTCCATATAGAGGAGTTTTTAATTAACGACATCCTTGAAACGGGGGAATCAGTACGAGCAAATAAGCAACTTTTAAGGAAAAAAAATGGGAAAACATTTTAAAAACTCTTTTAAAGTAGTATAAAAGAATTGAGCGCGTTGCGCCATCTAGCGGTAGGTAAAGTATCGCGAATACTGTTTATTCGCAATATTATACCTATTTCTAGATGGCGCAGCGCGCTCAACGCTTGTCAAACTTTTATTTATCAGTCAACCTTTTGAATATTTCAAAAAAAAACATTTTTTTTTCAAATCATTATTAAAAGTTGCTTATTTGCTCGTACTGAATCACCTACCTCAAGGTGGCACTACTTGTAATGGCGATCACATTCGTGAAATAAAAAAATGGTCTTAGCGCTGGGCGTGGGGGCGTAATCGCAGGATAATTAATTAAACATGTCAGATAAAATACGTGTTTCAAATGATTTGTTACACAAAGATTTTAGTATTTTCCGATTGTCGATAAATAATTAATCTGCCTCAGCGAAATGACATACTTTTACGGTGCGGCTCTGTTTTCCTCATATTCCTCATATTGGCTCCTTGATCATATTGGCAGAAGCCAATTATATCAGCTTCTGATTGGTTGAGTCTCGGCTGTGATTGGCTTAAACCATTACCCAAAGGGCTGTCACATTTTTTGTTGCTGGAAGCAGGCGCCAGCTTCAGCCCCCTCTATTCCGGCCGTTCCTAAAAATAAAAGCATACACACATCTGATACACTACAGTATTTGACAGTTTCTAAAATAGCGATGCATTTCTATCGCATACCTTTCATTGATTACGAATATAGTAATCGCATGCATTTGATTTCTACAAATTAATGGCAAGGAGGTCTAGAATGTACGTCGAAAGTAGGTGCATATTATTATCAAAACAATATTTTCTTTAAATTTCATTTTTGTCGGTAGCATTATTGCTTCCCAATGTTTCAATCTGAATACTTAACAAAACCGATCCGGCACGGATACTTAAACTAGAAAATAATAGCCAAAAATGCTTTTTCGTCAATATGCATAGATATTTTTTCAGAGAGTATTTGAATTTGCCTAGCATATAACAAATAAAAACTTAAGCTCGCCAGAGTTCAAAAGTGCATGATCCCGCCCTAGCTCTGGTTGAGCTATTGTCGTGGTTCATTCGTGACTAAATTTGTTGTGGTAGTGGACGCTTCATATTTGGAATAAAATTTTTCTCGTAAAGTTCAATTCTCTATTAGCATCTATCTATAAGTTCAATTCTCTATTAGCATAAAGCGCCAACGCATCAAATATTTGTTGCGGAACAATACATAGGATGTTTAATAGGCTCTTTCGAATATTTTGGAGAATGCTTGGAGTAGCGAAATCAGAAATCCGCATTTAATTCCATGATCAGCCGTTAGGATTTTTTTGTGTAGGTATAGGCATAACTTTGCTATCTTCATCTTGTCAGGAAATATTCCCTTTTTTAGGCAATCATTGAATATTCGTATTTGTTTGTATTTGACAGATAATTTGCATTTTATATTATTTAATGCTTAGTTGTATTTTTTTGGCTTTATGGAATAAAATAAAATGGATGCGAATGCGTCTTTGATTGCAAATAGCGGTGACTGTGTGGACGTGGCGGTGCTCATGATCACCTAATTAATGACATTAATATTGTACTTATTCACAATGTTGGATGTATCAGATCGGTCTGTGTATTTCTTATGAGTGTAAGTTAAGTGTCTGTCGTGATTGGAGATACTTCTGTCCTCTCTATTAACCCCTGGGTGGCAACGCCCGCCGATTTGCGTTTTTCGTATTATATCCGTATTTATACAATTATTGGCTATATTTCTCCCTCCACTGCGGTAAAAGCCTGTCATTGAAGCCTGCCATTGAATAAGTCACCGTTATATATAAGTATACTTGCACACACCATCTACAAACAAATTTTCGAGGGCTTCAAAATTCTGGCTTTCGAATGGTTTAATACATCTCAAATTTATATCGATCTTTGAATGTTATCTGAAATAGTTACTTTCTTAGCCATTATTACTGTTTTGCCATAGATCTGCGTGTATCGTACAAAATATTTTTCACTCAATGAATGGGAAAGTTAATCCGAGTCTTGCCAAGTAGGTATTTTAATTTATTTTCCTCATAGTTCTTCTGTCGAAAAAAAACATTTTGCCCTAGAAACACAATATCGTACATACGATCGTCGTATGTGTGTGTTATGCCTGCATGACATAAGGCTGCGTTCGGGATCATTACCAACCGAATGACTTTATTTATTTTAAATTCATTATTAATTACCAAAGTCGCTAATTCAAATATTTTTACACCTAGTTCTAGAATGCATGCTTCAATTATAGGTGAGTGTAACTAATGCAATAATTTATTTAATTTAAAGGCGGGTCAAGATGAGGTTTCAAATACTTGGGTCCCATCAAACTTGCAGAAGGCAGATTTGCAGACGGCAATCTTGCAGACGGCATTCTTGCAGGCGGCAGTTTTGCAGAAGGCAATCTTGCAGAAGGCAGTTTTGCAAATGTCAAACTGACGTTTCGAGGGTCGGCATTTTTGCAGACGGCATTTTTGCAGAAAATGAAGTTAGAAGCAAAACATCGTATTTAAAATTTAGTGTTACCAGAGTAGAAATCGACAAAAGCCGCGTTTTCATATGTCAGGGTAGGGAAACCAGTCCACTTCGTTGAGTGTCCTCTCCATCGCGGATCTCAGCAATCAACTTTCGATTTTAGGGAAAGAAAAACCTAACCTAACCTAACCTAACAGAAAAACTTAAAACATTTTTTTTAATGTTTAGTTTGATGTACTGAATCATCCACTACAAGGATGCCGGTAATTAATGTCACTTCGATTTTAGGGAAAGAAAAACCTAACCTAACCTAACCTAACAGAAAAACTTAAAACATTTTTTGTTTAGTTTGATGTACTGAATCATCCACTACAAGGATGCCGGTAATTAAACGTGGAGAGGTAAAAATATTCACCACTTTAATTTACCCTGACATGATAATTTGCTACTTCTTTTTCTAAATTTAAAATTAATAACATATGACCGCTTTACCGCTTTATTTTTGGTTTGTAAAATAATATAAAATTATTTTATTCATGTAATCATGTCCTAATGCGCCATTCTCAAACGTTGCTAACTTCGGGTTTGTATGCAAGTTTGCTTTCTGCAAGAATGCCGTCTGCAAAAATGCCGCCTGCAAGGTTGCCGCCTGCAAGGTTGCCGCCTGCAAGGTTGCCTCCTGCAAATCTGCCCTTAACAGATTTGGAACTGTCAAAAGTGACATTTGTGCAAGACTGCCGCATGCAAAACTGGCGCCCCCCAAATACTTCATGCAAACCGAACGCAACCTATTTGTTTTACGATAGTGTTTGGATAGTGTCTAATGACCGGCAACACTGTACCGTGCTGTCATCATTCATTTCTGTTTTCATTTTTCTGGTTTTCGTGCTTAGTGCTGTCTGATATTTCAATAAAATTTGTTTTGTTACGACTATTACAGTTCGTAAATGCATTTCAAATATGTCCGCGGGTGACAATGTGTTCATTGCGCCGCCCGAGAAAAAGATACGCTTCAGATCTGGATCGAAAACTCTGTTAAAAAATGACGAACTCTTTAGGCAGATTGACAATAAAGGGCGAAAGGATAACTGCAACGGCGACGCGAAAGATATTAAACGAAAACGTAAGAAAATAACTTTTTACCCTAACTTAATATGGCTTAATGGGTCTTCATGTCCTGTGTCCGGTGTCATAAGACTTCCATTACGATCGAGTCTTGTCAGGAGTCAGGATAATGCACTAATTCCATCCATGATGTCAATCGCCCTTAATGTATTCTTTGGTTGCGGTATAGAATTTCACCGCATCGATGAAATTCTATATTCTATGAAGATTTTTTGCTGGCATACTTTATAAAAAGATAAAACGAATTTTCCTACCGCGTGATGTTTGTAGCATCCGACGTTTCGACGATGTTGCAACTGCCTTCATCCTTTGTTCTACGGTAAGGCGGTAAACGGCAATGATTATAACGGTGGTGTTACTGTTACTGCAGTGATTATAACGGTGGTGGGGCGGCGGGTACGGCGTGCCCGAATTTTGAAAATCCACCATGCATACAACCCTCACTGTATCTTGGGTTACCAAGTATTTTCTTGCACTCGGCGATGGGCATTGAGAACATTTTAAGAAGAGGGCTCCACAAGGTAGAGAGTTTGTATTAATAGATTTAATATGAAAGACAAAGAACATGAAAATTTCATTCACAATCTAGGAACATTTGTTTTGCATATTCCAAGAGTGTGTTTCAGGCAGATTTTTTCTAGGATGCAAAAGGAAGCTCTATTTATTTTGTTTATGCTTGACGAACCAGGGGCTTGCATTTTAGAGAAAAAACAGGCACCTAAAACATAATCACTTATAAGTGATTAACGGTGCAGCGAAGGGCAACCAAAATACCAGTGGGCCTGAAGAATAGGAATGAAGAAGATCGTTTGGAATTACTTGAACTGACTACACTCAAACAATGAAGACGAAGAGAGGACCTGATTGAGAGATAAAATTCTCACAAATTATTACAATGTACCTAGGCAAGAGAATATTTATAAATTCAACGTCAACAAAAATCATGGAGGTCACAGCAAAAAACTAAGTCCGTGCAAAATTTTTAACTAATCCTCTTATAAACGCTCTGCAAAATAGAGGGGTGTAAAAAAACCTACCTATGAAGTGATTAGTGCAAGCTCTGTCAATCAATTTAAAAACAGATTCAATTTGTACCTAAACACTTCTTAATATTGTTTATGTCTACTTTTACAAGATCTGATCTGAACATATCAGCAGTTGGGCGGTGTCGACTACAACGGGCTAACCCGTCACCCCAGGCTGGTATAACGATATGTGATCGCTCTTTCAGCAGTGGGATGAGCGTAGAAGACTTTGGGACGGCACAAACCTATCATCCAGCAAACCCACAAATCCGCCAGAGTCCCAACACCTTACGGCGAGGCACTAGGAAGGCAATCCAGTAAGGCTACCTCGCCCCTGGCTACCAGTTTTGGTAGGATTTCTCCATCTGGAATTAACCTTCAGGATACCTCCTTCCTCCCGACTGTCCTACCAAAGTCGCCTACGTGGCCTCTACCTACCGTAATTCAGCGGTGGTTCAGTTTGAATCTATCGCGGACCAAAGGCATCGTTTGTCCGGCTCTAAATTCAGGATCAGGTAGCCTAATGGTCATTTCAAAAGTGGTTGACGACAGTTTAATATCCACCCTCGCTGCTTAAGAGACAGTATATTTCCATAGTCTCCAGACTCCTTCAGCAATTAAACAGAGTGCACATCCGATTGGCATCGCCGAAAGGTGCGCAAACTGTCCAGTAGCGCAGGGAGGCAATCTCACCAGGAGAAACCGATCCACCAGTCGTGAGGCCTGAGATGCGAGAGTCTTACCTGGGGTAGCCTTCCACACAAGGAGGTTTTTGAATAGGAGTTAAATCGCGAGTTTGGCCAATCTGAGAACAAAGTGGATCTTATGGCCCAAGCTGCACGAAACTTTTCACTACCACGGACGTATCAGCAAAGCTGCTTGTTCAGAATAAATAATAATAATAATAAATATATCAATACAAAAAGTCACATAGTTAACGTGTGGTTCCACAGGCCACTTGACAACTTTAAATTTATCTTACTCATCTATTTTACTCCTGCCAACGAAACTAAACCCCAATTTAAGGTTTCTCAGAACCAGCGCAGCCCATGAGTCGGCACGAGGACGGTTAACCCCTCCTTATGCGAAGTAAACATTCGGTCGTCCCTTTTGTTTGGTCAGTTTGGCGCGTAAAATTGGCGAGAGTCGATGGCCTTGAGGAAAACCATCATAAATTATAAACCACTATACGGATCATAAAAAGAATAACTGCAAAATGACCGCATTGAAATTTGAAATATAAAATATTATAACTTTATCTCGTAAAACAATTAAGATAATAATAAATAAATATTACAAAGTTGGCGAACTGAAAAAACTCGCCTATAAAATCATTTCGATGTTTTTATCACAAAATACGGAAAATATGCATAAATTGTAAATACAGCTATGTTCTTTATTAAATGCTTTACCAAAACTATTATTTTGTTTTACTTATTTGCATACAAAAATATTTAGTTATTCAGCCAAGAAAAATTTGATGTATTCTCGTAAAAAAAAAATAAATAATTTTTAATTTGTGACTACTTAGGGTCTTTTTTTATATGAAATTCTTTCAAAATAACTTTACCACTACATCACACTTCTTATAAAATCACATCAGAACTTTCAGCTTTGTCTGATATTACAGAAAAATCTAAAGTTTTGAGAGTTAGCGTCCGAAACTTGATAATAAACTTTGAATGCTCATAATATAAAATTGGTTTGATTTTTTCAAATATATTGTCTGATTATATACTTATTATATGTCCAATAACTAATTATTATACTCCAAAGAGTCACATTTCATCGAAAAACTATAGAAAATCGCATTCAAAATATGGTAATTCTCTCATAGTAATTATCAAAACAAATTTCTTTGCACGAGTCATATTACGAAACAACTTATAATGTTCAAAATACGGCTAATTATATGATTACTTAGGATGTAAATGAAGCAATACCTATTTTATCAGCAAATTAAAGCGATATTACGTCATATTTTGCGAGATTTCGGGATATTTCATAAACATTACGAAACGAAAACGGCCATTTTTTCCCGACGCATATGTTTTCACCGAAACATTTTGCTTAAAAATACGTGAAAAACAGCAAATGGACTATCTCAAATGACTAATGCTCATTCATAAACTATTTTAGAATGCAAATTAATCACTGTTCTCCAGTAAATGGTACAGAAACACTGAACAAACACCGTTTTTATCACAATTTCGCGCGAGTAAACACGACCGCGAAAGTGACACGCGAATGACTGCCGATGACGTCGTCGCCTCACTTTTTAAATCGGCCTTCGATATTGCCAGATGGAAATCTTGAATTGGAGATATATTAGCCATATCGTAGCGCCCTCAGAAAGTGCATAGAGCCGCGTTTCGAATTGTAAATTGCATTTTTCGCAGCGGCGACCACTGCGTCCCGTAAGTGACGTTACGGATCTTGCGTTTGGCGAACGTGCGTCCCGCAAGGGACGTTACCGACCGGGTTAAAGATTAACCCTTAGAAAGCTAGCCATGGGAATAAAACTCACGACCAACACGTTTTCAACCCTCGAAAAAAAAATTGTAGGGGGTGTTAGTGCACGCATACTAACGTATAATAGTGGCTTATTCAATGAAGGCGACTTTTTTCACATATAATTACATAATTGCATAAATACGGAGATCGGCCACCGCAAGTTGTCGCAACTGAAAAACCACCACTCGGTATTAGAATTCCAGCAGTTAAAATACATTAAGCTACCAACTAACAGCATTTTTTGTATAGCTTTTATGTGGCCTTGTTTGTAAATGAGCATTTCCCACTATTTATTTGACAATATGTATACTTTTAGCCCCAGAGAAGAGTCCGTCGCTGCTCTCGTTCCTGCAAATTGAGCTGACAAGAGGCTACATACTGGAGCATGACGAAGAGAGATTCTCGGCCCGCAGGGAGAAGATGTATTCTTTTATGAAAATCCCAAAAGAACTGGAGAAGTTCATGGTGTACGGCTTTTTCCAATGTGCAGATTCGTTGTTGTTTGTCTACACGTTTTTGCCCCTGCGTTTTGTCATGGCTCTTTGGTCTTTGTTTAGCCGACCTATTAAAAGATGTTTCGGGTGAGTAATTATTTGTTTTTAGTTATTTTTCAATTTTAACTTCTGTAGTTTTTTTGTTTACCATTTATGCGAGGGGGTATACACATGTATAAGATTGCAGAATGAAGGAGTAGTTAATTAAACCAACATCTTATCAAAAATGTTATTCAAAACGGCTTTCCCCTTCAGTTCGGTTAACCGAGGTTCTACTTTACATGATTATAAAAATTGTAAACAAGCATCAATGTGGTCCTCATGAAGGCCTGCCCTAGTGTATTCCGTGGTGGTGTGATGTTTGTATGTATCCATGCATGCATGCATAAGTCCTCAGTGGAGTCCCCCAGGGTTCCTGATTTAAAAGCAATTATGGAATTGGATTTTGCTCTATTTGCCGACCACACCAAGTTCTTTGCAAATGCACTCATAGCTCACCGGAACAACCATGACAGCCTTAACTCTTCAAACAGACGGCTCCAAAACCACTCAAGGTACCGGAGCCAGCGTCTTCTCAAATGATCTAAACATCAAAATATCAACTACCCTAGGCAACTTAAATACGATCTTCCAAGCAGAATGCATTGGCATCACCAGAGCAGCACAGGCAGTTGCAGCCAAAGATGTCGGAGACCTAAGTTTGAAATTTGTCTCCGACAGTGCCTCCGTGCTACAAGCGCTAGCAAAAAATACTATAACCTCTGTCCTTGTACTAGAATGCCACAATGCGCTTCAATCCATTGCAGGGTCAAATAAAGTGACCCTGCAATGGATTAAAGGGCACAGCGGCTCACTGGGCAACGACGCGGCAGACGAACTGGCCAGAAGGGGATCAAAGAAAATCGTATATGGACCGGAACCCTTGATGCCCATACCCCAGGCCCAAATAAAAACATGGCTAGGAACACCGATGAAACCCACCTTACAGAATGGAAAAAAAACGCAGGATGCAGGCAAACAAAGAACGCGGATCCGGAAGCGTCTAAAAAACTTGCCCGCAACCTCACCAGATTAAAAAGGGACAAAATCCGTAAAGTCATAGGTACTATGACAGGCCACTGTCCCCTAAACAAACACCTGTTTACCATAGGTGTGACAGACAGCCCTCTATGCAGAGGATGCATGGAGGAAGAAGAAACGCCACAGCATGTGCTCATGGAATGCAGGAGCAGAGCAACGGGCAAAAATACTACAATCTCCAGCATCTGTCCCGGAGGCCTGTAGCAACCCAAACAGGCTGCTAACCTTCTGGGACAGCCTGGGTTGGGTGGAGTAACATAAAACACAAATAGAAACATGAGCCACGCACAACGGCCCAATCAAGAGGCCAAGTGCGAGAAAAAAGCCCAGACAAACAAACTAACTAACTCTTCAGTGTTAGCATTTGCGTTTGCGAGACGGCATTTGCGAGATCATAGCCATTTGTAAATCGAGGATGTGACGGTAAACCCGGTTTACTGTGTACCTTAATAAAATTATATATGTTTTTCACTATACAGATTAGTCCGCTACGAATCGCAAAGCCTTCTCAAACCAGCAGAAACATGCGATTTACTGAAAGGATTTATCCTAATTGTATGCTGCGTACTGATGTGCTACATCGACACCAATATGATGTATCATGTCGTCAAGAGCCAGAGTGTGATGAAGCTGTACATTTTTTACAATATGCTGGAAGTCGCTGATCGGCTGTTCTCTGCGTTTGGCCAGGATACGATAGATGCTCTATTCTGGACAGCCACCGAGCCGAAGGATAGGAAACGAGAACATGTCGGCGTTTTGCCTCACTTGGTTCTAGCTTTGTTGTATGTGTGTATCCTTTACAATTTTGATGGTTAATGTTTGCAATTGTTTACAATTTCATATTTTATGTTTTGAACGCTGTTTTTGCTGCTGAATGTAGTTAAAATTTTCATAAATAGAATAATAATTGTTGAGTAAGCGTTATTTATTATAGACATTTCATTTTAATTTTTCTTAACTATTTTATAACAGTTTTCCACAGCATATTGGTGTTAGTTCAAGCTACCACTCTAAACGTAGCTTTTAATTCCAACAATAAATCATTGCTGATAATCATGATGTCCAATAATGTAAGTTTCATGGCGTTTCAGCATATTTTTTATTTAATTGCAATGTTTTTGACTATTCACAATTTATATTTGTTTTCAGTTTGTGGAATTGAAAGGCAGCGTTTTCAAGAAGTTTGATAAAAACAATCTTTTCCAAGTATCCTGCAGCGATGTGAGGGAAAGGCTACATTTGTTCATCCTGCTGTTTGTGGTTGTCCTTCAAACGATGAAGGAGTATCTATGGAAAGAGGAGCGCTTTTGGGTGCTGGTGCCCGACTGCCTGATCGTACTCGTTTTTGAGGTCATCATTGATTGGATAAAGCATGCTTTTATTACTAGGTATAACCTGGATTTCCCGTTATCTATGTGTATTGTGTTGTCTAAAGATCTATTTTTTTTTAATACAGGAGTTAGGTTATGCATGGTATTTTTTGACACAGACTACATTTTCACTTACAGTGCAAGGCTATCGAGGGGAAGACAGTTTAATTCAATTACACTTTTATTATGCGGGCTTCTAAGCTTTTAATATGAGTAGGCCATTATACAATTAAAAAATATAAACGAGAAGACTTCGCATTTTTGTTTATTGCAAAATGTCATAAGTTAGCTTCTAAAGGTTCTTCTAATTGTGAAATTTGATTCTAATTTGAATCAAATAATATTTCTAATTATAATAAATTGGAAATGAAAGAAGATGGATTTTTTAAAAATATTAAGTAAGTATGTAGATTTATATTAGATACATAATATTATGATAATTCGACGTGCCAGTTCTAAATTGCAACAACTCAAAATCTTCTGTTTTGAGATAATTGAGTTTGAAGTTTTATCATGGAACTGCAAATTGAATAATAATAGTAACTCTATGTAATTTTAAATATATATTATAATATTTATACTCTTTTATGTGCTTGATATTACCAGTTCCCAAAAGTGGCAATTTGAAATGTGGCTTGTTAGAACTTTTATGGATTGACCTAACCTACAATGATAAAAAGGATTATTTGCTTTTAGATAGTGAAATATTATTTTTTTTCGAGATGTCATTGTTTGGAACTGGTAGATAAGGTAAAACTTAACACTTTTAACTCAAAACTGATGTTTTTTGAGTTGTTGCAGTTCAGAACTGGGCCATCGCTATATATTGACAAACTTGCAATATATTGATACATAATTTATTTAATGCATGTAGGTATGCAATTCCTATATAGTTACAACTCAGACCTTATCTTCCTTCAATGAATGTCTGGATCGAAGTCTTGAACCGATTGGTTATCACTTCGATTTTCTCACTCAATTTATAGATTTTTGGGGCTATGAAATAGAGCTGTCTCTGGGCAAATGTGGAGTTCCCGCGAGAAATTTAAAATTCTCATTAGTCACTCGTTTAGACACACTGTATGTTGGCTTCTCTCTCTCTCTCTGTGTCTGACAAATTACCTTCTTATATCGTAACTCTTTAAATTCCTCAAACAGATTGTTCGGGTTGATTATCATAGACAATGCTAAGGATATAAAATCGAAGACTATCGCGGTTGTTTGACATTATAAATAGGATAGAAAACGAATTTACCGCGTGAAATTTGTAGGACCCGACGTTTCGGTGACGTTGCAGCCGCCGTTGTCTAGGGTAGACTGAAGATCTGTCAGTCCGTTGTTTTGCGGGTAGGCCGCAAACCGCTGCCGCCACTGCGTAGGTTATAACGGTGGTGGGGGGCCGGGCTCGGAGCGCGGGAATTTTTAAAATCCGTCTTGCACACAACACTCACTGTATCCTGTTTTACGTCTTTGCGTTCGGCGTTCGGCGGCGGGAACATTTTAAGAAGAGGGTTCCACGTAGAAGAGAGTTTGTAGCCGTCGTCTCTATTGAAGTTCGGAGTTCTTCTTATTTCAATGGCTTCCCGGATCATGCGAGGAAAGTAGAATTGTTCCTTGGATAGAACAATGGGATTTTGAAACTGCATCCAGTGGTTACTTCCGCTATCCAATATATGTTCACAGATCGCCGATTTTTCTCGCTGAACGTTTTTAACAGCTTTGATGTGTTCTGTCAGTCGCGTGGCTATGGGCCGTTTCGTTTGTCCAACGTAGGCTAGACCGCAGCTGCATTCGACTTTATACACACCCGGGGTTTGCAGTGGTATTACATCCTTTACAGGCCTCAAAAATCGAGCTATATTTTGGGTCGGTTTGAAGATCGTTTTTATATCGAATCTGTTTAGCATCTTACTTATTCGATCAGTCACGCCCTTGACGTATGGTAAGAATGCTCTTGATCTGCTCGGTTTTTGAGTTTCGTCCGTATTAGATCGTGTGCGTGTCTCGTGATATTTTCCGTATCCATTTTTCCTAAGGACATCATTGACATGTTCCATCTCCTTCGGAAAATGCTCAGTGTCGCATAGATCGCGTGCTCGATTCACGAGCGACGTTTGCACTGAACGTAGATGGTAGGGATGATGGTGTGAGCTTGCATGCAAATATCTGTCCGTATGTGTGGGCTTCCGATATACCGTATGTCCGAGAGTATTGTCACTGCTCCTCGTCACTTTGACATCCAAAAATGGTAAGGAGCCGTCCTTCTCTACTTCATAGGTGAAACTGATTTTTGGGTGTATGGAGTTTAGATGACCCAGGAATTCTTCCACCGTTTGAATGTTGCCTTTCAGGATGCAGAAGGTATCATCCACGTAGCGAAGCCAGAGAATGGGTTTAATTTTGGAGGTTTTTATGGCTAATTCCTCAAAATATTCCATATATAGGTCACTAACTATCGGCGATACGGGGCATCCCATTGCTACTCCGTCGATTTGTTTGTAATAATCGCCGTTCCATAGAAAGTAGCAGGATGTCAGGCAATGTTGAAGCATGTCGGCGTAGCTAATAGGGAGGTCCTCAGACCTTAGTTTATCTCTCACCACCGTAAGACACTCCGAAATGGGCAAATTCGTAAATAAAGATTCGACGTCAAAGCTCACCATTATTTCGTCTTCGGCCAGTTTTAAGCTTCTAATAATGCTTACGAAATGTCGCGAGTCTTTCACGTAAGACGTCGTTTTGCCCGTAAGCGGTTGGAGGACACCAGCCAAGTGTTTTGACAGAGGATATGTGGGGCTGTCGATTTGGCTCACAATCGGTCTCAATGGTGCATTATCCTTATGGATTTTAGGTAAGCCATATAATTTCGGTGGCTGTACGTTACGGGTCCTACAAATTTCACGCTGTAAATTCGTTTTCTATCCTATTTATAATGCTAAGGATATACATAATTTGCACAATGTTGGGTACAATCTATGTTGCAGACATAACAAGGGCAGGTGCAGACAAATAATCATAGTCTTTTTTTTTTCATAGTCGATAGTTAGTTATTGTGTCCGGGCCAGGTTAGGATACTAACCTGTTCGGGCCCACTAGGACACGTAAAACTGTTTCACTTTTCCATTCTTTCACTTTCACATATGCCATTCTTTGAAAAAAGTGAAACAGTTTTTTCACACAGAACCAAATTATTGTACTTGAATGGCCTGGAAACTCCACCGATCTCAACCCGATCGAAAACCTCTGGGCCATTTGCAAAAAACGGCTCTACAAGATGGATTGTACAACGAAATCCAAGATAATCAATGCAGTAATTCAAGTCTGGTTTCACGATGATGAACTGCAAGGAAGCTGTTAAAACCTGGTAAATTCTATGCCTACAAGAGTAAAAGGTGTTATCAATGCAAAAGGAGGACACATTGTATATTAAAACTAACAATATATAACTACCAGTACGGTTTTTGTATTTTTATGTCCAATAAAGAAGAGATATACTTTTAGAAGAGATATACTCTTTGTTCCAATTAATTCGAACGGTACTGTAAAAGTCTTAGTGTGGAAGTTTTTGTATATAGAAGTCGCTTTTTCTATCTTTTGCAGGTTCAATGAAATTCCGTCTAATGTATACAGAGAATACAATTTGAGTTTAGCCTACGACGTGGCACAAACAAGGCAAAAGCACGCCTTTACCGATCATTCTGATTTAGTGGCAAGAAGGATGGGTTTTATACCGCTGCCTTTGGGCATTGTCATCATGAGAATATTGCTTCACGCTATACGGATCGATTCGTAAGTTTCGTTGGTATGATTTATCGACATATAAATATATAGAACTGGCATCGGCCATTGGCAGCTATGCCGCAAAAAAGAGGCCGTCCGGCTTCTTTGTGAGATGATTAACATCTCCGCTTTATTGTATCTCCCATCTTTTTGACAAGAGACAGATTCCCCGGCGGAAGAAGTCTTCGTCTTTGGAGGCTATCCACGAATGCAGCCATTTTTCAATATCCTCGAAAGACTGGAAACGCTGCTCCCAAAGGCCATGGGCCATTGACCGGAACAAATAGTAGTTAGATGGCGCAATATCTGGGGAGTACGGCGGGTGAGGTAGAATGTCCCAGCAAAGCATTTCCAGGAAGTTCTTGACCTGCATTGTGCCTTTTAGCGTATTCCGGTCATTTTATCTTCACAGCATCGCTCAAATTCTTGAGCTGGGCTCGATAGCGATCGCCCGTGATGGTTTCTCCCGGTTTCAGCAGCTCATAATAGATGGCACCCTTTTGGTCTCACCAAATGCAAAGCATTTACTTGGATCCGTGGATGTCTTTCTTCGACGTAGCTGTTGAGGTCGATGGAAGTGATTCACCGAGTTACGAACGTTATTTTTTGCGTTTGGGGTTCTCGTAAAAGATCCACTTTTCGTCGCCGATGATTATTGGGTGGAGAAAACCTTTTTTTGACGGCGAAGGAGCATTTCACAAGTCATGAAACGTCTTTCGATGTCTCTTGGCTTCAACTCGTAAGGAACCCAATTCCCTTCCTTTTGAATGACTCCCATAGATTTTAAACGTCTCAAAACGGTTGAGGGATGAACATTAAGCACTTATCTTTTCCAGCGTCATACTCGAATCTTCATGGAGTACGGACTCCAATTCGGCTTCTTCAAATTTTTGCTCCTGGCCTGGGCGTTCTTTGTCTTGCACGTCAAAATCACCACTTTAAATCGGAGAAACCAAGTCTCCACAGTCCTTTCTGTCGGACTAAATTCCCCATAAGCCTCCTGCAGCAATCTATGACATTCTGCGGCAGTTTTCTTAAGATGAAAGCAGAAAAGCATTGCTTCCCGCAAATGACGTTTTGTCGGCACAAATTTCGACATCTTCGAAGCTAACTTGCCATTCAACGAAATGACACAGACTGATAATTGAAGCCTAATAATGACGCTTTGACATGAAGTATTTTGCAATTTGGTAAATGACTAGAAATATAAGTTACGGTATTTCTTAGGAATCCAAAGATCCGGCAATATCGAAGCACGTAATAAGTGGCCGTAGTGATTCAAATGATCTACAAGCCGGCGTAGACGTCCACAAAAAGTTCCTTATTGGAATCAGCCAGAATGGCACTGGTCTGGGGTATGGCAGTACAACCACGAGCGACGTGGACTTGAAGAAGTCTCTTTTGCGGGGAGATTACGACAGCAACAGTATGGCTCATGCTATTGGCCTTCAATGCCAGAATGATTGGACAACAATTGGAGACTTTTGCATTCCGCCTCCAATGCACTGGAAGGTAATGCTCTATGACTGGACGCCAGAGATGCTGAAATTTTATTTGAATGCCTTTCAGCATACACTTCCAGACCCCAGTAACCTCGCTCGTTGGAGCTTTGCCGAGGATAGTTCTTGTCCCCTCTGTAGCAATACCCCTTGCACAGCTAGACACATTCTAGCTGGCTGCAAGGTGGCCTTAGATCAAGGACGGTACACTTGACAAAGTTCTTGCTGTTATTCGCGAGGTAATTAGTCTCTCAGTGGCTCGTGCCAACAAGGGTTTGACAGTGTCCTCCAAACCCCCAATACAGTTTGTGCGGGATGGCTCTAAAGGCAAAAAACATTTAACTACAAAACCTTTCTCAATAATTGAGAAAGCTACAGATTGGATTCTGGAGGTTGATTCGGTCTCTAAGCAGTATAAATTCCCTAAAAGTCTCGGATGCACAGCCCTCCGTCCAGATATAACTCTTTACTCTCTATCTCGGAAGGTGGCTCTTATTGTAGAATTAACTGTTCCATGGGAATCAAATATCCCAAAAGACCACGAGTACAAATTAAATAAATACCATGATCTTGCAAATGCCGTAACCCGGAACGGCTTCACTGTTCACCTTCACGCGGTGGAAGTTGGCGCTCGTGGCCTGCCAGCTAAATCTCTATTTCACATCTTTAAAGATCTTGGCCTTTCCAGAAAAATAATCAACTCTTTCTTAGAAAAATTATCTAAAACTGCAATTTGCGCATCTCAAATTCTATGGCTTCGAAGGGGGAGTGAATGGGTGGTAAGGTGAACGCTCACATGTGGCAAGACAGCTGTCCTAAACCTACCACAGCCGGTCGTTAGTCCGGAATCCACCCTTCACCTCCCAGAAGTGTAAAAAATTGTATTATGATGGGCCCGACTCCGGTCGGTGAATTCCATGGCAGCTCCGTTTGTATTTATTGTTCCATTGCAAAGTCCTAATATAAAAAATGCAAACTGATGGGGTGGATGTGGTAAAACCCTGCTAGAGCCATTGCAAGTTGCGCAGAAATTTATATTAAAAATTATTCTACGTAGACCATATCGCCATCCCACTAATGAACTGTATAAGGAAGCTAAAGTTCTTGATTGTAGGCAACTTTTTCTAAAAACTTCCCTCTTAAGGCTATTTTTGGACAATAACTCAAATTTAGGAATAATTCAGAACCGGCGACCAACGAGACAAGTTGTAGAAAATAGCTTAATAATACCCAGAAGGAAAACATCATTTGGTCAAAGACATTACTCTTTCATTGCGCCGAGATTTTACAATCTGATCAATATAGAAATAAAAATGAATTTGACATTTAGGGAATTCAAAAATAAATTAAAGAAATGGTTATCGAATCATGACAGACTAACCATACATCAAATGTTAGAAATAATAGTATAATAAAACTTAGGTGCACAAATTATTAACATATTTTTAAACTTATATGTTAAGTATTTTTTAACATTGAACTAACTACCAAAACATATTTGACTTTGACAATGAACTTTTAGACTAGGTATTTTTATATTAAATCCTATATTACTTAACATAATATTAAATATTAATGACTGTTTCTGTCTTTTCTCACATATAACTTTATTTCTATTATTTAATCGAATTTTATATTATATTTATTGCCGATTTAATAATGGAATTGCATTTTATTTATTATATATTTTTAATATTTTTTTATTATTATTATTTTTTATTTTATTCTGAAGACCACATTTTAGGGCAATTTAGTGTCATTAGCTTTTTACTAAAACTTGTACATTTGTAGGCAACCAAGCAATCAAGCAAACTTGATTGTAATATTGGAGTCCTGTCCACCCTAGAACGGGCTAGTCCCAGTTGGGTGACAGAAACAAATAAGCAAAAGGTTAAGGTTTTGCCATTCGGTTCCTGTTATTTTTGTAAGCTATGTTTTATAGTAATTAATTCTTAAATAAATAAATAAATAAATAAATAAATGATGCCTAATTTAATTCACAAACTGTTAGAATTCGTTAGAATTTTACCATGAAAATTGTATTATTGAAATTATCAATTTTACAACAAAAAAAAAATATTTTTACCCCGCATTTTTCAAATAAATTATGGGTAGTGGTATCAATAGGTTATAGAAGGGGTCGGCAAGTATTTTCAATTGGGGTCCGGATACTGTTGAAAATTTTTCTCAAGGTCCAGAAAAAGAAAAACAACGTTACTTCTTCTTTAACCCCTCAAATGTGAGGCGTCCCTTAAGGGATGCCTTGGCAAAATGTATACAAAATGTATATAAATTTATATAAATGTAAATATAAATGTAAATGTGCGCCGCTTTATAGTAATCCGCTCTATAGTAATGCTATAGCTCTATAGTAAACCCCGCTCTATGTAAATGTAAATGTAAATGTAAATATAAATTTATATACATTTTGCCGTAGGCAACCCGAGCTAATCGCCATTCATTTGAGGGGTTAAGTGCCATCTCCTATCGGAGGTTGGCGGTCATTATGGTCACACAGCATCATTGGGCCTGTGATGTTGCAGCGCGGAATAGTTTTAGTACCTATTATATAGTTTATAATACTAAAACTATAATACTTTTATAGTTTGGTTCATAATACTTACTAGTTTTAAATATTTATGTTGACTTGTTTAAGTACCTAATTATATAAATTTAATTTATTATGAAACACAATCTGCCTACCTCCCAGAGAGGTAGGCAGAGAGGACAGTGTACAACTTCCCTCGATCCATACATACATCTCTAGCTTTAACCTTCATTCTTAAAAATTTATGTGAGAAATTACACCTGCGGTATTGAGCCAGTTTTTTATAGTTTGGCTCACACAGAGAACAGGCAATGCGAAGAGTGTCTTTAATTAAGGTGGGCGTCCGTTACTCTCGAACAATATTTGTTCTTCAGAAAAATCATTTTTGAGAAAGATGATTCACATACATATGTGGAGCAAAACATAGTAGCCAGGTTGATACCTAGTTTTTTGCAATTTTCATACTTTTCAGAAACAAGTTTACATTTAATCATTAAATTGCATAGATAGGTAAGTTATTTAACAATATTTGGCTGTCCAAGTATCGACCTTCCGCGTCCGGATCCGGACCGCGGTCTGCCTGTTGCCGACCGAGGGGTTATAGGCTCAATAAACTAAAAAATCATCCATAGGCAAGAATACATATCTTAAAACTTTACTTACGTTTGCAGGTTGGCTTCTGTGATCTTAGTGCTGGTCGGCTACGCGTGCCTTGCAGTGCTGCGTATCCTCGTATCCATAGTAATCCTGGGAAAGGCCTGCGATCTCATAGCCCAGCACAAGACTGCGTCGGCTACAAATTCTAGTCCACAGCATCCTCCGCAAACGCCCAAGAAGTTAGTATCTCATTGGTTTCTTTGTTCAGGAATTTTCCATGCTAACAGTAGATTAGACACTTAGGGAAAATAGGAAATATAACATGTCGTATTCCAATGGGAATACACATAGTTCAAATCGCTAAAAGAACCAACTCTCTTTCTGAAAAGGAGGGCTTTCCAACATAATATGTCATAGAGGTGTTTATAAATATCTACAAGATATATGTGAGATCTATTTCTGAGTATGGCTATCAGCTCTAGAACTCCTACTAATGCAAAGGTATAGATGTTTCAGCGAAAGGCATCCAAAATGCCAATGGCCTAACGATAGGAATTATGAAGATCATTTGGAATTACTTATACTGACTACTCTCAAACAGAGAAGACAAAGAGGGACTTGATTGAGACATATGAAATTCTCACAAGTCTACTTTCATGTCCAAGTCATTTGCAGCGCAGGCGGCCTGAATACGGAACTCTGTGCCTTTGCCTGTGGGACAACTTCAAAATATTATTGAGTTTAAAAAATCTATTAAAAGACATTTACTTCACTTATGAATACACCCCCTCCTCCATCTGTTTCCTAGCTTGTCCTGATAGCCCATTCCTTCCTTCGATATTAAGTTGACATATATTGTTAATTTCTGTTTTATTTCCTTTATTATGTAATTGTACTTATTTATTATGAGCAATTATTGATTACACTTGTTATATATTAATTTTCCTACATGTACATTTAGTCACAATAACCCTTGTGGGTCGTAAGATATTGCCATTTGGCAATAGGCCCATCATGTTGTACTTTAATATAAAATGTGTGCAATAAGAAAGTTTTACAAAAAAACGAAGTATGTAAATAGAGGGAAAGTCTTGTTTGCGAGCAAAATTTGGAATTCGAATTTGCAGCGTCTCCATGCTTTGAGATACTGGGAATCTTAAAAAATATATTTCTGGAAAATGTGTGTGCGTGTGCGTCCGTGCTTGCATGTGTGTGTGTATCTCACCGTATCTCCGAGACTGAATGATCAATTAGGAAAATAGTTCATTCTAATCTCGTTGTCCAGGGTAGACTCAATCCAGTCTACCCTGGACAACGGCGGTTGCAACATCGCTGAAACGTCGGGCGCTACAAAATTCAATAGTTAATTCATTTTTTAAACCTTTTTATAATTATAAATGTGACTTAGACTTCTAAAGATATTGCTTACATTTCTTGTTTACTTTACTTTTCGACATCTGCAACGGGTTTTTAATAAAAAATGTTATAATTTGACAATTGAATGCCTCATACCTCCGTTATTATTATTGCTACAATGGAAAACTAAAGTGTCTTAGAATCCAGAGAATAATGCCTGTAACTTTCTTGTACGTCATCTCCTTATATCCTTACTGGTTTGCGAGTTTGTTAATTAAAATTTTAGTATGATGGGTAGAAAATGAAGAATTTGAAAATTGAACTTCAAAATTGCAATTATTATAAATCTTGAAGTTCTGGGTTTGGTGATATTACGATTGAAACAGTAAAACTTTCACTGCCTGTAATTTATTACTTCTCTAAGAGATGGTAGGTTTTTTTGCAGAGCAATTAAAATTGCAAAAAATGTTCTTTTAGATAAAAAACGCCCGAAACCCGATATTACTAACTATAGGCCAACAGCTCTACTACTGGTTTTTTTTAAAACCATTGAGAAAATAGTTAATATCAATTAATAAAAAATCGAAAAGAAAAATATTTTTAAAATCAAGTGCAAAAAAATATTGCACTTCTTATAGCCAACACCTAGAACAGAGACACATTGTATGTTGCTTCATCGAGACGAAATTTGGGGAGGTATATGATACTGTGTATCAGTCTGTATTTTTAAATTCTTTATTATGAGTGTATACTGTAGGGACTTGCGTATAGTTATAGTTGATCAAAGGTTAAAACTATTTTTTGTTCTCTGCAGAGAGGCTAGCATGAGTCGCGACACTGCGACAAGTCCAACCAAACCAGAAGAGTGGGGCATACCGCCGGATATACCCACAACCAGACCGAAATATCTCGTCAAAATGGAACATGTAAGATTATTTTTATGTGTAAAAATTTAAGATTTTAATTGATATGTCTTTTAAACATGTTATGCGACTAGCGAGTAATGACCTAATTAAAGCATTTATGAACAAGAGCACCTAATCTCCAATACAGTAATTTAAAGGTTTTAAATTAATTGATACCTTTTCAGCACATAGAGGTTTCATCATTTTACTGACTTAGAAATTGACACAGAAAATTGACAGTAATCAAAAAATCATAAAACCATTTGGGCTCATTTTCATCAGTATTTCATCGCATATTATTATATTACATACAATATAGATTACTAAATAATACTTTAATCACTTGAAACTTTAGACCTTTATCTAACCATTCGTATAATGTTTATGTGACGGGGTTTTGGCGCTGTTGTATACGAGGTGTTGCTACAATTTTTTTAGTTTTATATTCTGCTTGACACAGAAATCTGTTTTTCTACAGTTATATTCTCCTTTATGTAGTCACTGTCTGTGTCTATTTATTTGTTTATTTAGCAGCGAGGGATTGTCCATTGACCACTCTCACTATTCTTTGAGGAATCGGTTTATAAGATTCGGAACACTGTTCCTCCTCAGTCTTGTGCGAGTAACACTTCTAGATCCCGTCAGATTTGCAGCCAGAGCATTAACATGATTTCTTAGTTTCTGCTGGTAATTTTGGCTACGAGCTGTGATCTCTTGTTTGATCGTGTTGAGTTTCAAATCATGTAAGATGTACTTGTTGTGTATACATTTAGGGATGTTGAAGGCGGACCTAATAGCTTTTGTCTGAAACCTTTCCAGGATCTCTATATTGCTGTTGCTTGCAGTTCCCCAAAGTGCTATGCCGTATGTCCATACTGGGTTTGAGATGGTTTTGTAGATAGCCATTTTGCTTTCATTGGTTAACTAAGACTTCCTATCAATCAGCTTCTGAGTTTTGCATCTAATGTTTTCCTCTTACTCCAGATGTGTTTTTGCCACATTAGTCTCCTGTCCAGATGCATTCCCAGGTATTCAGCTGTAAGATTTTTTTTGAGGGCCAAATAGGCGTTTGGTGGGGGTACTCGCGAGGTTGCCGCTTAATAAATGAATACCTAATGTTGGCAATAGCATAGTTATACAACGTTGTGAGTACTTTCCCAATCTTATTTGAGGATTAATTTCAGAATGTTCCGGAACCGTTGGGCGATGCATCTTTGGGAGCGGCGGCGATCTTCTCAAACAGTGCCGTCGACTTGAATGGTGTATGCTATAATGAAAAACTACTTTCCGATGCTCAAATCAAACAGGAACCGTCTTCTGACTTATTGGATGTGAGTACGCAATTCAATAGCTGATACATGGTAGGATATTTAACAAGTCATTAGCTAGGCACACTCGTCCTTTATCTATTGGCCTCCATTTTGTCCTAATAGGTCATCTTAGAGACCAGCTGCAGAAGTTACCGTTTTGTTCCACCACCTTTATCCATTTACAGGTGTGGTAAAATAACAGTCGTCGTTGGTGGAAAAAATTCCTGCTCCGTGATGATTCCATCTGGGGTTCCCAATGATCACACCCTGGACCCTTGTTAATTAATATGTACATCAACGACATCGGAACTTGCTTTAAAAAAACCAATAACTTACTGTACCATGCGAATTAATTGGAACAAAGAGTATTTTTCTTGGAAAAGTGATTTATTGGACATAAACATACAAAAACTGTACTGGTAGTTATATACTGTTAGTTTTAATATAGAATGTGTCCTCCAATATAAATACATATAAAGATTAAGATTTTTTTTATTGAGTTACTGTTTGGATAAAAACTAAAGCGTCTAGGTTGTTGTCCAAATTTGTTCATCATCCTGTCATTAAATTTTGTGTCCTTCTCTACTCTTTTCTATTTTTGATAGCAGCCTGTTGAGGTGTAGGTGGAACTGCAGCGATAAATTAATGTTGTATTCTCCCTACAGACAGAAGTCAGTCGAAGTGAACCGGACATCAAATGCGCTTCGGAGAGCGTCTTAGAGCACCACTTATCAGAGGAATATCGCTCGACCGGGGCAACCACTGACCCAAGAGCGCCAACCCCCACCGAAGGCCTGAAGAAGCGATCCGAATCGACTCCAAATCTCGTCAAATCCGCCGAGGGCGATTCCGACTCCGAATGCTGATATTTAAATGCGGAAACACAAGGTTATCGGTTTAATTAATTCATAAGAAGCTTAAGAAATGACATTAGGGGTAAATCGCACAATTCGTAGCTTCGTGAACCTACGGCTTTATCGCTTGGACATACCGGAGATTAAAACTTCCTAGTTTTTTTTCATAGCTTTGTAAATAATAATTATCTGACCAATAATGTTTTATATTATAGCATATTTATTTGAAATGTTTTTTTTGTACGATGTGCGCAAGGATAGCTTTTGAGATATGGAATGTTTTTAATACAAGAGTTGTTACACTAAATGTTTGTTTTTGATTTGTTAACCCTTTCCGGTCCACATCAAAGTTGAAAAATTAACCATGTACAAGAATAAGAGCTTCGTCAAAGTATATCTAATATAAAACCCTAAACCATGTACAGAAAACATAGAAGTAATAAAGTTAAATTTAAAATAAACGAATACAAATATATGCCAATAAGTTATGTTACTGTTATAATATACATTTTTTTACTATTTTTGTCCAGGGATAGTGAGGATAAGGTGGAGGGGGGGGGGGGAATATTTGGTTAGTGTCTATGAGAAAGCAAAGTTTTCTTCAATAACTTCAAAGTGGGCAACGAAGGTGCATTCCTGACAGAGTGTGTGAGCTGATTCCATAAACAAGCAGAATGAACCGTAAAAGAGTATGTGTAATCAGAAGAGTATTATAACGAATGGCGAGTGTTATCCCGGCTCGATCGAAGTGGAAGACTGTGGCCTCCCAAATGGTGGAATTTCCTTTCTCCTTGAGATACGAGTGCGAAGTGGGGTTATTGAGGATGTTGTAGAGTAGCGACAACGTATGCAAATTTCTTTGATCGCGAATAGGAAGCCAGTGAAGTTGCTCACGAAAGCAGCTAATGTAATGAAACTTTCGCATGTTCAAGACATAGCTCAGGCACTTTGCCTGAGATGCATACCTAGCAGCGGGAAGGCATGTTAATCATCTTTATTGTTGTATGTTTTCCACCTTTTCCAATATTTTTTTTTTTATTTAGACAAATAAAATAAAATACAAACGGAGCTGCCACGGAATTCACTGACCGGAGTCGGGCCCATCATAATACTATTATTACACTTCTGGGGGATGAGTGGTGGACTCCGGACTAACAACCGGCTGTAGTAAGTTTAGGACAGCTGTTTTGCCACATGTGAGCGTTTATCTTACCACCCATTCACTCCGCCTTCGAAGCCATAGAATTTGAGATGCGGAAATTGCGGTTTTGGATATTTTTTCTAGGGAGGTGTTGATTATTTTCCTGGAGAGACCAAGATCTTTAAAGAGGCGAAACAGAGATTTGGCTAGCAGACCACGAGCGCCTACTTCCTCCGCGGTAAGGTGAACAGTGAAGCTGTTCCGGGAGACAGCATTTGCGAGATCATGGTATTTATTTAGTTTGTACTCATGGTCTTTTGGGATATTTCATTCCCATGGAACAGATAATTCTACAATAATCCCATCTTCCGAGACAGAGAGTAAAGAATTGTATCTGGACGGATAGCTGTGCATACGAGACTTTCAGGGAATTTATACTGCTTAGAGACCGAATTGACCTCTAGAATGAAATCTGAAGGTTTCTCGATTATTGAGAAAGGTTTTGTATTGGAATGTTTTTTGCCTTTAGAGCCATCCCGCACAAACTGTATTGGGGGTTTGGAGGGTACTGTCAGACCCTTGTTGGTACAATCCACTAAGAGGCTAATAAACTCGCGAATAACTGCGACTTTGTCGTGGCGGTAAGTGTACCGTCCTTGATCTAAGGCTACCTTGCAGCCAGCTAGAATATGTCTAGCTTTGCAAGGGGTATTGCTACAAAGCGAACATGAACTATTCTTAAAACAGCTCTAACGAGTGAGGTCTGGGAGTATATGCTGAAAGGCATTCAAGTAAAATTTAAGCATCTCTGGCATCCAGTCATAGAGAATTACCTTCCAGTGCATTGGAGGCGGAATGCAAAAGTTCCCAATTGTCCAATCATTCTGGCATTGAAGGCCAATAGCATGAGCCATACTGTTGTCGTAATCTCCTCGCAAGAGAGACTATAATAATATATACGGGGACCGGTGGAAAGGGCTACAAACAGATCTGTCAAACAACTCGAAATACCTATAGGCATTGTTGGCGCCTGACCGATTAATGATGATATGGAAAATACCTTTTGCGTTTTTGCTCTTGTTTGATTTGTCTTGACGTCACTTTATAGAATAGAATAGAATAGAATAACTTTATTGTGCTATAAAAACATAACTTAATGAATATTACGCTGGTTTTATAAAAAAGACAATTTATGCACAAATGGCGGACTTATCGCTATAGCGATATCTTACAGTCAACCATTTGATAAAATAATTCCTAATTTTCACCGTACAATACACAAAGAAATAGTAAAGTTAAATTTAAAATAAACTTATACAGATACATGTCAGTAACTTATGCTAAGGTTGCCCAGGGAAGGATAAAGGAGAGGACAAGGTGAGGTATTTGGTTAGTGGCTGTGTAAAAATAGATGTTTCTTCAACAATTTTTTGAAAGTATGCAGCGAAGGTGCATGCCTGATAGAGTGAAGGAGCTGATGAAAAAAAGCATAAACGAGCAGAATGGACTGTAAAAGAGTGCGTGTAAACAGAAGAATGATGTATCGGAATAGCGAGTGTGTTATCCCGGCTTAATCGAAGTGGAAGACCGAGGCCTCCCAAAGGGTGGAAATTCTCCTTTAGATAGGAGGGTGAAGTGGGGTTATTGAATATATAAATACAAACGGAGCTGCCATGGAATTCACCGACCGGAGTCGGGCCCATCATAATACTATTTTTTACACTTCTGGGGGGTGAGCAGTGGATTCCGGACTTACGAACCGGCTGTGGTAGGTTTAGGACAGCTGTCTTGCCACATGTGAGCGTTCACCTTGCCACCTATTCACTCCCCCTTCGAAGCCATAGAATTTGAGATGCGCAAATCGCAGTTTTAGATAATTTTTCTAAGAAAGAGTTGATTATTTTTCTGGAAAGGCCAAGATCTTTAAAGAGGTGAAATAGAGATTTAGCTGGCAGGCCACGAGCGCCAACTTCCACCGCGTGAAGGTGAACAGTGAAGCCGTTCCGGGTTACGGCATTTGCAAGATCATGGTATTTATTTAATTTGTACTCGTGGTCTTTTGGGATATTTGATTCCCATGGAACAGTTAATTCTACAATAAGAGCCACCTTCCGAGATAGAGAGTAAAGAGTTATATCTGGACGGAGGGCTGTGCATCCGAGACTTTCAGGGAATTTATACTGCTTAGAGACCGAATCAACCTCCAGAATCCAATCTGTAGCTTTCTCGATTATTGAGAAAGGTTTTGTAGTTGAATGTTTTTTGCCTTTAGAGCCATCCCGCACAAACTGTATTGGGGGTTTGGAGGATACTGTCAAACCCTTGTTGGCACGAGCCACTGAGAGACTAATTACCTCGCGAATAACAGCGAGAACTTTGTCATGGCGGTAAGTGTACCGTCCTTGATCTAAGGCCACCTTGCAGCCAGCTAGAATGTGTCTAGCTGTGCAAGGGGTATTGCTACAGAGGGGACAAGAACTATCCTCGGCAAAGCTCCAACGAGCGAGGTTACTGGGGTCTGGAAGTGTATGCTGAAAGGCATTCAAATAAAATTTCAGCATCTCTGGCGTCCAGTCATAGAGCATTACCTTCCAGTGCATTGGAGGCGGAATGCAAAAGTCCCCAATCATTGTCCAATCATTCTGGCATTGAAGGCCAATAGCATGAGCCATACTCTTGCTGTCGTAATCTCCCCGCAAAAGAGACTTCTTCAAGTCCACGTCGCTCGTGGTTGTACTGCCATACCCCAGACCAGTGCCATTCTGGCTGATTCCAGTAAGGAACTTTTTGTGGAAGTCTACGCGGGCTTGTAGATCATTTGAATCACTACGGCCACTTATTACGTGCTTCGATATTGCCGGATCTTTGGAATTGCACAGAATCGAATTTTTGGTTATTCTGGAGTTGGTGTAGAGTAGCGACAACGTATGAAAATTTCTTCGATTGCGAATAGGAAGCCAATGAAGTTGCTCTCGAAAGCAGCTAACGTGGTCGAACTTTCGCAAATTAAAAACATACCTGAGTAAGATATTTTGCAGACGCAAAAGCTTGTCGTTGTGAAGTTATTATGGTGTAACCATTGATTATATATGGTATTAGATTGTGCAACCCAATAGAACGGTTTGGCAGTCCTTCCGAGGCGGCGAAAAGCAGGGGGCACTGATAGCACTGACGACCAAATTAATAGTAAGTTTTTGGCCATTTAAAATAACATTGATAGCTAATGGTTTTGTATAAAGTACCGATTGATTATAAACACCCAAAAATTTAAGAGCGATTACAATAATTGCATTCAATTATTATTGCTATCTGTTACATTTTTTATAAACGGCAGAATGCTATCAATAGATGGCATTCTATCTAGGTAGACTAATAAGTATCTGAGCATTGAAGTGCATAATTATTACGTATTGAAACGTGTATACCAAATTAAAATTGACATCCTTATGTAAATAATATTAAAATAATAAGATTTTATACCGTATAGGTGTGTTACTACCTATCTTCATTGAGCCTCCATATTGTTATACATCAAAAGATTCCAATTGAACATAATCTATTTTAGGAACTGGGAGTGCCATCTACACGTTGCGTTTTGTAGTAAAATATAGGTTTCCACATCATAGTAAGTCCTTGAGCAGCTAATACTCTATATAATCAATGCTGTAAATAACAAATGAGTACAGTATACCGCATTTAAGATCATTTTAAAGTTACTAAAAAATGAGTGCGTGGCCTTTAACTAATGATCTATAACTCTCTCTCCGAGAACTTTCTTCTAAAATAAAATATTAATAAGTTATAGGCAATGTTTGTAGAAAAACGTAAGAATGATGATCTTTATGAGTTGCCCAACAAACACAAAAGCCTTATAAGAAGTGCTGAATATAGCTTTAAGCTGATTAAAAGCCATGTAAATGTGTTCGGATTAACTATCAGCTAATTTGGCTTATATTTATTTAGTAGTAACACATCTAGTAAAAAATTAATGTCATATTTGATTAAGATGTTAGCAAGAAATTGATGCGACATTATTTTTATGATTGACACAGTCGCCTAACTAGGCCTAGGCCTGTTCTAAGGCAGACTTTTAATGATGATATTAAGTGTGCACTGTCAACTTAATCTATAGTTAGTACTTATTTTTAAATCGACAAATATAAAACTACAAATATTTACGCATATACAAATATGGATAGATATACCTATACCATATTCAATTGGACTATTTCAGGGCTGTTGCCTCTCCCCGACGATCTTTAATATAGTTTTTAATATACTTCTGGAAAGCCTGAGCCAGTTTGACAGGAAGTGGGGCTACCGTTTTAAAACAGACGGCCAATACACCTCGTCGTGCCTCGCTTTTGCCGACGACCTAACTTTCATCACCAGAAGCCCCAAGCAGCTTTCCCTGCTATTACAGAAAGTGGAGCTTTTCTGCGACTGGTCAGGTTGTATAAAAGTGAAGCCCTCCAAATGTTTTTGCCTTGGACTCGCCCGCATGGGCACAAAGTTTACATCCTATGACCCCAAATTGGTCTATAAGGGCTCTAATATCTCCCTTATAGACCCAAACAATCATTTCAAATTCCTCGGCAGAAAAATCACCCATCAGGGAAAAGACGTCTCGGGCGATCATGTTATAGAGCATTTCAAAAGTTGCCTGGCGAAAATAGATGCCTTGCTAATTTCTGGCCCTCGTAAGGCCTGGATCTATGACAATTATCTAACGTCACATTTGTCATGGCCCTTTCTTATTTACGATTTTACCAAAACCCAACTGTCCCGTCTAGATGCACTGGTGACAGCTAGTTTAAAATCCTGGCTGTCCTTAGCCAAACCAGCTGACCCCTCGACTCTCTTCAGGTCCAAACAAAATTTTGGGCTAGCGCTTAAACTGCCCTCTCTGCTCTACGCCAACTCCAGAATAACCAAAAATTCGATTCTGTGCAATTCCAAAGATCCGGCAATATCGAAGCACGTAATAAGTGGCTGTAGTGATTCAAATGAACTACAAGCCCGCGTAGACTTCCACAAAAGGTTCCTTACTGGAATCAGCCAGAATGGCACTGGTCTGGGGTATGGCAGTACAACCACGAGCGACGTGGACTTGAAGAAGTCTCTTTTGCGGGGAGATTACGACAGCAAGAGTATGGCTCATGCTATTGGCCTTCAATGCCAGAATGATTGGACAACAATTGGTGACTTTTGCATTCCGCCTCCAATGCACTGGAAGGTAATGCTCTATGACTGGACGCCAGAGATGCTGAAATTTTATTTGAATGCCTTTCAGCATACACTTCCAGACCCCAGTAACCTCGCTCGTTGGAGCTTTGCCGAGGATAGTTCTTGTCCCCTCTGTAGCAATACCCCTTGCACAGCTAGACACATTCTAGCTGGCTGCAAGGTGGCCTTAGATCAAGGACGGTACACTTACCGCCATGACAAAGTTCTCGCTGTTATTCGCGAGGTAATTAGTCTCTCAGTGGCTCGTGCCAACAAGGGTTTGACAGTATCCTCCAAACCCCCAATACAGTTTGTGCGGGATGGCTCTAAAGGCAAAAAACATTTAACTACAAAACCTTTCTCAATAATCGAGAAAGCTACAGATTGGATTCTGGAGGTTGATTCGGTCTCTAAGCAGTATAAATTCCCTGAAAGTCTCGGATGCACAGCCCTCCGTCCAGATATAACTCTTTACTCTCTATCTCGGAAGGTGGCTCTTATTGTAGAATTAACTGTTCCATGGGAATCAAATATCCCAAAAGACCACGAGTACAAATTAAATAAATACCATGATCTTGCAAATGCCGTAACCCGGAACGGCTTCACTGTTCACCTTCACGCGGTGGAAGTTGGCGCTCGTGGCCTGCCAGCTAAATCTCTATTTCACCTCTTTAAAGATCTTGGCCTTTCCAGAAAAATAATCAACTCTTTCTTAGAAAAATTATCTAAAACTGCGATTTGCGCATCTCAAATTCTATGGCTTCGAAGGGGGAGTGAATGGGTGGCAAGGTGAACGCTCACATGTGGCAAGACAGCTGTCCTAAACCTACCACAGCCGGTTCGTAAGTCCGGAATCCACTGCTCACCCCCCAGAAGTGTAAAAAAAATAGTATTATGATGGGCCCGACTCCGGTCGGTGAATTCCATGGCAGCTCCGTTTGTATTTATTATATACATCTATAGATAAAATATATATCCATATATGCACACATACACATACATATATTTATACGAAAATAATAATAAAACCAAAATAAATAAAAATAAAAACTAAAATAATATACATATATAAATCAATTACATATTGATATGACGCTCACATACCTATAATAGTCATTTAAAATTATCATGGAAAAACTAAATACTAAGTACTAAATACTATCATTCAAAATACAACAGTCAACATATTCCCTAAACCGTCCCTACCCACCTCCAACAACCAATCAGTTAGAGATTTTTTAAAAGTGGATGTGTTCTCACTACTTTTAATTGCGTCGGGAAGATTGTTATACATTCTAGGGCCAATGAACGTGAAATGGCGCTGGCCAAATGTTGTGTAAGATCTTGGCACCATCATATCACCAGTTCTTGTTGCTCTCGTCTTTCCAACTCGTTGATTATAAGGTGTCATTTTATTTTTAGTATATATTAGGGCCATGCGAACATAAAGCTGTCTTACATCCAAAACCTCGGACTGGATGTAAAGAGTGTCTGCCGGAAATCGATACGGTTTACGTGCGATTATTTTTAAAATACATTTTTGCGCTACTTCTAGAGGGTGTAGAGTGGACCTTGAACAACCGCCCCATCCTATAATACCATAGCATAGTATTGACTGACACAATGCATAGTAGGTGTTTTTCAGTGTTCTCGGGTCCACAATATCTCTTATTTCCCTGAATATACATGCGAGTTTGCGCACCTTCATCGCCAGCTTATCAATATGTGGTTGCCAACGCATCTTATTGTCGATCGTTATACCCAGGTATTGTACCTGTTGTGCTCTTTCTAGAGTAGTGCAGTTGCAATGCTGAGTATTTCTGTCGCAGTCATGAATGGTTAGTCTATGGTTTAAATGTGGTTGGCCTTTACTATTGTTGCTGAACGTAAGGTACTTAGTTTTATGTATGTTCAGGCTAAGTAGAGAATTGTCTAACCATTCATGTACTTCATTAATACCCTCATTGGCTACGGAGAATGTTTCATTCCAGTTATAGCCCTCAAAAATAACGACCGTATCATCGGCGAAGGAAATTGTTTTGCCGACTAGATTGGAGAGTTTGTTGATGTAAATAAGAAATTAAATGGGCCCGAGAACAGTGCCTTGAGGGACACCATACTGGAGGTATTCTGGCTTACTGTGTGTATTGTTAACGGTAATAATTTGTTTCCTATTTGTCAAATAGCTTGTAAACCAGTCCAGAGTGATACCCCTAAATCCCACATTCCCTAACCTCTGAAGCAGTTTGTCGTGTGAAACAGTATCGAATGCCTTCGCTAGATCTAGGAAAATAGCTAAACATTTTTTCCTCTTATCCACATTATCATAAATTACACTTGTTACCTCTGCAATAGCATCAGTAGTGCCCATACCCTCTCTAAATTCAAATTGATTTTTTGATAGAATATTGTTTTCTTGCAGGTATTTCGAAAGACGCTTTTTAACCACTTTCTCTATGATTTTAGATAGAGTGTTTAGTAGGGATATGGGTCTATAGTTGTCAATGTTTAATTTAATTACCTTTTAGTCATATTTTTGTCGTATAAAACCTTTTAGTCGAATAAGGGTGGTATAATCGCTATAGAGCATACTAATTTATAACCATTTTATGACTACCAGCTGTATCGTGGTCGAATAAACAACCTTTATAAAACACACAAAACAAAAGCTAGGTACTACATTACCCTTCCCTTACTCCACCAAAGGCTGTATAGTGGTTACAAGACCCACCCTTATACAGCTTATAGTCATATTGAAGCTTATAGGAACTCACTTACGCAGCTTATAGTTTTATAAAGAGTAAAGTTGCAGATGCCATATATGTAAACAAAGCGGCCATTTTTTCTCGAATCTGTACAACTTAAAAATTTTGTATTATATTTTTAAAGGCATTTTAAGTCATAAAATACACACATTATAGGTATATCCTATTTCAAAGTGTGTGAACAATTACCAGCACGTGTTCTTTTTACTGCGAAAAATAAAATTAATTTACAAAACAACTTTAAACCATAATTTTATTATAAATTAAAATTGAGTTCAAATATAAATATTTTGAAGGCGCATTAAAATTTTGTTAGACATGTTACTTAATATTGTCGATGAAATGATGTCCGCAAGAGAATTTGGTGTACTACACTACAATACAATCATTTTAAAGTCAATAAAATGCAATATATTAGTAGCCATTAGGAATTCTATATTTGCGATGGCAAATGATCATGCAGCTTCCTTTCATTAACATTCTATATCATTTTAAGCCTGACTAGAAGTTGTAATAAAGTATCAATTTGGAGACAACTTTTACAGCCCCTGGCTATATAAGGGTGGCTTATACCACCAAAGGTAGCCGTTATGACCGCTGTTCAGCTAAAAGCCATATAAAATGTGCCTAATACGGTCATATAAACGTTTATATGATAATACGGTCATATAAATGTTTATATGATAATACGGTCATATAAACGTTTATATGATAATACGGTCATATAAACGTTTATATGACTGCTATATGACCAGTTCTTGTGACTAAAAGCTGCAGCGATATAAGCTGCCGTGATCTGCCTAAAAGCTGCCGTGATCGTTATATAGCCAATGTGTGCTACTTGGGTGGGATACTATAATATGACCAGTTCTTGTGACTAAAAGCTGCAGCGATAAAAGCTGCTGTGATCTGCCTAAAAGCTGACTAAAAGCTGCCGTGATCGTTATATAGCCAATGTGTGCTACTTGGGTGGGATACTATAAGTTATTATGAACTTGTAGGAAAAGTTGTCAGCTTTGTGTTTCCTATCTGCATGTTTAGCCACGGCTTATATTTGTCGAGAAAATACCAAAAATTGAGACATTTTGAACCATCCCATACTTAGTGTGGCTTTTTCCTGTGGGTTCCTATCGGTTTTCCTTCACCAAGTAAAACAACGTCGACTTATTTGTTCCCTCAAAAAACCAAAAAAAATAGAACTTCATGCGCCTAGTAGTGGTAACAATTAGGCGATAGATAACAATACTTTTGTTTTGCCTCAAAAACGACATAAAAAATATAGGTATATATATTTTTTTGATTTATTATCAGCTATTTGTTGCTGTCATAGTCTTTTGACAGGTACATGGCAAATTGTAATAATATTCAGCCTTATTCACCAATCCTCTTTCTCTCTGTAGTCTTCTTCAGGAATACATGGGATAAATAAAATACAATTCGTGCAAAACGCTTGTAAATTTACTATGATATAAAAAAATATAAATTGGACTCAAAATATTAAGTACCTAATGGACGGATCATTTATTTAAATAATACTGCAGTTGCTCCACAATTTTACTACAAACTAGGAATGTGCGACAGTGTTTCACATTAATAAAATTCTTAAAAAATATGTTTATCACAGTTCCTACGAAAATGCGCAGTTCATAACTATTATATTACTAACATGCTACTGAAAAATTTCCAGACTACCGATTCATTAGCGAAAGACATACCTAGGAGGTAGAAATTGAATTTCAATTTTTAGTGTCAAGCCCAGAAACTTTCCGATACCACCGCATCTAGAAACTAATCTATAGAATATCAGCGGTGCCGTCTTCATCTTTTATCGTTGTGTAAGTAACTTTTCTAGAGAGGAGAGCCATGTAGCTTTTCCGTTTGCGGTAAATCATGAGTCCCACCCATACAGCGAGCGATAATAAAATAGCCATGAAGATAAAGAAAACAGCTTGGCGCGCCGACGTGATTCGTTTAACTTCAGAAGGGCATTTCATCGTGTTCAGTTTTGAGAATAGAGTGCCTTGAGTTCGTTTCGGGCGTGCGCAGCGCAGTGTTTCGTTTCCACGAACGTGAACGCTCGTTTTAGTCAACCAAGTGATGAGATCGTGAACAGAGCAGTCGCATTTGAAGTTGTTCCCCCGGATGTCGATGTACAATTTTTCGTCGCGCTTCGGATTATTGTTGATTCGGTCGAGTAAATCGAGCTCTCTCTTCGGAATCGTCTCGATGCCGTTCCCCTCCAGATCGAGGAAGCGCAAATGTTTCAAACAGCTTATGTTAAAATCGATTTTTTTCAGTTTGTTATCGCCGAGGTGCAGGTCTCTCAGGTTCGGCAAATCGCAGAAAATCTGTCGATCTTTAAAATACATTATTTCGTTCTGCTCGAGGTGTAATTTCATCAAGCGCGACAGATTGCTGTAAATAAAAATGTCATGCAGGTCATCGGAGAGGGTATCATCGGTGTAATCCTTGAAAGCGTTCGTCAAATGTAATTCTAAAAGATTGATAAAGTTCGAAAAGACACGCGGGTGGTGCAGGTTTTCATCGGCACTTTCGTCCGCGGAAATAACCAATTCATTGTGATTCAAAATTAACCGCTCGACATTCTGTACGTGATGATACGACTTTCCTCTTATTTCTTTGATCTCGTTGTTGCTCATGTCGACGACTCGCAGCTTTGGCAACTCGTTGAGGGTTCCGAAAATGTTCCAAGGCACCTCCGGAATGTGATTCCCGGTAAAGATCAGCACTTGCGTTTCGGCAGGGAGCTGTGCTAGGATGTCAGTGTCGTAAAATCCGGAGTCGGTACAGTTAACGACGAACTGCTGACGGTTTTCAAACTCTTGGTAGTCGCAGGTGCATTTTCCTAGGAAGGATGGACCACATTTTTTGAGACTGCTCACTTGACCGACTGCCGCTAGTATGAGAATCCACCAAAACCTGCATGACATAAAAAGCCATTATGTATATTATTTGGCAGAAAAAAAAAACTAAATACCAGTTCAGTGCTATTTCTAATGTAATCTTTGGTAGCCCACTGTGTATAAGTTGGATGTATTATTTCTCTTATACTTCATTTCATTTGACTTATGTATAGGTAGGTAAGTACTGTTCGCGCGCAAGCTCCGAGGAATCATTGGCTGGGAATTTGGGCGGATTACACAACCCCCGACCGCCAGTTTATACCCCTCAATCTCCAAGTACTGGTACTAGGAGAGTAGTAGTACTGGGAGAGTGCGGAATAAGAAGCAACGGTCGGGGGCGGCGTAATCCGCCCTCTTCTCTAGCCCCCGATATCTCGGAACTTGCGCGCGGACTGTACTCTTGAATGTGTCTCATCATTTTAACAATTTTAAATTCAGTTAATTAAAAAAAACATAAAATGATATCTTACATAATAAAAAGTATTAGGTACTTGGGTCAGTAGGAAATCAGTAAGATACATAAAATACATTGATGTTTTTTTATATATTATTTTAATCACAACTTTTCAAAGTATGACTCCTGAGTCGAACATTAAAAGTTGAACTCGTATCGATTTCGTTCGTCGTCCGTAATTTTATTTTTAGTCCGAGCTTTCATCCAGTGGCTAATTCGTAAATGAAACTAATAATGAAAATAGATTTTTTTTTGTTTTTCATTTAGGAATTTGTCAACGAGGAAAAGCATCCTTTATGCTCAATTTTTGGATAATCAGGCCGTGGTAACGAAGGCCTAAATAAACAAAACTGTACATTATTTTCGACTCATATTTTTTAAGTAGAATATTGGCAGAAACAAAAGCTACACATCAAAAAACATTTTTTTTTCAAATTCAAAAAATCTTGATTGTTTGTTTTGGTTTAGTTTTGTGTAGAATTACCCACAAGATATCCTGAAATTTGAGACTCCTGAATTTTGGCGAAGTTTACTCTCTTGGCTGTTTTTATCTAACCCAAACCTAACCAACCTACTGTCATCGGCTAAAGTAGAAATCTCAACAGTAAAATAATAATACGCCTTCATTTATTCATGCTATTTTTTCGCACAGCAAGCAAATTCAAAAGTCGGTACCCACCGTTCGTATTTTACAACGCCGCTGAAAGCCATCTTGACTCAAATTCGACAACTCCAATTAAAAATCTGTTAAGAAACACACATAATTCAAAGAAGAACAAGTAAAAAACAGAAAGTTTAAAAAAATAACCAAACAGAACAAGACCCAAACAAGCGGCGCTAATGAGATCACTGATCATATATATGAGATGCGGAACTCAGTACAGTCAGTACATTTGGGTCGAAATTCTCTTTTGTATGTACAGGAGACTATGAAGTAGCCACCACATAATCGCATTGCTGCCAACCGTCTTGTTTTTTTTTTGTAAAATGTGTGGGGGGCGCCAGTTTTGCATGCGGCAATTTTGCACAAATGTCACTTTTGACAGTTCCAAATTTGTTGAGGGCAGATTTGCAGGAGGCAACCTTGCAGGCGGCAACCTTGCAGGCGGCAACCTTCAGTACAGTTTTTAAGTTTTTCTGTTAGGTTAGGTTAGGTTAGGTTTTTCTTTCCCTAAAATCGAAGTGACATTAATTACCGGCATCCTTGTAGTGGATGACTTTTATACATCAAACTAAACATTTAAAAAAATGTTTTAAGTTTTTCTGTTAGGTTAGGTTAGGTCATTTTGACATTTGCAAAACTGCCTTCTGCAAGATTGCCTTCTGCAAAACTGCCGCCTGCAAGAATGCCGTCTGCAAGATTGCCGTCTGCAAATTTGCCTTCTGCAAGTTTGATGGGACCCAAATGTGTCAACTTTCTTTTTTTCAACACCCTGGTTTTGCAGAATGGCAACCCTGTGGGCCAATACGATAGTTAGTATTACCCAGCCCATTCATCGATATCGATGAAATCGCCTCGAACCAGCGTAGCTGCTGCACCCCTATTGCCAAATTGCCTTTTTTCTGTAAGAGCCACCGTCTTCTTAATCGTCACTCATCACTAATCTATCGCCGCACGGTTCCCCCCAACTTTTTCCTCTCAATGTAGGGAAGGTTGAGGACCCCCGAAATATTTCACAAGTCCTCCCTTCCAACCAAAAACAATCGGGATGATCACCAGGTTGACAACAACCCCCTATTCAATGCCCTCATTTCCAAAAATTGGCCAGGCTGGAACTACATATTTACAGACGGCTCTAAAACCGACGAAGGACATTATGTCCGGGCTGCGGTATATCACTACAATATCGACCACCATATTATGGTCCAGCTGCCAAGCGCAGCGTCAATCTATACAGCAGAGAGCGTGGCAGTTCTAAAGGCGTTGGAGTATATAGAGTCAGCTCAGTTAGGAAAAACCGTCATATTCACAGACTCTCTCAGTCTTTTACAAAAACTAACCTTCCTCTCCTTAAACAACAATCCATCCCACATTGAGAATGCTATACGTTTAAAATGCTTTCTTTGGAGTCAGCCGACTTTCGGGTGATCCTCTGTTGATTCCCAGGACACACAGGTATTAGGGGAAACGAGAGGGCAGACGAGTTGGCGAATGTGTCCCGTACGCTCGGCGCTGCTGGCGACATCCGCCTACCTCCCTCTGATTTCTTCCCCACCCTTGATTCCCAGTTATCCCACAAATGGACACAGAGGTGGCGCCTGTCATCCAAAATCAAGGCGCAAAGGTACTCCACCTTACAGCCGGGGATCCGACCTAAGCCATGGTTCAATCATCAGCCACTTAGCCGCAAGGAAATGGCAGTCATTTGCAGATTGCGTATTGGCCACCGCTGCACTCCCGCTCACCTCTATATGATACACGTCCTCCCGTACCCCCAATACGATTGCGGTCATGCAGCCTGCACTGCTGACCTTTTTTAAACTGCCCATTTAACAACAACTATCCTAATTTCGTCTTGGACCTTACAGCCCTCAAAATTCAGCCCCCACTGTGTGTGGACCATCTCCTCTCCCTTAACTCTCCAAAAGTCCTTAAAATCCTCTGTAAATTTATCTCCCTCAACCACACTTCCCTTTAGTAACAATATTACATTCCATAATATACTAGTTTCTGCTGTTTCCTTTATTGTAAGTTGTGTGTCTGTTTGTTTCAGTGCTGTCCTACTAACAATAAAGTTCCCAAATTAAAAAATAAGTAACCACCTGGCAGAAATCACCCTCATTGAGTGGATTTCCAATAGGAAAAAAGAAGAAGAAGAAGTACTTTGCTTATTTCCTTCGACTTTTAGTTTAACAGTAGAAGGCTCTGGGTTATTCAAAAAGATTATATGTAATTAAAAAAAGTCTTACCTTTAACAGCCTGTTGCGAAGTAGTATTTATATTTTAGTTGCCGATATGTGGTTCCGGATTTTTTTCAGTTGATCCTCAGAATTAAATAGCAGTCTTTCTGAGCCGGTTGTTTTTATGGTTTATACACCTTTGCCGTAGTCTGCAAACAAATCGCCACTCGTGCAGTTTTTCCAGCGACACATCCACCAAGTCGGTATTGCTAATAGAATAGAATAGAATAGAATTATCTTTATTTTATATAATTTGTCATACAATTTTGTGGCTCGCCAAGTTCGAGCAGTGTTGTTTACATATGTGTCTTGGGGTAAGATCTAATGTAATAATGTATTGGGCTCAGTCCATAAGAGAACTGGCTCATGCTTTCGCTATATGTCTTATTTCTATTTCTAGGCTAAAGGATAGGGATGCGAGGAGGGACCGTTCGCTTGGAGAGCGGTTTACCTCTTTCTTTTTTACAAATATAATCAATTTCGCCGGTACGCAGGCCGGGCAACATAGGATTGTGATGGTTCAACTTATTGTATCTATCCCCAGGAAGAGTAAGTCCTGGGATTTCTTGGTCTTTCAATTTGCGAAGCATGTCTTCATGAAGATCTCTGGCACGTATGTACCAGGGATCCTCATCGAGCATGTCCCAAATTACTTCAGAGCTTGTATTTCGTGGAAAATTACCGGCTGTTTTTAATGACATTCGATATTGCCTCTCTAATTCTGTTAGCTTGGACTTGCACACCCTGGGGTATAGCTGTACAATTCCGTAGTCAATTATCGGTAGCAAGGTGGTTTTTATTATTTTTATTTTTATTTTTACAGATACTTTGCTATACCACCCTATGATGGGAGCTAACAAACCTCGCACCTGTTTCACTTTTTTTACTGTGTTTTTAACATGTTCTTTCATCACTAATCTTTGGTCGAGGTGTACTCCGAGATATTTAATTTTAGTCTTTATTGGCAACACCTCTCCTCGGAGTAGGGTGGTGCGGTCATATTTATGTTTGTTCGTGAACATCACGCACTCAGTCTTGCTCACGTTACACTGCAGGCCCCATTCCTTGTAGTAATCGGTGATCACCTCGGCAGCCCATGTTGCTCGACGCGACGCAGTGTTTGGACGAATAGCCTCGTTTAGGATGCACAGGTCATCAGCGTATTGCGAGAGTGTTATACCTGGGATGCGGTTCTTGGGTATATCGCTCACGTACAGGTTGAAAAGAATTGGCCCCAAAATGGAGCCCTGTGGGACTCCGTTTGGTACCAGTTGCCTTCTTCCGTACATCGTGCGATATTTGCCTTGGGCCTCCCGACCCTCGAGGTAGTTTTCGATCAGTTTGATGACGTTGTTCGCCATTCCAACGTCGAAGAGTTTTTTGCTCAGTCCTGCATGGTTAATGGAGTCAAATGCTTTGCTTAGGTCGGTTGAGATCATCGCTACGCTGTTTCCCTTTGCCAAAGCATCAGCTATGACCTTACCCTTCCGTAGAATTTGCGTGCCTGTTCCTCTGTTTTCCGTGAAACCATGTTGATATTCTGGAATGATTTTTAGGCGTATCACCTCTGAGAGTACTCGGCTATACATGATTCGTTCGCATAGCTTACCCATGATATTCAGTAACGTGATCGGACGATACGAGGTGGCCTCTGTGTGTGGCTTGCCTGGTTTGTGCAGGAAGATACAGTCTCCCAGTTTCCATCTCTTCGGATAGTATCCCGTACGTAGAGTGTAGTTTATAATTCTCACCAGCGCGTTGTAATACGCCGGTCCAGCAAGCTTTATCGCATCGGCCCTGAGTTGGTCAGGGCCTGGCGCTTTTTTGTTCTTGAAAAGCCGTAGGGCTCTCAAGACCTCTACCGTGTCTGTCTCGGCCAGTGGTTGGTATGGCGTTAATATTTCACTGTTCTTGTGGGAGTCATCCACATTTGCTTCTTTCACTATGGCCGTGTCTAGCAGCGTGTTTATTGTATCCTCTTCAGTTACGACTCCAGGCAGGTCCGGCAGGCGTTGTGGTTTGGCCTTAAGTGATCGTTGAATTTTCCACATTTTCGCATAGTTGTTTTCGGGACTTTCAATGACACTGTTCCATTGGTCTTCCTGATATTTTTGTAGGGATCTCTTTAGTATGTTCTTAGCGGTGTTGTATATCTTACGTAGAATGTGTCCCCTCGGTGCGTTCTTCGCTTTTAGTTTGCTTCGATTGCGGTGTTGAATCATGTATTGGATGTTCATTGGCAGTTCCTCGCATCGTTTTGACTCTCGTAGCAGTGCCATCTCATTCAGAGCCCCTCTTAGTATATCTTCTATTTCCTTGACGTATGAATCTGCCTCGGCGTCAGTAGTTGGTTCTGCAAGCGGCAAGTTTGTTTCTATTAATTCTTGAAATTCAAGGCGAGATTCCTTAGATGCGGTGATGTTGCTCATCGTCCGCTTTAGTTGCACATGCTCAAACGCCTCTAAATCCACCTCCAATTGCCATGGAGAGTGATCCGATGAGATAGAGTCGAGTTGTTTGCTTCGGTACTGATATTCGGCTGCTTGCTGCGTTACCAATGCGACATCGAGTATTCCGTTGCATTGGTGGCATGGTCGAGATGGCAGACCAGTATGTATTAGCTTAGCCGTTCGATTGTTGATGGCCCGCTGGACCAACGCACCGGCTCCTTGTGATTGTGAGTGCCCGAGTTGTTGCATTCTCAGATTTAGGTCCCCGACATTGATAGAGGTAGTATTATCTTCCAGTAGTGCTTCCCAGTCAGCTCGGATTTGATATAACGGCAGATGTGGGTTATATAGTCCTCGTATGATGATGCTTCCGTCGATTGTTTCTAACCTGATTGCTATTCCCTCAATTTGTCGGTCTTCCTCGTCCACGCCTGGAATCACTGTGGTCAGGTTCCAACGAAGTCCTTGTTTTATGTACATTGCCGTGACGAGATGAGCTGCTCTGGTGTCGTAAATCTTGTTGAAGCCCGGTATGTTGTATTTGCTTTTAGTGAAATCAACTTTACACTCGTTCACGATTAGGATATCCGGCTGATGCTTGGCCACCAGTTGCTTAAGTTCAATATATTTATTTTTAATCCCTTGGATGTTCGAGTGCATGATTTTCATGCACTGTTTCCTTTTACTGACCACGTTATGCAACTTATCCATTGATGAGTTCCAATACGAAGTCCAGAATAGTTTCTGTGGAATATCCCTTTACTTGTAGGTTTTTCATTAATTCTCTTGCCTTACAGAGTAGATCAGGTGACGCCTTTCCTTCATCTTTATTCTCAGAATACTTGCGTGTAGACTGTAAGCCACTCGAAGCTTCCGCTACTGCCGCATAGCTTATCCCCTCAGTCCGTGTAGTACTGCTTGATTTAGGGGCATCTACCACTGGATTTCCTTGTTCTATTGGCTGCTGTTTCATTTGTCTGTTATTTTTGGCAAAAGCCTGTCGTCTGTCTTTTTGTTTTTTTATTTCAAGCTGGAATAGCGGGCATTTCGCTTGTCTTGCCGTATGCCCGATTTCGTGACAGTTGTAGCATACGCGCCATACTTCACCGTCCTCATGTTGCTCGATAGCATCCGGTTGCTCGATCCGATGACAGTGAGATTGTACATGACCAAATTGCCAGCACCGTTTGCACTGAGTTACCGCAGAGTCTGGTATTTTGTATTTTTCAATCGTAGCTCGCTGACTTAAGATAAACTTAATGTCGCGGGCTACCCGCATATCTGTTTCGCCAGGGAAAATGAGAATTAGTGCTGAGTTTTTCATAATGATCACTCGTTCCGCTTTGATTCCGTATCTCGTAAGAATGTCTGCCTTAATTTCATCCTCGGTGTATCCTTCAGCACGGATACCCTTGGCTACAAGTTTCTTAGCTGGGCGGCGATCGTCTTTACAGCCGTATGTGTAGTAATTGTATTTGCTGTGGTCATTATTAAGCATTTTCTGTATGGCCTCGTGTGCTTCCTTATTTTTAGGTGTGTATATGATTTTCTTGCTTTTCGGGTCCGCCCGTATTACGCAATTGGTCGCTCGAGCAATTTCATTCGCTTTTTTCCACTCGTTTTTGTCTGATATCCACGCATCGTATTCACATATAAACGGGGGGTATCGCTTTGTATTTTTCTCTCTCTCTGTTTTCTTATATGCTTCAGGTGAAGTCGTGTTGGTATCACCGCTTAGTACCGTTCGGTGCAACGACTCGGTACTGATGGGCTGCAGATGTGGTTTAAGAACACGACGTCGTTTGATCGCTCCATTTTCGCTCCAGACCGAGACAGTATCATCTGACTCACTTTCCTGGTCTTCTTCAGTATGGGAAAGCAATGAGAAGGAGTTTCTCGTGATTATGCCGGCTTCATCAGTTTTTGATTTCGCTTGTGTTCCAGCACTTTGAAAGCCGGGATTGGGCCTTGTCTTGTCATGTGATGTTTTCTGCATATCTCTTGCAGCGATGTTTTTAATGCCTCGAGATTTGTCATATTTCTGTTGATTTTCTTTGGCAGTTTGTTTCTTTTTATGATTTACTCTTGCAGCCGGGGTCCATGGTCCTTCAACTTGTTTTTTTTGCCAATGGCTTTATGGTTTCGCACCTGAATTCGACGCGGTTTGTTTTCTTGCAATATGTGCATATTATTCTTTCACGAATAATAAATTCATTTTGTGCCATCACTTGGACGAACAGTGGTCCTGAGCATTCACATAGTGGGCCTTTGCCTTGTTTTAGCTTATTCGTATTTGCAAGGTAGTGCACATATTTTGTGCTAAGCTTTGCTGGACTGTTCTTGGTTCTTTCTAGTTCGCTGCGAATAAATAATTTCACAGCACTTACTTGTCCACACTCGCACTTGTGGTTCTTCGATATGGATTGATCACCAATCCAGTCATAAAAGTTTAGTTCTTCCGTTATGTTCTCACAATAAAAACATAGCACTGAGTCTAGTCCGGTGTTGGAGTTTATTGGGGCCGTGTTATGCACGGTCCTTTTGAATGGCGACTTATCGTCCATTAGACACTCATCGTCAACCTCCATATCTCACTAAAGCACGTTAGTGTCGTTTGGTACTTGAGTGTGTCCCGACTCCGTCATCGCCTCTCACGCCGCGGGCGACGTTTGGTTGTCGGGTTAGCGGCGCTCGCGCCCCGCTCGACACTCAAGTGGCACTTGATACTTCACTTTGTTTCGTTCGGTTCGGTTATTGGTTATTGGGACACGCGCGCAGACGTGCACTTCGGCCGGCGCTCGGCGACGGACTTCGGTATTGCTAACTCGTTTCAGCTATTCCATCTGTAAATACGTTATAGTTGATTTACATATAGGGTTTCCGAAGACGATGTCCCTAATTTGACTGCCTAAATATATAGAAAATTTAATAAATACTGGCTTAAAAACCTCCGACTTACCTTTCTCGTCCAAAGTAAAGCGCGACCTAAAAATGCCGTCACATCGTCTCTCCTGCGCACACAATACACTTCCTGTGGTAGCAACTAACTTTTATCCATCGTCGATTCGATAATTTTTCGCGCCGCAGCACAAAGCGCGAAAAACCAAACGAAAATAAATACAAACAAAGCCAAATATCACAGTAAATATATTAGATAAAGCAATAAGAAAACTACGTACAAACGATCGAAACGAACGCACTCACACAGACGCACGCTTCGTGGTGAAATTTAGAATAAGCTATTATAATTGAATTCTTATACAAAATTGTGTGTCTGTGCTGTTGACAGTGGAAGAATATCCTCGTCAGGAGCTGATCCTGGCTGTAAAATCAGGTCATGATCATGCCATAAAAATGCATTGTCATCAAAACTGTACCACCAAATAAATAATTTTATTAATAATTAAAAATAACTTTTCATTTTTACAAAAAATAAACAGTGAAAACCCTAGCGCTTCAATGAAGCGTAGGTATTTATTTCAACAAATGGGCCTAGTTTCTATATTGCTTTAGCTCGTAATATTTACTGTGAAAATATCGTCACACCACTGACAGCGACACCAGCGCCCGCACTATGCGATGGTCAGGGCAAAGATATTATAACAGTTTGCCAAGTGCGCACTGACGCGTCTCGCAGGTCAGGCAAACTAATCATTCTCGCAAGCTTATGGTTAGGTTGCCAGACCTATGGTCTCCTGCTCTATACAATTTTTCTTTCTGTGTGAGTTTCCGGCCACTGAATGAGATCACTGCTAGGTGACTGCTAGCTCAGGATTGATTCTATCGTATAACATGCGATTACAATTAGGTCGCATCCCGGTACATACAGGGTAAGAAAGAGTACGATATTCTAGTCCAGTGCTTTTCAACCTTTTTTAGATCGCGACCCCCTTTTTAGTGAAAAAAAAAGTCTTACGCGAACCCCCTTAGACTGTTTTCTCTTCCACAACCGTAACTGTAAGCATCCAAGAAGAAACACCTTGCCTTTTCCCATAAACAAAAAAGGTCAACCGAGGTGAGGGACTGGGAATTACATTTGATACGCGGTTGAATTACCGTACATATATTATAAATATTTGCTATCGTACTAGCAAAATGGTCGGTTTTGTTATTCGCATATGCAAACAGTTTAAAAATAGTAATGTAATGTTTCTACTATATAATTGTTATAGGTATACAACACTTGAAACACATCGATATATTTTCCTAAATATATTTGCATATAAATTAATTCATGGAACTAATTATTTGCCATATACTATGTAAGTTTGAACTGTACGTACCGGTAAATTACACAGCGAAGGGATCGCATCTATTGTTTAATGTGCTGTGCCATCGTACAAATATTTTTGGTTATAGGTCTCCTTAATTCCTAAGGTACCCAGTGAAATATACATCTTTTGTATATTCCTTCTGCATCTAAAATTGCACTCGCTGCTATCTCATGTTTATCATAATCTTTGTTTAACTTACTTTTATGTTTTTTTTGTTCAATATTAGCATTAGTTTACTTATTTAAGTCAGTTATTATGGACTTACACTCAAGATTTAATATTTAAGGGCGAATTGGATTTGTCTGTAATGCTCTTACAGACGAATCGTCTAATATTATTTATTTGTTTATTATTTGTTTGTTTTAAATATTATTAATATTGTTTATCATAATTTTATATTGTTTCAAATATTATTAATATTTGAAACAAACAAATAAATACATAAAATCCAATAAATAAAGTTTTTGTAAAAACAATTAATTCTGTTTTTCAATTTTAAAGAGGGGGTCACAACCAAAGTGGTAACGGAAATAGAGAATGTTAGTGCAAAGGCGGGCTGTGAGTGAATGCGTTCACCGAATAGAAAGAGATAGGGGCATATGAGACTCCCTTCATCCTTGTCTAGTTGCGCATGCGCGTTTATCCATAGCATAGCAGACTTATGGCGTCGAAGCGTTGCCATAGTGATATAAACGCGTTGCCATATTGATATATGTACGTGTCTCCATGAATGCACGACTAGACAAGGATGGAGGGGGTACTATAGGCTGCTGTCTCTTTCTGTTCAGTTGACGCATTCTCAGGCTGGTCACAGGGTCTAGTAGTTATACGGTCGCGACCCACTGGTTGAAAATCATCATTCTAGTCAAAGGGCCGTAGAGCTGAGCGCGTTTTAGTTGTTAATGACAAAACAAAAATAACGGGTTATAAACTTTTATTTTTAATTAATAATAATCACGACTCTTCCGCACTGTAATAAATAAATAATACATAGATGAGATTCATAAAAATAGCACCGTTTTTACATAATAAAACAAATGCTAACAATATTTTTAAAATGGCATTTTTCAATAATTATTTAAAATTATTCGAGGAATGTAAAGTATTTGGAATGATTAATATTTTGGTTAGTTGAAACTTTATACAAATTGAATAAATAAAAATTCCATCACCTATTTTAAATACATAATAACAGATCTAATTGTTATTAAAAGTTAACAAACGACATTATAAATAAGAGAAAGACGATTTATTGTGCGAAATTTGAAGCGCCCGATATTGCGACTGCCATAGTCCAGGGTACACTGAAGTGCTATCAGTTGTCACCCATTGTTGTTCTGCTGGTTACCAACAAAGTGCCACTGTTACTACACAGATTATAACAGTATGGGGAAGGTTCCGGAAAATTACCTTGACATTATTCCAATATACCTTAATATCATAATAAGCTATGATCTTTCTAGCTGCCAGGCAGGATCTTTTATTTACTTTCCCCGCATGATCTGGGAGCAATTGAAATAAGAGGAACCCCGAACTTCAATAGAGACAAAGGTTTCAACCTCTACTATATGGAATCCTCTTCTTAAAATTTTTTCAGCATCCATCGCCGAGTACATGCGCGAAACGAGATATAGTGTGTAGGGTGCATGGCGGATATTCAGAATTTGCACAGCAAACTGCACTGCTATATTCTGCGTAGTAACAGCAGCAGTTTTCCGCCTACCCGCAGAACAACAAAGAATGACAACAGATGACACTTCAGTTTACCCAGGATAACGGAGACTGCAACATCGGTTGCTACAAATTTCGTGCGGTAAATCCGTTTTAGTCCTATTTATAAAGTCAAACAACTGCAATAGTTTTCGATTTTATATTAACGTACGACGTTTAAGACTAACAGAGAGTTCTTCGATGAGACGATTCTCGAGAGCTTGACTCCGTTCTGTTCGGAGACTTCGTGCCACGAACATTTGCCAATGATGGGCACTTCTTCCAGAGGCGGCCGGAAGAGTACCAAAAGCGTTAGACAGACTCCATCCCCTTGCGACGACGAAGTCACAGCATGCTCAACGGAGAGGAGCCCGTGCGGCTTGTGCTGCGGCACATCCGACCCGAACATGTCCACCATGAATTTCCGCAGCGTCGAGTGGATGTTTTTTGTCGGGTTGATTTCGGCCGTCGGGAAATGCAAAGCGTTCTTCTCGCTGAGGAGGATGTGGACTTTGTTCGTGGAGCGTTTCTTCACGACGATTATCAGCCGGAGCAGGTTGGCGCCGTGCGTCGGCGGGACGGGTAAGATTTCGCAATGCCAGCTGCGGTCGCCGCCGCGGAATTTATAATTACGCGCTCGTTCGATCAGAGAAACAATGTCATTCGCCCGCAGAGTAATTTCTTTCAGATCGCTGATCCACTTCGCTTGTAACGATTCTTTATCTGCTTTCGCCGGCGTCTTGAGTTCTCCCCCGATGACGTCACCGGTTAAAACGAAGCGGAACCAGGAGCCTCCCGCGGTTTCGACGGCGAGCAAACTCGTCAATCGCACTTCCAAACCGGTCTCTTCCAACACTTCGCGTTCGGTAGCGGCGACGATCGACTCACCTTTCTCCATGCGCCCCGCGGGGAGATACCACTTCCCGGCGCACGATTCCTTAGCTTCTTGAATCATCAACACTTCATTATCGTTATTAACGATCACACAAGCGACGACATACGTGATATTCTCACCGATCAACGGCTTAAATTTAGAAGGAGCGCTCGCCTGTATCCCTTGTGCTTCGGCTGCTGCATTTTGCTCCGCGATAGAAAAATCACAGAGAGAGCTTTCGGGCGTTTCGAGGCCTGACCCTTCGATTAGTCTCTCTATACTTGCATCGATCGATTGCGGCATATTTAATAATTCTTAGAAACCTTCAAGCATTCTCCTTTCACCGGATGTTTGCAAAAATCTAACACCGTTCACGCCCTTTTCATTTGTGAAAACCACTGCGGCGCATATGGCGCTGATATAACGTATAATCCAAAGATGATATATAATTGTTAGTCGTTTAATTTCGCGATTGTGAAAGTTTGCATCGAATTATAAACACAAAACACGGAAAATGACATTTAGAGCGGCGACGCGACGTCGCTTTCCCAACGGCTGCGTTCTGTGCGTAAAAAGCGATACTTAGAAAAGCTACCTGTTCGGCTGTTTTTCAAAATGCAGGGATCTTCAGCCAATCAAGTAGGTTTTCTATGTAGCGCTACTTCGGGGCGTATTGGTCAGAGTAGCCCAGAATAAGTAGAGCGGGTAATTAATTATCCGCAGTACGATAATAATTTTTTTTAAATGTGAAATGAAGCTGTCTTTCACTGGATGTTATTTAATTTATAACATTATATTGCTTCAAGAACAAACGCTTTTTTCATTTTGATAAAACATTATATTCTGAGTCTGACCCGAGCAAATAGTGTGTCGTAAAATTAATATTCCATTCATTGAGAAAAGACGTACCTAACATCGGTTTTGTGAACAGCGTAAACTTTCTATAAATGTAGCTAAGTGCCATAAAATCACATTTTCTCGAAATATCAATCTGATTATCTTTAATATACAATTGGCAATGATGAAATCCTGGAAGTAGATCGAGTGCGCTTAGACCGCAAGCTTATAATGGATAAGCACATTGATTCAGTCGTCAACAGGGCTTACCTACAGCACCCTCGGTTTTATTATGAGAGTTTGTAGATCTCTTAAAAACACTCATTATTTGAAGACGGTTTATGTCGCATACGTACGCAGCATTATTATTATTATTATTATTATTATTATTATTTATTTATATACACTAGCAGCTTTTGCAGCTGATGCGTGTACTTCACGTGTTGAGTGTACTGTTTGTCTTTATTTTATTTTATTCCTTACACTTTTTAATTGCCATTTAAATGTTTGTCTAGTAGATTTTTAAAACCATTCACTGAGATAGCACTTATCACTTCTTGTGGTAGTTTGTTCCAAGAGTCCACCACTCGGTTAGTCAAAAAGTACTTTCTTGGGTTGGAACTAAAACTGTTTCGGTTTAGTTTTAAGGAATGTCCACGGAGTTTCTCGTTGGTGTTCATTGTGTACATTGCATTAAGGTTGGCTACATCATAATGACCATTCAGAATCTTAAACGTCTCGATGAGGTCCCCTCTTTGTCTTCTTTGCTCAAGTGTAGTAAGACCCAGTGCATCCAAGCGGTTTTCATAAGGCTTGTTCCTTAGGGATGGAACCATCTTGGTTGCCCGCCTTTACACTTTCTCCAGCAGTTCAATGTCTTTTATGAAGTAGGGGTTCCACACCTGGTAAGAGTATTCGAGGATGTAAAAGCATGCTTGAATTTGCTTTTAATAGTTGGTCTCCGCAGTATGCTACATACAAGCTGAGGATTGAGCGTATTCACAAACGAATTATACGTCATCTAAATTTTCGCTTATTTTCCAACGGCTTGTCGTACGCTGAAGGTATGCAACGCTATGGTTTAGAGACGTTAGAGGACCGGCGAGTAGTATCAGATATGTCGTTTCTACATAAAATCGTTCATACTGGGTTGGACAGTCCATACCTACCTCCTGAGTAGGGTGAGCATACGAATGTCTTCCCGACTCGCGCGTGCTCACTTAACTTTTTACGTACCAAGGTTCAACACTAACTATGGTTCCAATTCGTTATTGCCGCGCGTTATGCATGCATACAATGTATGCTTTAACGATATTGACATATTTAACCACCAAAAGGAGGTACGTGAAAAGCTGATTATCAGATCGCAAACACAGCCACACGCACACATGTACGCTCTCCATCGCACAAACACACACCAACACCCATACACTCACACGTAGCGATTTTAACTGTTAGTTTTAAATTCTTTTTGGTTTTCTTTGTATTGTATTGTTCAGCATATTTTGTAATCCTTATATAGCAAATAATTTAAAACATCATTGGCTTTACTACTGTTATATATTATGCTTATATGTTATTTTTTTATGCTGTTTGTTTTAACAAAAAATAAAATTAAAAAAATAAAAAAATATATATATTTGTTTAGAATGCCATCCTAGGTGAATTACATTTACAGTTTTGTAATTTTTCTTGGTGAATAGAGCTTCGTGAATGTAAAATACATTTTAAAATGTACGATAATCTTTGTTGAGATAATTGCGCAAGTGGCAACACTGTTCATGTAAAGTCAAATTTGTCCGGTTTCGCGAAATGTCCGCCGCCGATTTGTTATTTAATTTTCACAGTTAATTTGCAATGAAAATGTGGATTAGTTAGTGTGCAATTCAATAACCAGTATTATTATTATGGCAGCGATGCTTAAAGTTGGTTATTTCGTGAATTATTGTCATGTTGTAGGTTAGATTGATAATAATGATTTTTTTCTTGTTTTCTTTCCGCAGGATAAAGGCCAGTTAGTTTTCGAGGAGAAATGGCCCTCCATGAGGCCGATCGTTTTGAAATTACTCGAGCAGGAGCCGGTAACACAAATGGAATGGCAGGACCTATTTTATTCCGTTCATTTGGTCTGCTTGTGGGACGAGAAAGGGCCCGTGAAGGTGCGCGACGCCCTCCAGGACGATATCGTAGCTTTTATCAAGCAAGCACAAGCGAGAGTACTAGCGCAATGCGAGGAGCAGGCCCTGCTTAAAGCGTACATAACGGAATGGAGGAAATTCTTTACTCAGTGCAACTATTTGCCGACTCCCTTTCGCCAGCTAGAGGCGTCGCTGTGGCACAAGACTGCGGGGAGCTACGGCACTAATAAAAAATCCGGGAGCACAACCGAGGAGAGTATCGTACGGAAATTGATGCTGGACTCGTGGAATCAGAGCATATTTCTAGATATAAAACAAAGGCTTCAGGATTCTGCCATGAAGCTGGTGCATGCGGAACGAAACGGAGAGGCTTTCGATTCGCAGTTAGTTATAGGCGTGCGGGAATCTTATGGTAATTGTTGTTTATGATATTTTTTTTTATTTTTATCTTTATTTAAAGTAGTTAGTGGTGTTAGGTTATAGGTGGATTTTTACAACATTTTAGTGCAACAAAATCTGCCATTTAATAGTACAATATTAAAAACATTTTAAAATATCAACATTTAGGTTATTTTGGTTCATATTTTTTTTTAAAAGTCATTCCGAAATAATGAGCAAGAATATTTAGGGAATTAAAAGAACACAAAATAGAAACCTAAAACTAAATTATTAAATATTGTTTATAAAAATGAAATAACATACAATTTTTAAATTAAGTAAAAATAATCACAAATCAAAACAATATACATATTTTTTATATAATTTATCGCTCCCTCAATTGGTGATATCAAATTCGTATTTGGTTTACTTTTCAAAACGTTTATATCGCCATTGATTTTATAGTGTAATAGATAGCACCATCTCATACAAGAAAATGGCAGCATATTTCTCGACGTCACTACGCAGATGGCACTGGTAGTGCTGACGTCGAAAAGTATAGGAATTTATTTGGATATCTATATTAACATTGATAATTAAGTTTTAATTATAAAGGATCGATTGATTCTAAAAACCCAATAATTCAAGCAGTTTCAACGAAATTAGCATTCAATTATTAGCGCTATCTATTGCATTTCCTTCTACGCTACAAATCACATGTTCAATGAAGAAAATAATAGATGGCGTGCTATTCAGGCATCGCCTTTCCAACAATTAGCGCGCGCTTCAGACAGGTCGCTTGGAGCCGAAAGCAGACAGGTGTGCTATAGATGTTTATACCGTATATTGATGGAGATGCGAGAAATAGGGAGTGACCACGCGCTCGCCAATCGACTAGTCGATTACGGATAGCACTCACTCGACTCGACATTGTAAATTGTTGTACATTGTAATTGTTGACATTGTAACAGTTTACTGACATACACGCTCAATTACGTCGTCTTCTCGTAAGGATGTCAACCAACGTCGCTCCGCCTCCCATAATTTCTTGCGCAGGAAAGAGAAGATATGAGTGCTGTGCGGCGATGCTGTATTTTGCCATCTCATAGATGAATAAAAACACTCCCTGTCAGTGGCGGCGACAAAAATCTAGTGTAGTAAAGAGAAGCTTAAAATTATTTTTTAAAACATAAGAAATATATATACATTTATAAAAATGTTTATTGGTTTGTAACCATTTGACCCCAATATGCCATAAAGGTAAGAAATAAAAAAAATAGTTCATGATGTTTTAAACGTGTTTATTTTAATCACATTTTAGAATATCTACAAAATAATATTCTAATTAAGGCTCTTATAAGGCCGCCATTATTTTTTTGTCGAAAATTATTCAAATCAACAAATTATATCTACTCGATCTTCAGTGTTCACGATAAAATAGGACAAGCAATGTAGTTTTATATGATTGGATGTATGCCTAAGGTTTATTTTAGTGGAAAATACAAAGGTACAGGAAGATGTAATTTTGATAACAGAAATACAATTCTGTTCTCAAAAATTACAGCTTCCATTGAGCAATAATAACTAAAACCTCAGACGTAGGTAGAATCATAGAATCTGGTCTAAACGCAGTCAGCTAGTATTCGACTAGACTGTATTCAGATCGCCCGCTTGGAGGATCCAAACCCTTAAGTATCCGTTATTGCCCTTTTAAAAGAGTGAGCTTGTTGTATAGTTGCCTCTTGGTTTGTTTTACATTTGACTTACAAACTAAATATTTTATCCGTATATCGACATATTTTTGGATAACGGCCCTTAGCAGATGAAGCAAATGATTACTGCACGGTTCCTGCTCAAATAAATGGGCATGAAGGATCGTGAAAATATCGGATCCGATGAATAATTTTAACGTTTTTGTAACCATATTTATAGGATCGCGATCGGATTTATTACTTTTGTCAAAATTAACCCTTACTACTGATTCTGCGGCATTACAAATTCGGATTACATCATTTGATGGATAGATAAGTCTACTTCTGTCTTTAAACACAATAAATAAATGAGCTTGTTTAGGTGTGTTTGCGACTAATGCTCCCAAGCAATCAGTGCAATTTAGTCTAGATAGTAAATATCTAACAACATACCCGGCAACGTATGCCACAACATGTTGTGAAAATACTGAATGGAAACCGGCAGGTAAACTCAGATCTTCCTCCTTCAAATTGCTCATGAATTGTTCGTCGACCATATCCACTTGTGATCCTGATCTATAACCCTTCGTTGTCAAGTTAATATGCTCAGTTGACGACGAACACGTTAACAAAGTTATGTGTTCCAGAGGAGCACAGTTTCCCCTGAAATTCTCTTTTAACTCCATGTGAACCAAGAGCTTTTTGTAAGTTGCCATAAATTGCAGGGCCGATGGATTATTGTTGAACCCGCCGTGGGACCGTACTACTGAAAAAAATATCTCTAAGTGGTCTTGGCTTAACTTGTACATTGGTAAAAAATCCAATGTTTTTTCTTGTTTAACGAGCTCGTTGTACAATCCTTTCATGCTGTCTATGCACACGCACAATCCAAGGAAACCTACTTTATTTCTGGTATTCATGATCGGTGTTTCATTGTCCATCAAAACTAGATGTTCCAAATAAGTTTTTGCATTATCCATGAACGTTAGATACTTCGTTTCGTTTTTCTCATTGATTGGTGCTTTAAAGTCAATGCCAGGAAACTTTCTTGAATTAAGAATGTCAGTCAGATTGTTCATTGTGTTGATGAAATTCACTGTTGGTTGTGAGTGAGCAAAATTAAGTATACGTAATTTTTTGTCGCAAAATTCAATAGCGTTCGCAACACTGGCACTTAACAGCTGTACTGCTAGCTTTACTTTCATTATTTGATTTTGAAAGTTGATGTGTTGTGTCGATAATTTATTTCCCTAGTGAAAATTTTCATTTAGTTGGAGCGTGTTTAATTCTTCAAAATATTGCCATTTGATTAGGCCGCCGTTATTATCTCTAAGAACCTTTTTACTTTGTAATGTATTTCTGACCAGTTTCACCATGTGACATGGGTCAAAAAATACAAAAACTGGTTCTTTTGTTGCAGGATGTTCGAAATAGGTTTTTAGTTGACGTTGGTAGTTAAACGAACAGCCAAGCTCTTGAGCCATGGCTATATTTGCTGGGCAACCATCAAATGTCATAGATACAACTACCACGCCTACATCGTGGCAATTAGAAAGGCATATCCTTACTAGATTGGCTCTTTGCTCACCTGTTACGCCGATTACCAGAAAATATCCTACTGGAATTTTCCACTGCTCGTTAATGGCAACTAAAAGGAACACCAGAGCTTGTTTGCATGGTGCATTGAAACTCCGGTAACATCAAACCCAGCACCAAAATCTACATATCCTTGGACTGCATTACCGTCAAATTCCTTTAATTGTCGAATCGACATCTCGTCTATTACCAAATTGCATAGAATTTTCTTGTCAGAAGACTTGACCTTTTGATCAAGTGCTTTAAAAGCTTCTGCAGTGAAACCTGGCGTGGCGTTTATGCATTGGTACCATTTTCTTATGGTGCTTGTATGTGGTAGACATGTGTTAAAGGTACTACGTACGTAAGAGTAGGCCTTTGGAGAATAGAAATGGAGGGTTAGCGCAAATGTACGCAGTTCAGGTGGATATTCTCTCCCTTTATGAGTCATCCTTTTCAAAAGAGCTGCTGTAGAAAGCCGGCACACTTCCAGAATATCCACTTGTTCTTGGTTGATCAGTCTTTTTTGCTTCAGTTCTTTTAATACCTTAGATAAATTGTCAACTTTCTTTTTCAAACGCCGATTAGCAGCGTGTAGTGCCTTGCCCCGCATACGTCGGCGTTTTGCAATGTCTTTTAAACGGATAATTTCTGTTTTTAACTTTCGTTTCCTTGGAGTGTCGTGTACCAGTCCTGAATTGGAAAGCCCTGCAACCTCCGACTGTTGACCGGAAAATGGAGATTGTTGTAGAAAAAGCGAAGGTACAGCGTCGTTTGTTAATCTACGGATTCCATTTTTGGTTTCATACATGTTTGAATCCGGAAAATGTACTGAACAGATTCTACTCCAAAAGTTTGGTTCCCAATTGGTCTTCTTTACAGCATCAATCTACTTCATCATATTTGTTTTGTCTTTTGGAAACCTAAAAGTAAGGTAAGTTTCTAAGTTAATAATAATAATATTATTAAAATTATTTTTTGGTCGGTTTTTAATATAACGTATTCGCACCACCGTATCACGTCGAATCCAACGACACCTCATACTTACGTCAAAACCCGTCAAGACGTTCGTTCTCTACGTTCAGACACTCATACATGCATAATATCAGCATATAAAGGTACGCCCTAAAAACATCTACGCTCCATCTGAAGCAATTGGATAAACCTATGTGAGTGGTCCAAAAAGGAATCCCTTATTGGCCTTATTATGCATTATTTATCATATTCCATATATACTCTATACTTATATTAACATAAGATTTTTTTACCATTACTACCTATAATTAAAAAAAGTGATTTGTCAATTTTTATAAAAAAATATTATCGATTATCGATTTCGCTTTTAAAATATCTCGATTCTCGATTAGTGAACACCAATTGCGACCGATTGCGGTCGAGCAAGACGAAGGGTGGGGCAGTGTGTTCCTCATCCGCTTTGCATCCGCTTACGTCGCGCTCCTCGCTTCACCCCCGTAATGGATAACTTTTATTTGGTTGAAAAGTAATTCAAAATTGCTTATCGATGATATGTGACACTAGATTTGTGTTTTGTGTGTTTTCTAGTATCATTTTTACAATGATCGATTGCACATTTAACCATCTTTCTTCTTAAAAACAATAAAAATGCTCTACAAATTCCCAACTATATCACTTCACAAGCGCTCGCGAACGACTGCGGGCCTTAGCCGGGCGGTCGATGAATTGTTCACACCCGTGTCTACTGTTCACGCTCGCGCGCTCGCGCTCTATTTTATTATTAATACTCTAACGGCACGCGCTTAGGGGCAAACAAAGGGGCAAACACATTATTGGACGCGTCCGTCAGCCGCGGCTTATGCCTGTGGCTTATGCACGCGATCTGTGTAATGAATTTCTATTGAGCGGTGCACATTATAGGACGTCAGTCGCGGACGACTAGGCACACGTTCGTAAGCCGCGGCTTACGGACGCGTCCGATAATATGTTTGAACGCCATCTATCGGCCAAATATTGGTTTATTGAAGATGGAAGCGCATTAAATCGAGTTTGAAAACTACGATGGCCATCTACCTGCCGTTTTTTGTATTAAATTGCGACTTCCATTTTGCAGTATGGAATGGCGTTATCTATTACACTATAAAATCAATGATATCGCACTCAAGTGTTGATATGTGACTCATTGAACTTATTATCACTCGGCAAACTGTTCCACATCTTGAGCGATCGAGAGGTAATCATCGTTTCACGCATAAGATGGTATCAGTGCGGTAGTTAGAGGGGTGCAGTAAGAGTATCTGCAATCAGAAAATGTTTTGTTTTAAATATCAATTGAACAGACTTTAATTTCTTTTAAGAAGCTTGAGAGACAGGATATTTTATTATTATTAATAAGATATTATTTATTCTGGACAGGCAGCAATGCTCGCAAGTCCAGATGAGATCTGGTAAAGCTAGTTATAAACAATATTTACAAGTTTTTAAATTTATTCACAGAACTTGTACTAATCACTCCGACGGGTAATTTATTCCACATGCCAACCACTCTATTTTGCAGAACGTTCTTAAGAGGATTAGATTTAAATTTTGCGCGGTTGATTTGTGTTAACGTTGAATTTGTAATTATTCTCTAGCCCGGGTGCATTGTAATAATTTATGAGAATTCGATACGTCTCAATAAGGTCTCCTCTTTCTCTTCGTTTGAGAGTAGTCAGTCGAAGTAATTCCGAGCGATCTTCGTAATTCCCATTCTTCAGGTTCACTAGCATTTCGGTCGCTCTTCTTCGCCGCACCTTTTCGAGGACGTCTAGGTGGGGGTTCCGAATCCGACGGCCGCGACCCCCGATTTCCTCCGCACCCTGCGATAGCCCGTAGGCTTACGCGCCTCAAATTTATCTCACCTAGACGCGTAATGAACGTTTTCGTAATATCTTTTCCAGTTAACCTATGCTCCAACCCGGATAACAAGCTTCAGATCTATCGGGACAACTTCGAGGCGGCGTACGTGCAGGCGACGGAGGCGTTCTACCGGCTGAAGGCTCACGAGCAGCTGCAGGCCCACGGCGTGCAGGCGTACCTGCGCTACGCGGAGCGCAAGCTGCGCGAGGAGGAGGGCCGCGCGCAGCGCTACCTGGAGCCGGGCAGCGGCAGCGTGGCCTCGCTCACGGCCCGCTGCGAGCGCGTGCTGGTGGGCGGCCCGCTGCCCGCGCTGCTGGCCGAGTGCGCGCCGCTCATCCGCGCCGGCCGCAGCGACGAGCTGCAGCTCATGTTCCGGCTGCTGGACCGCGTGCCGGAGGGCGTGGCGCCCGTGCTGCGCGACCTGGAGGCGCACATCGCCTCGGCCGGCCTGGCCGACATGGTCGCCGCCGCCGACGTCATCACGCAGGACTCGGAGAAGTACGTGGAGCGCCTGCTCGACCTGTTCCGCAAGTTCAGCTCGCTCGTCAGGGACGCCTTCCTCGACGATCCCCGCTTCCTGACCGCGCGGGACAAGGCGTACAAATACGTCGTCAACGACACCGCCGTTTTCAAGCTCGATCTGCCCGTCTCGGTCAACCTGCGCGGGAGCAAGGCCACCGCGCCCGAGAGTAAATGTCCCGAGTTGCTGGCCAACTATTGCGATATGCTCTTGCGACGGACGCCGCTAAGTAAACGGCTCACGAGCGAACAGATCGAACTGCGGTTAAAAGACGTCCTGCTCGTTTTGAAATACATAGAGAATAAAGATGTGTTTATGCGGTATCATAAAGCGCATTTAACGCGGCGGTTGATATTGGACTCCAGCGCCGATTCCGAGAAAGAAGAAGATATGGTGGAATGGTTGAGAGAGGTCGGAATGCCCGCCGATTACGTTAATAAATTAGCGCGGATGTTTCAAGATGTGAAAGTTTCGGAAGATTTGAACGCGCATTTTAGAACGGAGTGCACGCGTCACGACGCGATCAACATAAAGATTTTGAACGCCGGCGCTTGGGCGCGCGGGTCGGAACGAGTCACCGTGAGCCTTCCCCTCGAACTCGAGGACTACATCCCCGAAGTCGAAGAGTTCTACAAGAAGAAACATTCCGGCAGGAAGCTGCAGTGGTATCACCATATGAGCAACGGCACGATTACGTTTTCGAACGCGGTCGGCCGCTTCGATTTGGACGTGACGACGTTTCAGATGGCCGTTTTATTCGCGTGGAATCAGCGACCGCTCGAAAAGGTCGCTTACGAAAATCTCCGGTTAGCGACGGAATTACCCGACCCCGAACTTCGACGGACGCTGTGGTCGTTAGTCGCTTTTCCAAAACTGAAACGGCAATTGTTAATTTACGATCCCCCCGCGCAAGGACCTAAAGACTTCGCCGAGCACACGCTGTTCTGGGTGAATCAAGAGTTTGCGCTGATCAAGAATGCGAAACCGCAGCGACGCGGTAAAATAAACTTAATCGGCCGCCTTCAACTCAGCACAGAAAGGAGCCAAATCGAGGATAATCATTCGATTGTACAGTTGAGGATATTAAGGACACAGGAGGCCATTATCAAAATACTGAAAATGAGGAAACGAATTACGAATTCTGCTCTTCAGGTAGTTTTTTATCCTCTTTTAAATATTTATTTCTCATTTTTTATCCACCTATTATTTTATCTATTCATACATATCGGTAGTCATATGGCAAGAGGAAATATGTCGTTTATATGTCACTTATATACAAAAGAATGTATCTCCTAAAAAATACTAAACCTAAGGTAAAGATAAATTGCAAATGGGAATAACTTTATTATAGGGGTTCCAGAGCTGATAGCCACACTCAACAAACAAACAAACAAACAAGAATAGGTCTTATATATGCCTTGTAGACCTTTATAAACATGTCTATTGACAGACGCTGGGAAGCCTTCCTTATCAGATAGAGTAGTGTTGGCTCTTTTAGCGATTGCAAAAGAGCCATCTTTTTGTTATTCCGAGATCTTTTTGTTGCTTAACTGCTTCTAATTGGCCGTTTGCCAGATAATGTTGGGTGTTGTGGTTACTTTTCCCGATATAAAGCACTACACATTTTTCAGTTTTCAAGGTGAGCAACTAATCCTTCCGTCCACGCTTTGATCTTGTCAAGATCTTGATGAAGCTTTCCACTTCTTAGAATAGGACTAGGATATTTTTTTGTGTCATCAGCAAAGTAGCAACTCTATGATGTGATTGTGCCTTGGAGATCCTTAACCCCTGGATGGCCACGCGTGCCGATTGGCATTTTTCGTATTATCCATATTATATTCGTATTTATTCAATTATCGGCTCTATTTCTCCCTCCACTGCAGTAAAAACCTGTCATTGAAACCTGCCATTGAATAAGTCACCGTTTTATATTAGTATGCTTGCACACGTCTTCTAAAAACGAACTTTCGAGGGCTTCGAAAATTTTGCGTGGAATGACTGTCTTCCGAAAGGTTTAGATACAAGGTGAACCAAACTGGACCCATCACTGACCCTTGGGATACTCCACTGGATACAGTGAACTATGTAGATTTATAGTCACGTATACGTTTTCATTTATTTTATTTTCAATTCGCACAGGTAGTTACAAAAATTAGGGGTTGAACAGTAATTACAGGTTGTAAGTGCTCAAATAAAATTATTAAACTTACCTGTCCATAACTATGTCTAACCGTCCGTCCGTCTGTATGTCTCCTTCGCTTATCTCGGTCAAGGTAAAACATACACATGAAATTTGAGACATAGAAATTACTTGCCCGCAAATTCATAGATCAAAATTCAAAAATGAAAAAGAAGACCAGTTCAATACTGGGCCGCCTAAGAATCACATTATTAGGCATAAATGGGCAAACAAGATATTTATTTACTTTTTAGATACTGTTTATTTTATCAACAAATAAAATATGTCATCCCCTCCTCCACCTCTTCTAGACCCTTGTTTGTTTTTTGTTTATTGCCAATTGAAATAGTATTTTAGTTCCTGTAAAATTAGTAAAATGACGGTAAACTCATTTTGCCATGTGACTACCGATATATCTATTTAATATCTACTGTAATTTGCACTTCCGATAATTCGGTGATCCTTGTAATCCGGACGACCTAGGGTTTTTTCTTTGATATAATTCGTAGTTCCCCACTAAAGCTTTGGTCACACTGAGCAAATTTGCTCGCAGCATACTAGCAGCGAGTACTCGCTGCATGGCTGTCACATGTAGGGAATACGATTCACTCGAATTTCTACACTCGGTTGGTGCTCCAAGCACAGAAATGTCGACTATCGGACCTCGTCGCATGCGTCTAAAAAAACAGTTGATTCGTTTGGCAAATGCTGACTAAGATTACAACTCACAAGAAAAGTTAATTTGATTAAATTCTGATCTATATGAGTCTTTTATATTTTTCTATTTGTGATCTTCGGTTGGTATTAAGAATCCTAAATGAATAAGTTCATTATACAACTTTAACAAACCATCTTCTCGCACGTTTTTGCGCATATAACTACTGTCATTGATATCCCATAATTCTTCGTACTTTCTTTACACACCCAAGAAACGAATGATGTCAAAATTCCCCCATTTTAGAGCATCTTTTTGTCATTAAGTCATGATGTATCCACGTTAAAACTTCGCATTGGCGAGCGAGCCGAGACGTGGCATCTGGTCGAGAGCGGCGCGCCAACTGAATTCGTAGCGAGTAGCGCTTGCGGCGATGATAATTGAACATGGTCAATTCTACTGCGATTTTGGACCAGACCAAATTCTACTACTGTGCTGGACCAGACGGTATCCCACCTTTGTTTATATTTCGCTGCGGTCATACTTTGGCCTTGCCGCTTACCTTACTTTTCAAGAGGTCGGTTTGTTATGGCACCTTTCCAGACGATTGGAAGCAAAATTTGGTTACACCGGTATACAAATCAGGTTCGAAAATTGATGTTACGAACTATCGTCCTATTTCCAAACTCTCCATCAGTAAGCTATTTGAAAAAATAGTTATACACGGCAACTACTCATTGTATTCTACCCCAACAGCATGGATTTACATCTGGCAGGTCTACGGTATCTAATCTTACTTTGTTTACGCGTTTCCTGTCGCTCCAAATGAGTAAACGCAATCAAGTGGATGCTATTTACACTGACTTCAGCAAAGCTTTTGACAAGGTGGACCATACTAATCTTATCTTAACCCGTTGAGTATGATACGACCAAATCTGGTTCTGAAACAATTATCCGTTGAGTATGATACGACCAGATCTGGTTCCGCGTTTTTTTCACTTCTTTGACGTTCTCATATTTATTCATAATTATCTAATTGTTTTACAAAATGATATTTCAATATTCTATATTCGAAATTTCAATGCAATCATTGTGCAGTTGTTCTTTTTATGATTGGTGTAGTAGTTTCGTAGTAATAGTACTTTAAGGTCGATGTCGCCGAAAATCCTGCAAAAGAGACAGATGCATCCATGAAAATACCCATTTACTCCAAGGGTTAAAACTAAGTGCCGTTGGAATTCACGGTGATTTACTACATTCATTGATTTTATACTATAAAATCAATGCTACATTGGTTTGCATCGTACATACAAAATCGTTGCCAGCATGTGATTATTGGAGGATTTAAGTCCAACTGGACAAGTATATCCTCGGGTGTACCACAGGGTAGCCTTTTAGGACCCCTCCTATTTACATTTTATATCAATGACATAAATACCTGTTTTAAATTTTGTAACTTTCTACTTTTTGCTGACGATATTAAATTGTACGCACCTGTTAATTCCCTTGACGACTGTCAATTGGTCCAGGATGATCTAGATTCTAGATCATCCTAGACTATCTCTTTATTGCCCTCCGAATTGCTTATTCCTGAATGCTACAAAATGTGCTACCGTTAGTTTTACGCGGAAAAACAATATTCTACCATTTATTTATACTGTCAACGCTTTCTCGATAACCAAGAAAAATGCAATCCGGGATCTAGGTGTTCTTTTAGATAGTAAGTTATTATATAACTCCCACATAGATAACATCACTAAAAAAGCATATAGTATGTTAGGATTCGTACTTCGAACTTCAAAACATTTCGCAGTTAAATATTCTCTCTTACTCTTGTACTACGCTTTCCTCTCCAGTCACCTCGAATATGCTTCTCAAGTATGGTCTCATAGCTATAATGTTCACGTAAAGAGAATTGAACGTATTCAAAATGTGTTCCGGAAACATTTGAATTATCGCTCCTTCTTGTCCTTTCCCAATTACAACGAAGCAGCTACCTTTCATGGGCTTCAATCCTTACAATCGAGAAGAAAATGCGCAGACTTGGTGTTTTTCCATAAATTATTGACAGGTTACATTGATTGTTCTCATCTTCTTGGAATGGTATCTTTCCGTGTACCATCGCGACTCACTCTCCAAAGAGAGTTATTCCACCTTCCGCAGGTTAGCACTAATTATGCACAAAACTGTTTCATGTATAGGGTATGTAAAATTTGTAATACGCAGCTCGGCGATATTGACGTATTCAATACGTCATCATTCGCTCTTAAGAAAGCAATTATTAATGACGGTGTTGATTTATCATTGTAATCGCAATATATAATATATTATTAATAATATTTATCCAGGAATATATTTGAATAATATGTATGACTATATTATGGAATGTGTATTTAGATAAAAATTTATTTACTGATTATGACTCCTTTCTTCCCAGTTCCCTCCTCTCCCTATGTGTGTTTATTCTTTTAAAAAAATATGATATTGTTGTGTTTAAATTATGAATGTTTAAGTGGAAACATTTAATTAGCTTTTTTTTAACTTAATAATTTTGTACCAAATTTATTGTAACAGCTGTAGGTTTCCTTAATAATAATAATTAAAAAAAAAAATTTGATCGCTGCGAATGAATCACATCACAGCGAGTAGCCTGTCACACCTAGTGAGTTTGCTCGCAGCGAGTATTCGCTCCGTGTGACCGAAGCTTTAGGCTAGTGTCTTTTTAATAGGTAACAACAATATTTTGTATATATTTTACCTATATTAACTAGCTTGATTTTCAATTTATTTGAACCTATTTCCTTCTACATGCTAATGCTAATTTAGCCTAATACAATTTTAGGATTTAACCATTGTCATATTTATATTACATATTGTTTTACTCAGCTTGCCTGGATAAATCATTACTTAACTTGCCTAGTTTAAGTTTCAACATTTTCTTAACCCTTCAGGCCTCGGCCCCTCAGCCGATTGACAAGTTGCTGTCCCAAAAAAAATTTGTAAAAAAATTGAATTACGACACTGTCTCACCAAAACATTGTCTCTTGCGGGGAGATTACAACAGCAAGAGTATGGCTCATGCTATTGGCCTTCAATGCCAGAATGATTGGACAACAATTGGGGACTTTTGCATTCCGCCTCCAATGCACTGGAAGGTAATGCTCTATGACTGGACGCCAGAGATGCTGAAATTTTATTTGAATGCCTTTCAGCATACACTTCCAGACCCCAGTAACCTCGCTCGTTGGAGCTTTGCCGAGGATAGTTCTTGTCCCCTCTGTAGCAATACCCCTTGCACAGCTAGACACATTCTAGCTGGCTGCAAGGTGGCCTTAGATCAAGGACGGTATACTTACCGCCATGACAAAGTTCTCGCTGTTATTCGCGAGGTAATTAGTCTCTCAGTGGCTCGTGCCAACAAGGGTTTGACAGTATCCTCCAAACCCCCAATACGGTTTGTGCGGGATGGCTCTAAAGGCAAAAAACATTTAACTACAAAACCTTTCTCAATAATCGAGAAAGCTACAGATTGGATTCTGGAGGTTGATTCGGTCTCTAAGCAGTATAAATTCCCTGAAAGTCTCGGATGCACAGCCCTCCGTCCAGATATAACTCTTTACTCTCTATCTCGGAAGGTGGCTCTTATTGTAGAATTAACTGTTCCATGGGAATCAAATATCCCAAAAGACCACGAGTACAAATTAAATAAATACCATGATCTTGCAAATGCCGTAACCCGGAACGGCTTCACTGTTCACCTTCACGCGGTGGAAGTTGGCGCTCGTGGCCTGCTAGCTAAATCTCTATTTCACCTCTTTAAAGATCTTGGCCTTTCCAGAAAAATAATCAACTCTTTCTTAGAAAAATTATCTAAAACTGCGATTTGCGCATCTCAAATTCTATGGCTTCGAAGGGGGAGTGAATAGGTGGCAAGGTGAACGCTCACATGTGGCAAGACAGCTGTCCTAAACCTACCACAGCCGGTTCGTAAGTCCGGAATCCACTGCTCACCCCCCAGAAGTGTAAAAAATAGTATTATGATGGGCCCGACTCCGGTCGGTGAATTCCATGGCAGCTCCGTTTGTATTTATTATTACTGCCAAACCACTGTACCCATAATTAAAATGAAACATATTAACATAAAACAAATTAAATTAAAACGGGGTCGTCACTCTGAATCGTGTTGTGGCCGATATCGGCCAATCGGGGCCTGAGGGGTTAAGTCAATATTTGCTGATCGCATTGCCTAATTTTACTGAAAAGTGGTTGATTAGTTTTGGAACAATATTTACTAAGTGTGTGTTCCAATTTATACACCAAAAAATATAATGACAACAGTTGTTTTTTTATTTTTTGTAAGCTAACACTATCATTTGAATTTAAACATCGATAAACAGCAAATATAGTTTTTTTTCCATTTTAAATTACAAATATTAAATTCCAAAACTTGCAATCGACCTATCATTCTGTGTCAACAATCGAATCTTGACGTTAAAAAAAAAACAAAAAATACTTTGAAACGCATTAAAAAATGTGAAACTTTTCTGAAATTCTGCAGGAATCAGACAATCCGATGCTGTAGTTTTGTTTTTGTAACGTGTTGCGCTTAATGCGTCCCCTACATGTATGGAAAACTTAATTTCACAATCCTACTTAGCTTCATTTCATATCCATCCGAATAACAGAGCCCCTACTGTATTATTTTTCACAACATCAATTTCTTTTTCAGGTGGAATTAATAGACATTCTAAAAAACATGTTCCTCCCATCAAAGAAGATGATCAAGGAACAACTCGAGTGGCTCATAGAGCATAAATACATGAAACGCGACGACGACGATATCAACACCTTTATTTATATGGCGTAAAAGATATTTGTTAAATAAATTTTTAAATCCTCACACGGTCGTATTGTACAGTCGGTCCACTGCGGTGACAAGAGTTTGTAAATTGTGATTGTAAAATTTACAATATAAAAATGTAAAGCGATATTGAATAATTTCATGGAAGGTCTGTAATTGATTTAATTTTTTACGCATGCAAGTGATTGTTAACAGCGAAAATTTATTTTTATTGTCATTTATAATTTGCTAATAAACCAATTCACCGATCTGGCTGGTCGTTCTTACCAATTTTTTTTAGATAATTTAGTAAATATTTCAATTTATATCATGATTATTTCTCAGACATTGCTGTGTTCGTTTATTCAGCATATGGACCATATATTAGAATGTGGCAGACGTCAAGGATGTAGTCGAAAGAAAAGATTAAAGAAAGATTGCCATAATCTTGTTTATTTAAAAAAAAAACCATTCAGATATACAGGTTTGATTGGAGGTCAATTTTGGGTTGGAATTTCGTATTGATGGTTATATCTGATTTCTTGAGAACGACCGATATCTGATCAGCAATAATAGAGTCCAAACGAAGTGTGTCTGTGTAGCATACGTAGAGGCTAGCCGGTAGGTTGAGGTGTCCTCGCAAGCATAAAACTGAAATAAAGTGTAGTTTTTTAAGTTTTCAGTTTTATAAATCATGCAATGTGTTTGTCTCTGCGAAAGTTACAAGACTACCAACCTCCCGCGGATAAACCGCTGACGATATTCGGCTGTTCCAAACGTTTCACATCCGGCACCTGTTCTGTGGAATCAGTATAAAGGGCCCTAATAATGCAAGGAACCTCTGGATTTCTGCCCCCCGAATTGTATTCCGCTAAAGGATTCGTTTTTAGTATCAAAACTTTGTCGCATGCTTCCAAAATTGGCTTCAGGAGAACTGCCACATCGTTAGCTATCATGATATCTTTTACAACCGACGTGCACACGATAATGTCGCTACCTGTTAACTTATACATTTTGAAATCGGCTTGTTTTATTTCGTTCAAGCGTGTGTATTCCGCGTTGGGTAGAATGCATCGCTGCACGTATTCGGTTGCTGAAACGCCCTCTGCTAGAATCAGAAGGGAATATTTGTCGGGAATTGAGAAATTATCCGACCATTCTAACCTAAAAAAAGAACAATAGTTACGATTCATTAAAATATTCTGACGGTAATTTATAAATTAATACATACTTTTCAAAATTATCATCGTCTTCCCAAAGTGCGCGGCTTGTTGGAAAATTAATAGAACCAAAGGAAGACATAACTTAACAGTTTTAAATACGCAAGAGTTTGTTTATAACGCTGAATTTTATCCGTGCATACCAGTTCCTAATAATCTGTGCTGTGCATTCAATTTTGACAGTTCTTAATTTCCTTCGATTTTTGACAGTCATGAATAAATATCTATGGCCATATATTTGTCTATCGTCTGTCGAAGAGACTGTATTAGGTAGGGATAGCTCCCAATTAAATAATACGGCATCCGTATCAGAAAGATTCGGAGAAAGAAAATCACGTATACGCGCTAGGGAAGCCGAAAGCATAAATGCCATGGCGAGCCAATTTAGATCTGCTTAGTATGCACATCACAACAAGCGCGCAGATATTGCTGCACTATTCCACCATTCCCACCATTCGCTCTGTCTCCTCTCTTGGGAGCTAACGGGCCCATGATGAGGTGGCCACGATGACCCATGTGTTCAGGGTCGGTCACACTCACGGGTCAACACCCATCCGATGGCCTCCACGCATGGGGTGCGAACCTGGGTAGGACACTGGGTCAACCAGTCTCCCCCGGGAATCAAACCTCTGGCGCTCCTGGACGGTCTGCGCACCAAGCGGCGCAAGCCAATCGATTGTGCTCTCCGACTAACAGTCGGGGGAGTCTGGGAACTGTATTGTTTCCTATAGAGCGGGGGTGGTTGCCTACCTTACGGCGACTGCTCTTGAAATGACCATTGGCCATCCGATCCCGGTTCAGAGTCGGGCAAAGGACGCCTTGGTCCGCGATAGATTCGGTGTACACCGTTTCACCGCTTCGTAAGGGAGAGGACCGCGCAAGCGACCTCGAACTCGGAACCAATCGAGAGACCGGAGAAATCTGGTCACAATTGGAAGCAAGGGCGCGAGTGTCGGCCCGCCAGGTAACATTAAATTACTGGCTATCTCGCGGTAAAGGCGTTGGTCTCTTGCGGGTTGTGACGTAGCTAGATGTTGGAGTGTATTGTCCAAAGTCTTCTACGCTCACTGCAGGGCGACAGAACGAAAAATCTTTAAAACGTCCTGTGGTGACGGACTCGCCCGTTGTAGTTGACACCGCAAGATGTCCCTCTCTTGCCCCAAAATCGCTCAATACCTACCTTATGACGCGGTAAGCAGCACTCCGATTGCGGTTTTTTTAACCGGTTATTATAATTTATATCTCGCATCAATATTTAAATTTAATATGCCACGCTCATTTGATCGAGTAAAGTACAGATCTGTCACTCTTTTATTCTGCCCGCATTCCTTTCTTTTCTTTCCGTCCCACGCCAAATTTTGTGGGTCAGCTGCTTGTCCAATTCACCGCAACCGCGTGAATTGCATTATTCGCAATCCACTAATTAAAATCACATCAACGCGTCTCCGAGTGTAAAGCTGTGTCTAGACCAGTATTGCAGTTTAATAATTTAGTACTTGATCAGCGTAAACACCCTACTTGGTCGAGTAATCTAGTCGAGTGGAGATTTCAGGTCGAGTGCATACTCATCAAACGTCATTCCCTACTCTACTCGACCTGTGTGGACAGGTCCGTTTAGTCGAGCGTATTCGTAGCCAAATACTAAAATTTTAAATATGTGCCGTCTACATAGAAAAAAAATTGATTTACTCACTTTTATATATTTTCTTAAAGCCTCACAAATGGCATCACACACTTCTGGAATCACGAGAGACCTACTCGATCTTGATATTCGGTACGTACGTTACAAGCTTTTAAGACTATTCCGTTGCAAGTTATATTAAAACTGCTTCTATAATAAATCCATTTTCTCAGTAAAAGCTTGTCTCCTCGCTTGTCGCAGAAAATCCTTAAAATATTTGTATCAGATAGTTGTATATTGTTTTCAAATTTGTGCAAAAGGTAATGAAACTTGTTTTCGGTCATTCTTAATACAAAAAAATCCTTAAGATATTTTAATGCTAGTTCTCGTAGTAGATTATTTAAAGCACAAAGGTCGTCTCTTCGTAAAATCTAGATCATCGTCGAAACATGTGTTCTACTATTTAATTCCATCTTTATACTCTCTTCTAACTCTTTCATGCAAATATTCAAAGTTAGGCGCTACGATGACATGTCGTTCGCGCTCAAGAAAAGTTCACTTAAGGATTAAATTATTAAATCACTCGACCGTTCCTACTCTATTAAACTACTCGACCGGTGTAAACGCAGCTTTATAGTGCTACGATAACCACTGTGAACCTATGCTGGAACGAGACTAAGAAACGGAACGACGAAGATTGTAGTGAGATCTACTTTGGCGCGTCCTTTCTTCTAGCACAATATAGTCTACTTTAAAAAAAACTCATTAAAACCACCAATAATTATTATGATTTATAAAAGATATTAAAATACTTGATCATTTTTGTTTAAATATCTATCGGTTTCACGAGCATAATAAAATATGTTAATCAGAACTACTTTGACTAAAAATAATGAAATGTGCAGTTCTCATAAAACAAACAGGCCTGATAAAATAATATTAAGCTGTTCGAATATAGTTAAAATAATTAATTGCACCATGTTACATTAATTTATAAGTTGATACAAAAAGATACAAATTTACAAAATAGTACGGCACCTTCATTCGCCGTTGTTATGTCCTTTATAGTACGTAAAAGTGCCGCGCTGTCAGATTCCAGGCTTGCCAATATGTGGGGCTAAATTCTGAAGAAAAGAACGCGGCCGGTATCGGGTTATGCTTTGAAAATGGCGGCTGTTAGTGGTCGAGGCTCTGCCGCCCCTCAATCCAATCTTTATCAACAAGATTTAACCAAGCTTGTAAGTATTGCGGTTGAAAACAATGGATTTTCAAGTGTTTCTTTGATGGGCGCCTCTCAGAGGCGTCCGCCTGAAAGAGTTGGTGGGGTGCACGTGGCGTCAGCGGTTATTTTCGGGATGCGATTCTCGAATATTGGGCGTAGTTTCGTCGGTGCGACGCCTTTGATAGAATCGCGGGTGTTGCATTAGTGGTATAGTGATGTTTCTCACTGGATTCAGTTTTAGTGACAGCTGATGCAATATTGGTTGTATGTACTTGTTGATGAGAATGGGTATGTATGCAGTTTAGCAAATAATTCTACATTGAAGATGTATTCATCACGCTGATTCCGATTCTGTAAAATCGTTGATCTATCTCTATAAATAAGTGAGATATAGGCGTCAAATTAGAAGGGTCAAATACCTATCTTTTGTTAGGTTAGTTTTGTTTTGAAAAACAATTCATAAAAACCTATATGGCAGTAGGTTAAGTTAGTTTTTTTTAAACCACCAAACACCCATTTGGCGGTAGGTTGTTCGTTAAAAAAAGTATGTGTGGCAGTTACCTAAACTGCATAAATTCCTCGGTTTTAGCGACAGCTGATTCAATATTGGTCATATGTACTTATTGATGTGAATGTTCGATTGTATTTCAGGATGTGACGAAGCTTTCGGCTCTATCACCCGAGGTTATATCGCGTCAGGCGACTATTAACATAGGAACGATCGGACATGTAGCGCACGGAAAGTCCACCGTCGTGAAAGCAATATCCGGTGTCCAAACCGTTCGTTTCAAGAATGAACTCGAGAGGAACATTACTATTAAATTAGGTGAGTGAGCAATACTAGTAGTCATTGATGTGAAACAATATAGACATTTCTTAAATGGAACATTGTAAAATATGGAGCTAGTGAGTATCCGCAAGTTCACTTTGGCTTTTATTTTGAGGAATTCGGCACTTAAAAAAGTCGACTGGACTACCTGACTTCAGTGCCATTTTGAGTTAGTTGCGGTCTGTTTTTATTTTAAAATAGTTAACTATAGTGTCGACTAACTTGAGGATAGACCTCAAGCAACTGTTATTAAATCAATCAATCAAATAATTTATTGTCCTAAAAACTAATACATAGTTGTACAGACATAGTTGTATTACATTTACATTTGGCCGTGATATGATTGAATTTTTCTATTAATAATCAAAACAAAAGGTTACTCGTAAGAATAAAGAAGGTATTATTGTAAAATTAAATAGAGTCTCACCATTTAGTTTACCAGATAAAAAACAGAGTAAGATATGTAGAAAGTAAGATATAGAGATGTAAGATATAGGGAAGATATGTAGAAATTTACTCAATAAGTAGTGATTCTATTACATTGAATATAATGAATAATGTAATGAAGAAAAAAAAGGTTATAATGAACATGATTAATTCTTTAAAATACTGATAAAAATGTTTTTTTTTGTATAAAATTAATAAATGTAATGTCAAAAAGAACAAAAAAAATGTGATGCTTGTCAAAAAGTAAAATAAAATGTCTTAGTGATTATATTGCAAATAAAAATAGTCAAGATATAATTAATATGTGCCTACCTAATAATAGAAATAGTCAATACAATTTAGTCAAATTGAAAATCGATTAAAAACCTGTTACAGAAAGAGATATAGTACAGTTTTTAGAGATCGTTAATGTCGTACAATCCTCTTTCAATGAGATATAATTTCAGTTTATTTTTAAATTGGGGCATTTTTCGCAGCATATTTTTTTGATACTAGAGGGTAGCTTATTGTACCATATAATTCCGACGTAGTTCGGATCCCTTTTAAAAAGTTCTAGATTTCGATGTGGAAGAATCAGATTATTTCTCCCCCTGGTAAAGTGTTTATGGGTATCTGATTGTATCAGCAGCTGAGTTAGGTTTTTTATGATCAATTTAATGCATTCTAAAACCTATAGAGATGAAAGGGTGAGGATTTTAAGCCTTCTGAAATGACATCGGCATGATTCTACATAACCCAGATTACTTAAAATTCGAATGGCCCGTTTTTTTTAATCTTTAATAGTAATTACACAACTCTGTAATCATCTAGAAACCAATCACATGTCATCCGAAAACTAATACGGCTTCAGATACAAAAATGGGAACACAAGATGCAGTACTAAAAATGTCAGAGCATATCACTAGGTATGTAGACGCCAACAAAAAAGTGTATTACTGTACTTCCCGACCCCGCGCAAGCCCCTGACAGGCATTAATCCCTTAGCATTTATTTTCTTTTGCTGACGATACTGTCATACTTGTTGAGGATGAGTCTTGGGAGGAAACAATAAGAAAAAGCTCAAAATGGCCTTAATATTACAAAAAAATTGGTTGATCACTGAATTCTGACATAAAATGCAGTAACTTAAAATACAGTGCTTTGGAATTCGTTCTCCTAACTTTCGTAATGATGAAACCCTGAAAATGCACATCTATACAGTAGAACTCCAATTATCCGAACTCCGACTATCCGAATCGCTGATTTACCGAAATTAAGACAGAAAAAAGAATTAAGGCGGAAACATACTGATTGTTTATAATGCACCAACTCATCCCACAGAAGAATTGTTGCAAAAAGGGAATGGCCAGTGTAAAACGAATCTTTTTGCCGCCAAACGTTACAAGCTTGTTGCAACCACTACTGGTCCATACCAGTCTGTTATCGAAACCTTGAAACGCCATTACAGAAGGCAACTTTTAAGGAAACTTTTGGTAGAGGGCGAAGACGAAGAAGGTGTTGGCTAACCACAAAAAAATAAATTTGAAAGATTGACCTTAATATCGAATTTGAAGCAGACACGTGACCATCAGCTCTTTTACTTTAAAACCAGTTTTTTCTCTCATTTTTAACATACATACAGTAATTAATTAAAATAAACCCTTTATTGGGAAGAAATCCTATTATACAAATTTTTGATTATCCGAATGGGGTCCGGTCCCAATCGATTTGGTTAATTGGAGTTCTACTGTATATGCAAAAAAGATTCCAAATGCAAATGAAATCTCATATCCAAAAATAAAAATCTTCCCCAATGTAGTTCAGAGCTACTGTTTATCGAATCACATGTGTTTGATATAAGGCAAATATTCGTCAAACAGCTGCTTGTCCGTTTTCATAAACATAGAATGACCAAGTGCGCAGCCAGCAAATAAAAACGGCTGGAGAAGGTTCAATTTTGTGATACCTCGGGTAAGAATGACATTCGCACAAAGGCAGGCTTACTACATTGTATCTTGAATGTATAATAAACTTGAAGAACCAGTTAAAATATTAAAAAATATTCATATTTTCACAACTAGAATTAACACTTTAAACGCTATGTCGGTCACCAGTGACTGCATCTGTCCAGTATCCAGGCTAGTTGATCACTAGTTGTAGATAGTCAGTAGATATCTAGTTGTAGATATTCAGTAGTTATTTAGTTGATCACCGGTGACCTCGCAGCAGACCTGTTTTTAAAGTGAATTTGTGCACCAGAGGATGAGCTTTCTATAGATTTGGCGGCAACAGATGACCGAAGTGGCGCTGTGGAACATTTCGCTCAAGTAGTTCGAATATCTCTTTAACTATGCTTCAGAACGAAGCCTAACTAAGACTTAGCACGAATCTTAACCAGCTATATCACTCCGAAGAATCGGGGACCCGCTTTCTCAGCCCCCGATTCTTCGGAGCTTGCGCGCGGACAGTATTATAGTCTGTCCGAACACTCCTGGCATGCGGAGTTATAAAACGTAGGAACGGAGTAGCGCATATTGTGCGTTCTTAGTGAGCAGGTACTTGACCCATTAGGGTTACGTATACCATCGCCCGCCATAATTTCCGTAAGTGCAAGGGATGCACTGCTACTCTGTTCCCACATTTTATTACTCCGCGGGCCACGAGCGTTCGGACCGAGTATAGTGTTTAAACTTTAAACAGGTAGTTAATATATTCTATGTGTAATTTTAATCTCTTCGTAATAAACTATTTTGTATACATCCCCTTGCATCCAGAATGCGTTGTAATTCGCACATCTAGTTACAGGCGTAAGTCTAGTTAGAAGTGTGACGGGCCTGGTTTGCATTGGATTGGGATGAATCAATTTGTCACTATTTTATTTTAAATGCCATTATTTTTTTCTAGTGTAACCATAGTTTGAATATGAAATGAAGTAGAATCCCCGCTTTGTCAATTTCGTGAGATAATTAGCCTTTCAGTGGCTCGTGCCAACAAGGTCCAACAGTACCCTCCAAACCCCTAATACAATTTGGCTCTAAGTGCAAAAAACATTTCACTACAAAACCTTTCTCAATAATCGAGAAAGCTTCAGATTGGATTCTGGAGGTCAATTCGGTCTCTTAAGTAGTATAAATTCCCTGAAGGTCTCAGATGCACAGCCCTCCGACCTTTATTTTTCTTTTAAATACCCTCAAAAATTGAGAAAATTAATAAAGAATGGAGATTTACCACTTTTTTGATAGGGATTTGCTTGTAGAAATTGCAAGAATTTGGATGAATACTTAAAAATAGCTGTAAAGGGCTAGAAACTATTGTTACTAAATTGTTAAAATTGGCAGAATAACCTTACTAGTTATAAAGAAAATCAAAATTTTAAAAGAAAGTTTAAAATATCAAGTAAAGTGCTCAAATGTCAAATAAATAGTTTACTAATGTCCAAATGTCAATAAATTAGGATAAATATATCGTGTTTAGTATCAAATAAAAAGTTTGATGGAGTACATTTCGGAAATATATATATATATGTATCTATACGGATAAATACACAAACTACAAATATTTCATAAAAAAACCTTTTTATTACTTGAGCACCTGGGGCAAATGACTAAAAAGCGGCGGCGCACCATTGTTTCAAGATACCTGTCTCAGGGCCAAGCACAAACTTTATTCTCTTACAAAACATGCTTTTCAGCGTAAACAATATTTTTCTAATAATTCTAAATACAACAAGTTCACTTTTTGTAAGGGCTGTCGTGTTTTTTAATTTTAATAACTATTGTTTTTGTTGACTCTATTTTTGCTTAGCGGAATTTTCTCAGCAATAATGTATCTTACCACGTTAATGGGTTATGAATATTTATTTAAATAAAAATATAAATCGAGCACATTTCCCATAAACATTAATAACGGCGGCAGTTCATCTCCATTTAACCATGTCTATATTATTTCACATCATATGTCTTCATTTGTTTCCTCATTACCCGTCGCAGATTGCATATCTAGGATAATCGGGTTTCTTTCGGTTCTCATTCTCAACATGCCATGTCTGCAATATGGATATGAGGAATCAAAAATTAACAGATTTAAACATGTCTCGAAACTCATAATTCAATGCAGACATGGTATGTTGCAGAACGACTCCCCGAAACCGTTGTAGAGCAATTGTTGTCGGAGGGACGCAAAAGGAAGCGAAGCAGCACCGATTGCTCCTTCGAAGACTCCCAGCCGACCAAAAAAAAGAAACGAGCCACGAAGCAGAAGAACGGCGAATACATCGTCGAAGATATCGTCGACCTGCAAGTCTACGACGGCATCGTTTGGTTCTTTGTCAAGTGGAAAGACTGGCCGTTCGAGAGTAACACTTGGGAGCCCCGCTCCAACCTCTTAAATTGTCCCACAATCATGAAAGCTTACTTAGACGCTGTATATGAAAACAATTTCGAAAAGCTGGAATCGTTAAAAAGCGAGCTGTCTTTTTCGAACTTATTAGACTTTGATACGCTAGAGAATGTATTTAAAATGGATGGATGTGTCGATTTTCTAGATGCAGAAATAACGTTTAAGATGCTTTTAATAGCGCTATCAATTCTACCACCGACTGAAGAAAATGAAGCAGATGCACTAATAATCAAAACTAGAGACGCTATGCAAAAATATGAAATATCGAAACGGCGCAACGGTCAGATAATTACATTAAAACGATGGGAAGAATCGTTAAATATCATCGATGTCGCCGGCAAAATCAGAATTGAGAACGATTACGACTTTTCCTTGCCCCCGGACGGATTTGAATATATTAATAAATCTGTTTCGGGTCGCGGGGTCGTGATACCGGAAGATCCGCCCATCGGCTGCGAGTGCACAACTTGCAACTGCAAGACGCGCAACTGTTGCGGCCACCAGGGTGGATTCTTTCCGTATTTGTTGAATCGGCGGTTGCGCGTATCGAAAGGCACGCCGATCTACGAATGCAACAAATCGTGTAAGTGCGGCGACGACTGCAATAACCGCGTCGTTCAAAACGGAAGAAAGGTAAAGCTGTGCATATTCCGGACGCGCACCGGCTGCGGTTGGGGCGTCCGCACTGAGTCTAAAATAAAAGAAGGGCAGTTCGTCTGTCAGTACGTCGGCGAGGTCATCACGTCCGAGGAGGCGGAGAAGCGGGGGAAGATGTACGATCAGAACGGTCTGACGTACTTGTTCGATCTCGATTTCAATTCGGCCGATATCGTTTACACGATCGACGCCGCGAATAAAGGGAACATATCGCATTTTATTAATCATTCGTGCGACCCGAACTTGGGCGTGTGGGCGGTCTGGGGCGATTGTTTGGATCCGAATTTGCCGATGCTCGCGTTGTTTGCGACTCGCGACATCGAACCAGGCGAAGAGCTGAGCTTCGATTACAACCAAAAAACAAATCAGGAGATTACAGAAGACGAGAACAAAAATAGCAGTGAATCACCTAAAAAGACACTTCAATCCCCCTGTAAAGAAGAAGGCGGCGAATTGGTCCCTCAAGTGAGGCCATTTTGCAAATGCGGCTCCCCCAAATGCAGAGGATTTTTATTTTAGTATCTATTGCTGACTGATTTCTAAATAAAATACTTGTGCCTTAACAGGTTTAAACCTGTAAACTCTGCGCAGAGTCCAGACGGTTTTTCAATAAGATGCCGGCAGCTCCGCGCGGGGATGGGAGGGGGTAAGTTTCGAAGTGTCGAAACGCTTGACATTGAAACGCTTGACGCGACACTTCGACATGCCGAAACAAATATGCGCGCTCCGCACGAATGTGCGGAGCGCGCATATTTGTTTCGGCATGCATGGTTTTCCCCCACCATCCCCTCGCGGAGTTGCCGGCATCGAACCTGTTAACAGGTTCATTGCGGTCGGAAGCAATATTGTGCCTACTATATTATTGATTACAAAATCTGCCTTGATTGCTGGCGATTTCTTCCTTGCTTATCGTTGTTCAAATTTATACATAGTTTTGTGTAACAATTTATTTAACCCCGTGTGCGTCTCACTTGATATCTTACACCCAAGTACTTTCGAGTGTTCAAGTTTATGTCTACATTTAGAAATCCTGCAGATTGCGATGTGACTTTCTTGATGTAAATTGTGACTGACAATAAAAGCCGTGGAAACATAACCTGATAAGAAATGCTAAGGCTGAACATTTGTTATTAACTTTTTTTGCATTTAGTCCATTTATCACAGTTAAATAGGAACAATTATCTATTTAAGTCTTATAATTATTATATTTATATTTAGCAAAATTGTATTTTAATTTATATTTTTTAGTTTCTTTATATGAAGCTCAATAGTGTTCTTCTAATTGTATCAGATAATTGCATAAGTGCCCAATTTTTTATAGATGTCGCCATTTTACTCTATGGCAGATGTTCGGTATATGGGACATTTTTCGTTTCATCGACAATGACATGTCTCTTCTGCAAAAAAAAAATGTTATTCCTCCAAAATATCTAGTTTCACCAATATTTTTTTTGATCAAAAAAGTTTTGACAATGCAACCATTATAATAACATTAAAATTGGATTTTTATTATTATAATTTTTTTCAAAATGACTGACATAGTTTTTCATACAGTTAAGGTGTGTCCCTCTGCGACGCCTAATGTTACAAAATGGTCTCGCAAAAAAAACATATGGAATCTTTTAATACAAAAACATTTATTGAACTACTAAAATGTTATTATTAAATCAATAAAAATAAAATAGAAATAAGTACCTATTTATATTATTAAATAAAAAATATTTTATTAGCTGTCTCTCGATTATATGATTTTTGTTGCTCCCCTCTGTATTTTTTGAAACATATAATACGTGTTCGCCATTTTAGCCTAGGTCGCTAGGCAACAGCAAGGTTCCCTCTCCCTTTAGACCCACGTCTTGCTTCTTTACACTCTGGCGAGCCAAGTCAGTCGCCCGAGACTTGCATAATATTCCAAAGATTGTTGTCGTAACAAGCAAAAATGTGACAAGAGTGGTATTGAATATATATATTTTTATATTTATAATAAGAATTTCGCCATATCGAACTAGATAAAAATAAATGCTTGTATTCTAGTTAATAAAAGTAATAAAAAACTGAAGATCTGATTTCGCATGACAATTAATAAATTAAAATATTTTTGTGACGTGGTTTATTTTTTGTTACCGCTCCAACAAAATTTTAAATTAAAAAAAATGTCAAGTAATACTTCTATGTAATATATGTTTTTGAAATCTACGATAACAAGGCAATAATTTAACACGACTTTTATTAAAGAAAAAACTATTTTACTTAAAATACTTTTTTAACAAATGTAAAAATTAATCAGTCAAATTGTCGATAGAAAAGAAGAACGTCCCTTATTCGTTTTGTCGTATGCATTGAAAATGAGACCGTGTTGTGTCATCACGTCAGACATAATTCAAAAAATTGAATTGTGTGCGTTTGAGAATTTTTGTAAAATGGGGCGGATGAAATGCATTTGAGGCATACGAATTTCGGAAAGACGCGAGTGTTGAAACTGCCCAAAAAAACATTCAGAGTATTTCTTTGGACCATGGTTTTGCTCTCTGGATTATTAAAAAGTGGTTTGGCAAATTCCGAAATGTGGATGTCAACTTGGAAGATCAGTCTTGCTCTGGACGGCCCTTCTGGTATTGATGATGAGGTTGTGTGTTCGACAGAATCCAAGAATTACATCTGATGAGATTAATGAGAAAGAATATTGACAATCGACTGCTTTTCGCCATTTAAAAAATCTTGGATACATTTTTAAGCTCTATGAATAAGCTTAATCGCATGAATGTGGTTATTTTATTTCTCTACTCAGACGAAACAAAACTGAACCGTTTTTGGATCGAATCGTAATAGGCGAAGAGAAGTGGATCCTGTACAATAACAGGCAGCATAAAAGAAGTTGGAAAAAGCTGCTGAGGGAGCAGAACCCGCCACCAAAGCTGGCCTGCATCCTTTGAGGTGTTGGTTGCTCTGTGTGGTTGGATTGTAGAGGAATTATTCACTTTGAGATCCTCCAATGCGGCGAATCCATTACAGTTTACAAATATTCTGAGCAATTGACTAGACTCTATGCAGCAATACGAGAAAAGAGACCAGTTCCATATTTCATCCCCACTATGCTAGACCGCGCGTCACTAAACAGATGCGAAAAGTGACAGAGATCCAATGGGAAATTCTCTAGCACCCACCATATTCTCTCGATACTGCTTCTTCAGATTTTCATCTGTTGGTCTTTATAGAACAGTTTGAATGTTGAAAATTTTAAGTTGGAAGCTCTAGAAAACCATCTCATAAACTTTTTCAAAGGAAGACCAAGCAATTTCTTTAAAAATGGAAAATACAATCTTATTGATCGTTAGAAAACTTAAGAGAAGATTGAAAACTATATACAGGTTAATAAAACTTATGCAGTCATCTGATCTGATAAAACAGTTACAATTATTAACGCAATTACCACTTTTGTATAAATATAAAAATCGCATTATAATCCTGGCTTATAGAGCGAAAGAAAAGAACCTGTAAAGTTAGTAGGACTCATTTTTGACAGTGCCAAAACAAACTTAGTATTTTGCCTCAATGCAGCCCAAAATACTTGAAAGATCAGAATGCTACTTAGTACCAAAACACGCGAATGATTGCGTTTCAAAGCGGCACAAATACGCCAAAGATTGTGGCGAAACGCTGCACCAAAACATGCTAATAATCACAAGTGATTCATATGTAATGGACTTTAAAAATTTGATTCGCGGCGAACCTGTTAAATATTATCAAAATTGTGTCAGATAGGTTATAATAGTTAGGTTTTGTTATATTAAAAAAATATACAATCTCCCCGCAGAGAAAACTAGGGAATTGCTGCCTGTACTATAGGCATCTTGCGAATGCGGTACTCTAAACTATAGAAGTTTTATATTTTAATCCTTACTGTTAACTGATTGTGTACATGCATTAAAAGATGCCCGTTGTGAATATACATTATATATATTTATTTATCGAAATTGTCTCATAAATTTCCTAGTTCTAAATATAGTTTGCTGTATATTAATACTAGTTTGTTTAGTTATTTCTTGTTATTTTAATTACATCGTATTATTAAGTTAAGGTTGGATACAACATTTTGTTAATAAACGAAATCAATTATCACTACAAATATTATGTTCCTAATAATGTGGTCACCTTTTTGCCTTTGTTCTTATTGTAACTATAGCAAAAAAACGAATATATTATCCATAACCTCGCTCAGCTTACTTAGGGAGCCAAATGCTGAGTATCCTCTTTAGCTTTTTGCTATTGCAGACCAAGCGCCCTCACTACCAGTTATGGCCAGATTTCTCCAGTCTCCCCATTGATTACGGGTTTAAGGTCGCGTGCGCGGTCCTCTACCTTGTTTAGCGGTGATTCGGACCACGGCGTCATTTGCCTGGCTTTTCACCTAGTATCGGGTAGCCGAATGGTCGTTTCAAGAGTGGTTGCCGCAAGGTTAACAACCAGCCCCGCTCTATAGGAAACAAAGCCGCTTCCAGACCCCCCCGGTTATCAGTCGGAACGCATAGTCGATTGACTGACGCCGCACGGTGCGCAAACCATTCAGGAGCACCTGAAGGGCGATTCCCAGGAGAACTGGCCCGCAGTCTTACCCGGGCTTGTACTTCTGCGTGGTTTTCTATAGGGAGTATCAATAACTCTTTGCCTGCCTGCATTTTGCTGTTCTCCATCTGTCCTTCACCCATCCTACTGTCCTATTGCGAAGGGCTGTTTTCGAGTACATAACGGTTCCGTGCAGCTTGGGCCTGATGGCCTGTCTGTGGATTTTATGTCGGCTCAGCTACAATCCGGCGGCCTCCTCGAAGAGGGACTAACCTGGAAGGGCCGCTGTGAACTGTGCCTGCGGCTGTAACATAGTCTTAGACAGTTAGGATCGGAGGTTCCGGTCCAAGGGAACACCTCGGGCGGAATCGGGCATAATCGTAGGGAGATGGACCTAATGGACAAATTAAACTACTAAATAATAATATGCATAATGTTTAATATATAGCATATTTCTAATGATAATACTTTCCGTGAAAAGTTCACTGATGGCAAAAATCTTTTTGAAAGCATCCTGTGTATCGTCACTCAAAAGCCCACAATTGGTTTCTGGCTCTGGGAGGTGAAAGATTTATTTTTGACGAGAGCACATTTGCGGGACACGGAATCTAAGCTGATTAATGAGTCTAAGACAGTCGAAGCCATTACTGGAGGCTTTGTGAAGCGACATCATGTCGAAAAGAACTCGTCTGTCCTTTAGATTCAACTCTGAACCAGAAGATCCTACTGATGCGAAATTGTAGGATTCGAAGAAACTTCCTCAATCATCTCTGCTCTTCGGAGTATTTAAAGTATAAAGGATTCCAGACTGAGCAGGTATATTCTAATTGAGAGCGAACGAGAGTTTGGGATAAAATAAGAAGTCAATTAGTTTGAGTAAACTTTTTGTTACTCTTTGAACAAACCTTATTGATTTGTATGCTCTTTTTTATGCTCAACTAGTATGTCAAAGTAAAGTTTGGAGTCAAAGTAGACTCCAAGGTTTGAGAGAGCGTTCATTCAGACGGTAAGCACAAGTGAGAATCTATTTATTATTGGTGAATTAATAAAATGCTAAGAATGAGGTTATTTTCAATGTATTTGGCAACTTAACCCAACCCCTCGCGAAGTAAAAATTTAGCCGTCACTTCTGCGCGGAACAGTTTCGTGCGTGAGGTCGATGGCCTTGAGAAAAACGACCATAACTTTTAAACTACTACACGGATCGTAAAAAGAATAACTTAAAAAAAAATTGCATTGAAATTTGAAGTATAAAACATAACCTTATCTCGTAAAACAATTAAGATAATAATGAATAAATATTACAAAGTTGGCGAACTGAAAGACTCGCCTATAAAATCATTTCGATGTTTTTATCACAAAATACGGAAAATATGCAAAAATTGTCAATACAGTTATGTTAACCCCTCAAATGTGAGGCGTCCCTTAAGGGATGCCTTGGCAAAATGTATACAAAATGTATATAAATTTATATAAATGTAAATATAAATGTAAATGTGCGCCGCTTTATAGTAATCCGCTCTATAGTAATGCTATAGCTCTATAGTAAACCCCGCTCTATGTAAATGTAAATGTAAATGTAAATATAAATTTATATACATTTTAGTGATGGGTGTGATCACGAATAGCAATAACAATTATTATTATTATTATTATTATTATTATTAATAATAGGCTAGCAGCTTTAGCTGATGCGCCTATATCACAACACTTATTTTTTAGTAACAGTTTTTGTTATTGTTTTTGTTTTATGTTTTATATGGTCGTCCAGTTTGTTCTTGAAAGCATTTACGGAGACAGCATTTACAACTTCACTGGGTAGATTGTTCCAAGATTCTACCACTCTATTGGTGAGAAAGTGCCGGCGAGGGTTCTGCTTGAACTTATTGTGGTACAGCTTTTTAGAGTGTCCTCTCAGGTTTGTAGTATTAGCAAGGGAGAACATATCTTGCAGCCTGGGAACGCTGTAGAAGGCGTTCAGAATCTTAAAAGTCTCAATGAGATCTCCCCGTTCCCTTCGCTCTTGTAGAGTGCTCAGGCCAAGCTCATCCAGCCGGGTTTCGTAGCTTTTATTTCTCAGCGCATTTGGCATTTTTGTAGCTCTACGTTGTACTCGTTCCAGCAGGTCAATATCCTTCTTGAAGTAGGGATTCCAGATCTGGTATGCATACTCCAGCATAGGTCGGACATATGTTTTATAAATCTTTAGGAAAAGCTCAGGGGTTATATGTGAGAAAGCTTTATTTATTGTATACAGCAATGAGTTCGCTCTCTTCACCATAGTGATGATGTGTGCCTCCCATTTTAAATCTTCTGCGATTATGACACCCAAATCCCTGTGTGTCTTCACACTGATTAAAGCATTTCCCTGAATAGTGTATGTTTTCCTTGGGTTTTCTTTTCCTATATGAATAACTAATATACAATAACGTGTGATATTTGCAATCACGAAGAACGCGTTACGAGAATTTGAAAGAACATGCTATTTGAATCACGGCTACGAACAGCACCGCGTTGCCATCACTCGGCGCCGCTACGACGCGACCGATCACGCGTGATTATATGATCAGTGATTGGCCGTTCTCACTGAACGCCGTCCAACGACCGCGCGGCGCGCCACTGAACGATGATCGGTGAATTGAACCGTTCATTTGGTTTCGTTCATTCTTGATGTGATCGGCGATCAGTGGATCAGTGATTTGCCGTTCGTTCTGGGCGAACGCCCGCGCCGGCTGGACGATGACTGATGAGTGGCGCGTTCATTTCGTACGTAACGTGAATTTGGACACTGTTGTCGCATGAATTTGGACACTGTTATCGCTCGTGTCGTAATCGTTCGTGTAAATGAGTTTGCTCATGATTTGTTAAAGCAATAAAATAACATTATTTCACAAAGACGAACTCGGCTTAGCACCAAAAGAGCAAGAGAGATAATCTTTCTGAACGCTAATTCTTCTAATTACTAATAAATATTAAGCAAATATAATGCGCGTTTCTGTTATCAGTTATCACATTGACGAAACTTTGTTACTTAACGTTTCACAGTACATTTCAGTACAATCACGAAAATCACGAGTAGCAGTTATTATCACGCGTGAAAAAATACCAGTAACGTGATTGTTGCGTGATTTAAAATTGAGAATCACGCCCATCACTAATACATTTTGCCGTAGGCAACCCGAGCTAATCGCCATTCATTTGAGGGGTTAAATGCTTTACCAAAACTATTATTTTGTTTTACTTATTTGCATACAAAAATACTTAGTTATTCAGCCAAGAAAAAATTGATGTATTCTCGTAAAAAAAAAATTTTAAAATTTTATATTTGTGACTACTTAGGGTCTCTTTTTATATGAATTTCTTTTAAAATAACTTTACCACTACATCACACTTCTTAGAAAATCACACCAGAACTTTCAGCTTTGTCTGATATTACAGAAAAATCTAAACTTTTGTGAGTTAGCGATGGAAACTTGGTAACTTTGGCGGAAACTTTGATAATACAAAAATGGTTAAGGATTTTCAAATAATATGTCTCATTATATGCTTATATGTCCAGTAACTAATTATTATACTCCAAAGAGTCACATTTCATAGAAAAACAATAAAAAATCGCACTCAAAATATTGTAATACTTTCATACTAATTATCAAAACAAACTTTAAAGTGCGACCGCATTTTATGAAACTACTCGTAATGAAAAAAATACGGCTTATTATGTAATTACTTACGATGTAAATGAAAGAATAACTATTTTATCAGCGAATTGAAACAATATTACATCATATTTCGGGAGATTTCATAAAAATTACGGAACAAATTGCGGCCTCGTATTCTGACACATATGTTTTCGCCGAAGCAATTTGCTTAAAAATACACGAAAAACAGCAAATGGACAATCTCAAATGACAAATGCTCATTCATAAACTCTTTTAAAATGCAAATTACTCACGTTTTTGAAGTATATCAAACTGTAACACGCACTAAAACACATTTATGTTCACTACACAGCGACACAAGAACGGAACGCACGAAATGGCGTCTGCTCGACGGCGAACCCGGCAATTACTGATCCATAGTAAATAAATTACATGACCGAACGTTCATCGAACGAAATATTCGAATAGAGATGGGCATTGCGCCGTTATGTAACACTCTCGGAAGCGAAAATAACCGTATTTGGAGTTTTAATGATTTTTTTCGCAAACGGTGAGCGCTGCATCCATTATTGGACGGCTCACATTCCGCCAGAGTAAGGCTTGCATCCAATGATGGACGGCTCGCATTAGTCGGGTTAAACGGTCAAGGTTTGCTTGGAGATTAATACAGCCTCGAATTTAGCGAATACTGGAGAACACCTATAGATAACCGCCATATAGAACAAAGTTGCTATTTTTAAAACGGGAAGAAATATCATTGATGTAGTTAGAAAATAGATGCGGTCCCAGGATTTTGAAGCCTGTGGAACGCCCGAGATATTTTTCACGCTCTGATCAGGATCCCTTCAAGCCAACTGTCTGGCAACGATTTGTGAGTTGCAAAGAAAGCTTTCTAAGCTTGTCACCACGAGTTCCATTGAAATATTTGGTGGTCGATTTTTGCCAAAAGCTTTCTTGAGATCAATATACGGGGTGTTATCACAGCACGGGCTTTTTTTTCTGTGGGTGAATCAGTACAACGTAGTAAGCAACTTTTGATAAAAATTTTTAGAAAAAACTGAAAAATAATTTTTTTTTTTGGAAAATTTGGTTTTTTAATTTTATTTTTAAATATTATGTAACAAAAACTGCTTTTTTCATGACATTTCTTTCGCGATTCATGCTTTTCCGTGTGCAGATCCATGTAATTACATGTTTCGGTGTCATTTGCACACGTTTTCTGGCGTCTGTACTATTTTTCCGAAGTTTTCTGCTTCATTTTCGTAACGTCGTAATTAAGTCACAACTTGACTTAAAAGTCGACTGTAAAAGTCGTAAAAACCGTTTTCTGACGTTTAAGAAGGTGTCGAACGCTACGGTTACGGCAATGACGTCTCTATTCTCTTTGGTTCAGCCGGAAACGTCAAAAGGTGACATCACTGTTCTTTCGGGGTCGTACAGTTTTGCGCCTATCAAAAATGGCATTCTTTTGTGGTTTTGGAGTTTGGAAGCGCAGGCGTAAGAGGGGCTGAGGATCGGCGTCGCTGCCGACGAGTATAGCGCGGCGCAGTTTTTCAATTCATGTAGTTCTTTTCTGGTAAGCGATTATTGTCAATTTTTTTGCGGTTAGCACATGGCGGCGTATCGACTTCTAACCGGCTTTTTTTCTCCTTGGCTTCAGACGGGCGGGCGAGCACCTCTATTATTTTTATACGAATTATCTTTAATCCACCTGCAAAGCCTCAACTGCCGTAGCGTGGCGGCCTGCTTCTCGGAGCATTTTTTTTGGAGATCGGAGATTCAAATTCCGGACCTACCTACTGTCAACTTTTAGAAGATATCCATATACTGCTGTGCTGTGAAGTGATTTATACATCGTGTGCCTTGCACCTTCTTCGTTTTGCTGTGCCCGCGGAGAAGCGGATTAAAGAACTCTGAAAAGAAGCAACGTGTTCTCATTTCTTTTTTTTACAGCTGAAGGAAGAATTGCTACCTACGGGCTAAACCAGTGACAAACCTTTGAGACTTACCCACCCTGTTAAATCTTGTGCTTAATTTTTTTGTATCGAGTTCTGGTTTTTTTTTTAGTTTCAGCTTTAACCTATAAAAAGCTGTGGCGTCCAATATTTTTTGAAATTTAGTTTTTTGATGTGTATTTGCTTTGGCATTAATTTATCCTTCCTGCACTCGATTTCTGTTCGTGGTTATTCCACGATTAGGTATAATCAGGTCTAACCTGGCGTTACATACTAACGTTGCAGTTATAAACTGTCGCCCAGCGTGGAGCCTTAGAACTGGTTTTAGCCTAAGTAGTAATTCTTTCTTTAGTTTTTGAGACACGTCTGCGTTTACTTAAATGTTTTCTTTAATGTTTAACCTGTAACATTTCTTGTAACTTGAATTTAACATTTTAAGCGGTTACCGCGAAAAAGTTCTATTGTATACAGACTTGCCGTTTCTTTTTCACATAGTTTTTTAAAGATATTGTATATAATATCTAGTATCATTGTACAGTAGCTCGAGGTACAGTATAGCGGTTTTCTTTGTAATTTTTTGTTTTTAATTTGTAATCCGACACGGTTGTCGGGAAATAGCCTCGTCAGCAAGATAGAGGCTTGCCGTGTTCGAAGATTGTTATAGACTGTTTATTAAATTGTTTTTTTTTGTAAATTTCAGGTCCGAGGATTGAATACTCCGCTCCATTGGTTAAAGGTGTCAGGTGAATAGAGGTGCTCGTCAGCAATCGTTGAGGTCAGATCGTTCTAGTTATTTATTTTCTAAATTTATTTTTTATTTAAAAAAAAAATATTTCGTTTTTCGTTTTTTTTTTGTTTTTTTATTGAGCAGAACAATTTTTTATATTTGATTTTTTTACCATAAATAAAAATTTTTTTTTGGTGAATTATTTTTTTGTGAATAATTTTTTAGTTTTTTTTTAAAAAAAAAAAAATTTTTTTTAAAACTTTTAAATTTTCTGCTTGTTTATATTTTTAATACGCAAGTAGTTGAGATGGCTTCCCCCGTGCTTGTGTATTATTCTGCCTCACACTTAGTTAAAAAAGAATTGGATTACGAATTCAAAATTCGGGAGGTTACCCCGACGCTTGTGGAGTCGATGCGCCGACAGTTTAGTTCGCTGCTTAAACAGTTTCCGGCAGATTCAATCACGTCGACGGATCTGGATCCCGAGCAAGAGTTTAACGAATGTTCCATTCGACTCTTGTGTCTCCAAGAATTTGTTGAGGATTTGGTAGAGAACAATACTCGACCTTTGTTTAAACGCGTTTGTACAAAAACAACGCATCTTTTTTATAGAGTATCACGTATAATGTCTGGGGTTGTACCGACAGCTTCGTTTGAACGTCTTCAGGCGGAGATTTTAGAGATCGTGAAGGTGCTGGAGGAGTGTTCAGATATTGTGAGAGCTCCTAGTCCAAATTTACTGCCGTCTACTTCTGTACAGGTAGAGGTGCCTGTGCCGGTACATCCTTTAGGGGTGACATCGGTTTCATCAAATAATCTTTTTGTTCCGTTAGCCGTTCCAAATGTTTCGAGTGTACCTAATGCGGGTAATTCGGTTTCCGAACCCGAGGTTTTTGTTAGGAATCCGGTCGCTGTCAGCAGGCCGTATGATTTTACTAATGAACAGGTGTTAAGGCCTTTGAGTTTAGGGTTTGTGTTTGATGGAAAGTCATGCGTCGTAGAATTCCTGGAACGCCTTGAGGAAAATCGTTTGGCACGAAATATTTCTGATGCACGGTTGCTGAAATCGGCGTGCGAGTTGTTTCAACATCACGCGCTCGCTTGGTATAGGACGGTTGCTTCCAGGATTGACAATTGGCCACAGTTGGCCAAAGAACTTCGCCAAAATTTTGGCAGTCAAACCTTCGACCGCGATATGTTGAAACGGGCTCGCGCTCGAATTCAGAGACCGGATGAACCTCTTCATCTTTTTATTACTGAAGTATTGGGCTATTTTAATAAATTATCCAGGCCCTTGCCGGAGGCGGAGCAGCTGACAATCCTAGTACCCAATTTAAAACCTTACCTGCAACAATGTTTCGCGTACATCCCTGTTCATTCCATACAAGAACTGCTTCATGTGGGGAAACAGCAGGAACTCACGCATGTGGCTATAAATGAGTATAATGCTAACCTGCAGGCACTTTCAAAAGCCAAGCCTTCTGCGTCTAGAGCAGTTCACTCTGTCGATTGTACTGGTTCCGGTAATAATGGTACGGACGTTCCTCTTGAGGAACATCTTCATCAGTGCACAGTGTCCGCTGTTGATTCTTTATCCACTCGTACTCAAGAATCCCATAGAGGTTCGAGCAATCGGGGTGGTTTTCACCGAGGTGGTTACTCCCGAGGCAAACCGCACAATGCGGGTGGTCCTCGAGGAGCGTATAGTGGTTACCAGAGGGGTTCACATCACGGGCACTCCAAGTACTGTTACCGTTGCGGTAAATTTAATTTTACCGTGACAACTTGTCCGGATTGTTCCAAAGGAAATAATTCTCCCAATTCTACTTCGGCCGATTCAAAAAACTCGAGAACCGAGACAGAGTGAATGCGTTTGTTCACTCTGTCTCTGCCTTGTTCGAAAAGGAAAAAGACAACCGTCGTCCATTTTTAGATGTTGCGTTGGGTGATATTGCGGTTTGTGGCTTGCTTGACACTGGTTCGAGCGTCACAATTTTGGGTGCCGACTCACATCGACATTTAATTGAGATCGGGTATACCCTGCACAAGACTTCGTCTTGGACTTTAAGCACCGCAAATTCTAGTACGGTTAGGACGATCGGTTATATGTCTTTGCCTTTCAAATTTAATAATCGTTGTCAAGTGATCCGAGCGGTTGTGGCTCCGGATATTGGCACTTCTCTTATATTAGGCATGGACTTTGTCCGACAATTTGATTTGGCTCCGGAAATTGTGAAGTTCGTTAGGTTTGAGGATAGTGATGTTAGTTGGCATTCAGTCAGCGAAGTGAGGGTTTTGCATCCTTTCGCTTCTCTGACTGAGAATCAGCAGTCCTTAGCAAACAAAATGATCGATGGTTTTCAAAAAGTTTCGACAGACGTTAAGGGTCTTGGTCGAACTAATTTAATATCACAGGTTATCGACACGGGTAATCATCCACCGGTGAAACAGCGGTATTATCCCATGTCTCCCGCTCGTTTAGCATTGTTAAATGAGGAAGTTGATCGTATGCTAGAGTTAGGAGTTATTAAACCTAGCAAAGGGGGTTGGAATAACCCAACAATTTTTGTTCCGAAGTCCGATGGGACTTTAAGATTTTGTCTGGATAGTAGGAAGCTCAACTCGATAACGAAGCCGGATGCGTACCCTCTTCCGAGAATTACTACCATCCTGGACAGTTTACGAGACGCTAACTACTTGTCTTCCATCGACTTGTCGGCCGCCTTTTGGCAAATCCCCTTAGATCCGGCCTCTCAGGAAAAGTGCAGTTTTACGGTTCCTGGACGTGGTTTCTTTGCTATGCAAGTCTGTCCGTTCGGCATGCGCAATTCGCCTGCCTGCATGCAACGGCTCGCTGATCAGTTGTTCGACCCGTCGTTCGATAACAAAGTATTTTGTTACCTAGATGATATCGTTATTGTCTCTTCAACTTTCGAAGAGCATATTTCATTGTTAAACCGAGTGTTAGATCGTCTCGTTTATGCGAACCTAACGATTAATTTCAAAAAGTGTCAATTTTTTCGTCGAGAACTTAAGTACCTAGGGTATGTAGTAGACTCTCATGGTCTACATACCGATCCCGAAAAGGTACAATGTATATTAGACTTTCCGACTCCTAGTTCGCCTAAGTTGGTTAAAACTTTCCTTGGGATGGCCGGTTGGTATCGTCGGTTTATCCGAAATTTCTCCTGTATTGCTGCTCCTCTGTCACGTTTGACCAGTACCCGCAAAGGTGCTCCCGCATTTTCGTGGTCACCAGAAGCGGAAGAGGCCTTTCAAAAATTGAAGTCAGCTCTAATTTCTAGTCCGATACTAGCTTGTCCGGACTATACAAAGCCATTTGCGTTACACTGCGACGCATCGTTGTACGGTTTAGGCGGCGTACTTACCCAGACAGTGGATGGCGTAGAACATCCCATCGCTTTCACGAGTAGGACTCTCTTACCCGCTGAAACGCGATACTCTGCTACCGAACGGGAGGCCCTAAGCGTGATTCATGCAATCGAGCATTTTCGCGGCTACTTAGAGGGCGGCCCCAAAGTCAAAATCTTCACGGATCATGCCAGTCTTCTGTGGTTTTTGAGTCTGAAGAACCCAACTGGCCGTTTGGCCAGATGGGGTATTCGGCTGTCCGCCTTTGACTTTGAGATCGTCCATAAGAAAGGCGTCGAAAATGTGGTTCCTGATGCGTTATCGCGTTTGCTGCCCGTTTCATCTGTTTCTGTGGTCGCCGATCCTTGGTACAACGATTTGTTCCAAGCGGTATCTAATAACCCTGCCGCTTACCCTAATTACCAGATTAAGGACGCGGAGTTGTATCGCTACACGAAGGGAAAGTACCAGCTCACCAGCGCTTATGACTGGAAGTTAGTGGTACCCTTACCTCTCCGAGAGAAGCTTATACACGATAACCATGCGTCCGATCTGTCTATGCATTTTGGGGTTTTTAAAACGCATCGTCGCCTAGCAATGCGCTATTTTTGGCCGAATTTGCACGGAGATGTGGTCAAATTCATTTCCCAATGTGAAACTTGCCAACAGTATAAACACCCAAATATTTCTCCTTTGGGTCAGTTAGGCAATCCAAAGTCTTGTTCTTTCCCTTTCCAGATGGTCTCCGTCGATTTGTTGGGTCCCTATCCGATGACGAGAGATCGGAATATTCACATACTAGTAGTTACTTGTTGTTTCAGTAAATACTGTTTGCTTTTCCCTTTAAAGAGGGCTACTAGCAAAATCGTGAGTCGTATCATGGAGCATGAGGTTTTCCTGCGTTTTGGTGTCCCTCAGTATGTTATTTCCGACAACGGAAAACAATTTATTGGAAAGGAGTTTACCGAACTAATGTCCAAGTATCGGATACCTAAGGTTTACCTTAATCCGAAGTATTGCCCTCAGGTCAATCCAGCTGAGAGGCAGAATCGAGGAGTTGTCACGGCGTTGGCGTTGTCTGTAAAAAACGACCATCGCTCTTGGGACCTCCACCTTTCTGCCATTCAGATGGCGATCAATTCGGCCGTTTCGGAGGCTACGGGTTTCAGTCCTTTCTTCTTGGTTCATGGTCGAGAACCTATCTTAGACGGTTCGTTTTATACTCAATCTCCTGAGTCCCAAGCTGAGGTCCTTTTTGGCAGTCGTTTGTCCTACGCTCAAGATATGAGCGAACTTTCCGGTGTTTTTCATACCGTGAGGAAGAAACTTGATAATGCGCATGCTCACAATAAAACGTATTATGACCGTAAACACCGTCCTGCGGAGTTTGAGGTGGGCGATACGGTTTACAAGAAAACGTACTTCTTGAGCAATGCGGGGAATTATTTTATTTCAAAGTTTGCCCCACGTTATGAAAAATGTCGGATAGTCAAGAAACTGTCGGCTCTGGTATACGAGTTGGTTAATGCTCAGGGAAAGAATATTGGCTCTTGGCATATTAAGGATTTCAAATTAAATCCTAAAGGGTCTAAGTAATTTGTGTAATTTTTATGTCTCTCGTTAACATTCTTCGGAAAGTTGTCTTTATGAGTTCGACTAGATCGACTTTAAAAATGTATTCCTTACAAAGGTGTAGTACCGAGTGGTTACTATCACTGAAACCATTTCGTTTGAGATCAGTCTTGCTAGTAAACCTGTCTAGCAACACTGTAGATTGAATTTATGTCATGAGAGGGAAGTATGCAAGGTGATGGTATGAAAGGTAGTATTGGACATTTTTCAAATACCGGAGGAGGTATTAGTTCTGTCGTGGTCTAACAATATAGTCATCGGTTTCTTTTGTCCACAGCCAGTATTTGGTTTGATTATTGGACGTTGTTGGTGTTCCTTCAGTAGGAGGGGTGGTTTATTACGGTTGTTTAGGACACCAGGTTTTGTGGTTTTTCTTTTACATGGGCTTTGTGCTTCCATGGTAAGCAGTAGTTTTGTTGTTGAAGTAGTTTTGTGTTCTCTACGGGAAAGTGGAGAGTTTTCAAATGGCAGTTGACCTCTGCAGAACTTACCTACCAGGGTTTCCACTTTAGTTAACGGGAAGATTTTGTTTATTTATTTGTATGTTTTTGTAGACTTGTTTACCCTTATTGAAGGTAGCTTGGTCATTTGGTTTAGAAGAGTATATTTTTTTTCCTGTCTTATACACTGTTATAGACGTTGTGGCGTTTTTGTTAACCCTTGAGAGTGGAGCTAGAATCGGGACGATTCATTTGAAATCGTTCGTTGGCTCTTCCGATTTCTTTTTGGAAGGGGGGCTGTAACAAAAACTGCTTTTTTCATGACATTTCTTTCGCGATTCATGCTTTTCCGTGTGCAGATCCATGTAATTACATGTTTCGGTGTCATTTGCACACGTTTTCTGGCGTCTGTACTATTTTTCCGAAGTTTTCTGCTTCATTTTCGTAACGTCGTAATTAAGTCACAACTTGACTTAAAAGTCGACTGTAAAAGTCGTAAAAACCGTTTTCTGACGTTTAAGAAGGTGTCGAACGCTACGGTTACGGCAATGACGTCTCTATTCTCTTTGGTTCAGCCGGAAACGTCAAAAGGTGACATCACTGTTCTTTCGGGGTCGTACAGTTTTGCGCCTATCAAAAATGGCATTCTTTTGTGGTTTTGGAGTTTGGAAGCGCAGGCGTAAGAGGGGCTGAGGATCGGCGTCGCTGCCGACGAGTATAGCGCGGCGCAGTTTTTCAATTCATGTAGTTCTTTTCTGGTAAGCGATTATTGTCAATTTTTTTGCGGTTAGCACATGGCGGCGTATCGACTTCTAACCGGCTTTTTTTCTCCTTGGCTTCAGACGGGCGGGCGAGCACCTCTATTATTTTTATACGAATTATCTTTAATCCACCTGCAAAGCCTCAACTGCCGTAGCGTGGCGGCCTGCTTCTCGGAGCATTTTTTTTGGAGATCGGAGATTCAAATTCCGGACCTACCTACTGTCAACTTTTAGAAGATATCCATATACTGCTGTGCTGTGAAGTGATTTATACATCGTGTGCCTTGCACCTTCTTCGTTTTGCTGTGCCCGCGGAGAAGCGGATTAAAGAACTCTGAAAAGAAGCAACGTGTTCTCATTTCTTTTTTTTACAGCTGAAGGAAGAATTGCTACCTACGGGCTAAACCAGTGACAAACCTTTGAGACTTACCCACCCTGTTAAATCTTGTGCTTAATTTTTTTGTATCGAGTTCTGGTTTTTTTTTTAGTTTCAGCTTTAACCTATAAAAAGCTGTGGCGTCCAATATTTTTTGAAATTTAGTTTTTTGATGTGTATTTGCTTTGGCATTAATTTATCCTTCCTGCACTCGATTTCTGTTCGTGGTTATTCCACGATTAGGTATAATCAGGTCTAACCTGGCGTTACATACTAACGTTGCAGTTATAATTATGAAAAGCTATGATCACGATGCGCTATCCAGCAGTTGGTAAAATGTCGCTGATATTGTTTATTTACGACTTATTACCTACCGCTAGATGGCGCAGCACGCTCAAACGCTTCTCAAACCTTTATTTAACAGTCAACTTCTTCAAATTTTCAAATTAAAAAAAAAACAAAAAATAATTTTTTCTCCAAAGAAAAATTTTTTTTGTGGTTTTTTCCAAAATTATTTATCAAAAGTTGCTTACTACGTTGTACTGATTCACCGAAATCGTGAACGGGCTTTTTTTTCTGTGATTCACCCACAGAAAAAAAGCTAGTGCTGTAATAACAACCTGTATACTGTGTTAATATGTGTGGGCGTCCATTGATTAAAAAAGGAGGTTTACTTTAAAGGAGAAGATTGGATGTAGTGGATCTTTTGAGAATAAAACCATTCTGTTCGTGCATTAAGGATAGTATATATTTGTGAACTAGTTTTTCGAAAAGCTTCAAAATAGCTGAAAGAATAAATATGGGTCAGTAGTTCTCAACGTCACTGATACTGTCGTTTTTATGTATAGGGTCTCATAAAAGCCAGCTTCTGTCATCCGTGTCCGACTCATCATCATCATTCATCACAATAAATGCCTTTCTTTGTAGGAACAGCGAGGTAAACCATCAGGTCCCAGGCCTTTATTTAATTCCAATGTTAAAATACCTTGATTGTGTACGTATCTCACCTTTGACTAAGCTAGGGGATAACAGCGACGGCAGGTTATTATCCGAGTAATCAGATGACGAGGGGACAGCAATCCAGGGTGGAACACGAAAAACCCAATCAAATCACTTTTCCTGGACGCGTTCAGTTGACTTCGATATCAAAGTCGCGGGGCTTGAAGGGTTAAGACCCATTCACTCCCCCTTTGAAGCCAAAGAATTTGAGATGCTGAAATTGCAGTTTTAGAGAATTTTTCTAGAAAAGAGTTGTCAATTTTCCTGAAGATGGTGAAACAGATTTGTCTTCCAGACCATGAGCACTAACATCCACCGCGTGAAGGTGAACAGTGAAGCTGTTCCGGGTGACGGCATTTGCGAGATCATGGTATTTATTTAGTTTGTACTCGTGGTATTTTGGGGTATTTGATTCCCATGGAACAGTTAATTCTTCAATAAGGGCCATCTTCCAAGATAGAGAGTAAAGAGTTATATCTGAACGGAGGGTTGTGCATCCGAGACTTTCAGGGAATTTATACTAGAATGCGTCTCCATGCGTTATACCACGGAAGTTGCTATATTGAATTAAATAAACAATTGTAAGAACTATGAGTGCCATCTACATGTGTTTCGTAGTAAAATAATGGTTTCCATATCAAAGTAATTCTTTGAGCAATCTAATAGGCTATGTAATCAATGTTTATAGTAAACATCAAAATGTTTCCAATATGTTAGTCATCTTCAACTCTGACTAAGATTAATGAAAGATTCCATTTTATATCTTAGCAGTTATTATGCAGGAAAATTCTTTTTATAGCATTTTTACCAAATTTCGTACATAGATTTTATAGAACATATTGCAGTATGCATGTTTTACATTGTAACTTGGATCTTTAGCTATCTATCCATTTAAAAGTTATAGCAGAATCATTATTAGAATGCTAATTTCACCCTCGCAGTTTGACTGGGCATGAAAAAGTCACAAAGAGGAAGCTTTAACACTTGTTATTATTATTATAATTATTTGCTGATATTTCCAGATCAGATCTAGTGAAGCTAATCATAAACAATTTTAATATGATTTTAGATACAAATCGAGTGTTGTTAAATTGATTGTCAGAGTTTGCACTAATCACTTAAAATGGTAGTTTATTCCACATGTATATCACTCTTTGTGGAACATTTTTAAAAGGTTGGGATTTAAATTTTGCACGGTTGAGTTCTTTGCTGTGACCTCGAATATTTGTGTTGATGTTGAATTTGTAAATATTCTTTAGCCCGGGTACAACGTAATAATAATTTGTGGCAATTTTATATGCTGTGTCTCAATCGGGTCCCCTTTTTGTCTGCTTTGATTGAGAGTAGTCAGTCTGTAATTCCGAGTGATCTTCAGAATTCCTACTCTTCAGGCCCTTTGACGTTTTGTTTGCCCTTCGAACTTTTTCAGGACATTTTAACTGTGGAACCCCTACTTTGCATAAGTAGGGGTCCATAGCTAACAGCCATACTCAAGAATAGGTCTCGCATATGCCTTATAGATCTTTATAAACACCTCTATTGAAAGATGTTGGAAAATCTTCAAAAAACTTCAAAGACTTCAAAAAATGGAAGACGAGAGAAGAGAAGAAGAAGATTAGGACAAAGGTGGACTTGTCGGATTTGGAAGAAGAAGATTACTTCAACTCCATAAGACCCATTTCTAATAATAAATTAAAAAATCTTCTCTTTTTTAATTCAAAGGTTACGCCAATGCGAAGATATACAAATGTGACAATCTGAAGTGTTCGAGACCTGCCAGCTATACGTCGGGTGGGTCGTCAAAGGATGACAGCTTCCCGTGCTTGAGGCCTTCCTGCTCGGGCCGTTTCCGTCTGGTGCGTCATGTCAGCTTTGTGGATTGTCCGGGCCACGACATTCTCATGGCCACCATGTTGAACGGAGCCGCTGTCATGGATGCCGCCTTGTTATTGATTGCAGGTAATAATTTCGTTGACAAACTTGCGCTTCAAGGGCAAAAGTACCAATTTCTCTAGCTTGAAATCCAAGCCTATATGAGATGGGTCTGCAAGAACAAGAAGTAATTATTTATTTATATGTCGTGTTATGGTATGTCTTCACTTTCATCTTGGAATAATCGGGGCTCTATCGTATTGCTAAATTTCTTAATTGCACTGTGATAATACATGACAGTGAGATAATATAATAGCAGTATTGGCTGCGCTTATACATCGCTTTCACAAATCGAGCGTTTGATTAAATTGGAAAAACAATAAATAGCTGTATTTTAAATTATCAGTGTTGACGGATATAAAGTATTGAGGAAAGATGGATGTGATCTGTTTTATGTAGTTTATGAGATTAATTCGAGACTATTCAAAATAAACGATACATGCGGAAAAACGAAGATTCGGGAAACAATCTACTAAATCACGATCCATTAAAAACTGTTATTATTATATTATAAACTGTTTTAAATTTCAAATGCATACAAGCAGCTGCCATTGTTCCCTGCTCAGAACACAAGATCGGCGCAGGTACCACACTATATAGTGACCGGGAAATCTACATCATTTGGACAAAGACATTATCATTACCTTGTTCTGAGATTAATGAACATTTTAGGAAAACACCGGATATTTCAGGACTGACGCAGGTGGTACTTAAAAAATGCCACAATCAGTGGTTGATTAGTAAAGGAAGAACGGAAACTGACATTTTAAAAATAGCAACTCATTTATACACTTATAATTTACATACCCTTACATCACTGACATTATAAATTACTTATAATAGGGTGAATCCAGATTTTAATTTTTAATTTGTGATATTTTATATTTGGATTTATTTCATATTTTTTTTGACTACTTTTATCATTTAATGATTATTTTTATTTTGTATATTTAAAAAAGAATCACCATAATAATTTTGTAACCATTTTGAACGTAGATTATGAAACCAATAGCTTAGAAAACGTCTTTTCATATATTTTCATATATAAAAATGGTGTCTTCCTTGGAAACAGACACTGCCTGTTTAGGAGTGACGCAGAATCATTGTGTTTTTAAATAAATCTTATGAATTTTCTCAAATGCATAAGTTAAATAAATAAAATAATTCGAGTTTCCATACCAATTTGTAAAGGTTAGTACAATGATACTGTTCTTCCAGGCAATGAATCATGCCCGCAGCCGCAAACCAGCGAGCATTTGGCTGCCATTGAGATCATGAAGCTCAAGCACATTCTCATCCTTCAAAACAAAATCGACTTGGTGAAGGAAGGTCAGGCCAAGGAACAGCAAGAGCAGATACTCAAGTTCGTCCAGGGCACTGTGGCTGAAGGGGCCCCCGTCATTCCCATATCGGCACAGCTCAAGTATAACATTGAGGTTGGTAATAATTAGCATACAACAAATCAATATTATTATTATTTATTCTGGACAGAAAGGTTGGTATTGATTAGCATACCAAGCAATAGTATTATTATTTATTCTGAACAGGAAGGTTGGTATTAATTAGCATACCAATCAATATTAACATTATTTATTCTGGACATGCAGCTTTGCCGATAGGACGTCCAGATCAGATCTAGTAAAGATAGTCATAAACAATATTAACAAGTTTTTAGGTACAAATCGAGTCTGTTTTTAAATTGATTACCAGAGCTTACACTAATCACTTTAAATGGTAGTTTATTCCACATGTCCACCACTATATTTTGCAAAACGTTCTTAAGCGATTGGATTTAAATGTTGCACGTTTTGAGTTTTTTTTGCTATATCTTGAAGGTTTGTCTTGACTTTGAATTTGTAAATATTGTTTAGCCCAGGTACATGGTAATAACACAGTATACCGAACAGTAGGTTTACTCTCGAGCTACAGGGCATTGCGGGAAGAGGGTGCGAGGAATGTGGGCAAATGGATACGTCTCGATGAACGCCTTTGGTTAGCTTTACAAGCAGGTAAAGGCTGGCGACTTTTGAACGTTTACATATCCGCGTGGACCGAGTAGCGGGACATCTGGCAGCCATATCCGAGCCCTTACGACTCGTGACGTATTTACTTCGATTTCAATTTTGTTCTAAGAGAAGCTACTGTCTGTGGTATACTGTGGTAATAATTTGTGAGAATTTTATATGCCTCAATCAGGTCCCCTCTTTGTCTTCTTTTTATTTGAGACCCACTGGCATTTTGGTTGCCAATCGCTACATCTTTTCCAGGATATCTACGTCTGCATAAGTAGGGGTCCCAGAGATGATAGCCATATTCAAGAATAGGTTTCATATATGTCTTGTAGATCTTTATATCCATCTCCTTTTTGTCTTTTTTGTTTGAGAGTAGTTAGTCCAAGTAATTCCAAGCGATCTTCATGATTCCTATTCTTCAGTCCCTCGGACATTTTGGTTGCCCTTCACTGCACTTTGCATAGAAGGTAATAGACAAACTGAAGGCAATGCGTCGAAACCATTATAAAGACAATGAAGACGACGATTAACAGAAGGTGACAGATAAAAGAGTACCGGGAAATCGAGGTTCTACTCTACTCCACTCCAATGGCATAATGGCAACAAATTTAAATCGCAAGAAGTGTGGTAAAATCAAAGACTATCGCGGTTGTTTGACATTATAAATAGGATAGAAAACGAATTTACCGCGTGAAATTTGTAGCACCCGACGTTTCGGTGATGTTGCAGCCGCCGTTGTCCAGGGTCTACCCTGGACAACGGCTGCAGCGTCACCGAAACGACAGCGGCTGCAACGTCACCGAAACGTCGGGTGCTACAAATTTCACACGGTAAATTCGTTTTCTATCATATTTATAAGAAGTGTGATGCTTTCCCTTTTCCTTTATAAATAGGATAAAAACGAATTTACCGCATGAATTTTGTAGCACTCGACGTTTCGGCAATGTTGCAACCGCTGTTGTCCAAGGTAGACTGATGTGGTGTCAATTGCCATCCGTTGTTCTGCGGGCAGGCAGCAAACTGCTGCTATTACCACATAGATTATAATGGTGGTAGAGCCGCGGGTTCGACGAGCGTGTATTTTGAAAATCTGCCTCACTTTAAAGACTCACTGTATCTTGTTTTACATCCTGGAGCTCGGCAATGGGCATTGAGAACATTTTAAAAAGAATGCTTCTCGTAGTAGAGACTTTGCAACTGTCAGCTCTATTGACGTTCGGGGGTTCTTCTTATTTTAATGGCTTCCCGGATCATGCGGGGAAAGTAAATTTGTTCTTTGGATAGCACAATGGTATTTTGAAAAAACATGCAGTGGTTACTACCGCTTTCCAACATGTGTTTGCGGATTGCCAATTTTCGCTGAACGTTATTAACATCTTTGATGTGTTCCATCAGTCGAGCGACAATGGGCCGTTTCGTTTGTCCAACGCCACTGGGGAGAGCGCCAGATGCGGCAACGACAAGAGCACTGCCAGGACGATAATGTGTTGACGTATTCCCCTGCTCATTTCCCTACCTACTTCCACGGAAGTGAACTGGATGTAAACCGGCTATATCAATGCCACTATATAAGAGTGAAATGATTCCATCTGACATCCAGCAAGGGTTTTATTTAGGATCTATACTTTTGTTTGTTGAATTATTAAATTATCTAATACTGCTAATTTAGGATCTATTCTAATAAATTATTGCTTGTATATAAGCTCACTTTTTCCGATCCCCTTTGGCCCAAATTGGTTTCCGTTAGTTCCTTTTGGTTTGAAAATCTAAAAATTGTTTAGTAGATGGTAAACTGTGGCCATTTTCTAATTTTCGTCGCTTTGTCCTTCCGCAGGTACTCTGCGAGTATATCACAAAGAAGATTCCAATTCCTCTTCGCGACTTTTCATCACCTCCGCGGATGATCGTCATCCGATCGTTTGATGTCAACAAGCCGGGATGCGAGGTGAACGACTTAAGAGGAGGCGTTGCGGGCGGTTCCATTCTACAAGGTGTACTAACGGTCGGAATGGAAATTGAGGTAATTCAAGTTTATTATTATTCTAATTTGTAAATGTTTTGAATTGGGGATTAGATGTATAGTTAGGCTCGTTTCAGAGTTTGCTGTTTCAGAGTTTGCATATGGGGAGACTTTGAAAACACTTAGCACCATCCAAAATTGAAGCCGAGGTATGCGGACGTAGAGGGTTTGTCTCCTTAATGCAATGCTCCGGCCCATGTTGCATGTGACCCAGCCCTTTTGGACCAGTTTGTGTGGGACGTGATCACCCATCCCCCCTACAGACCAGGTCTTGCCCCGTCTGACTACCATTTGTTCTTGAGCTTAAATAAGCATTTGGGAGGAAAACGGATGGAGACAGATGAAGAACTAAAGAAAGAAGTCATGCAATACCTGGAAAAGGAGATGGCGGCAAGTTTCTATGAGGCTAGCTCCCAGTACACCTTGAAAAATGCATCCAAGTGAATGGCGATTATGTTGAAAATTAACTCACATATACTGTATATATTTTAGGGGCTAACGGGCCCTTGGGGGGCTAACGGGCCCATGATGAGGTGGCCACGATGACCCATGTGTTCAGGGTCGGTCACACTCACGGGTCAACAACCATCCGACGGCCTCCCCGCATGGGGTGCGAATCCTGGGTAGGACACTGGGTCAACCAGTCTCCCCTGGGAATCAAACCTCTGGCGCCCCTGGACGGTCTGCACACCGTGCGGCGCAAGCCAATCGATTGTGCTCTCCGACTAACAGTCGGGGGAGTCTGGGAACTGTATTGTTTCCTACAGAGCGGGGGTGGTTGTCTACCTTACGGCGACTGCTCTTGAAATGACCATTGGCCATCCGATCCCGGTTCAGAGTCGGGCAAAGGACGCCTTGGTCCGCGATAGATTCGGTTCACCCTGTTTCACCGCTTCGTAAGGGAGAGGACCGCGCAAGCGACCTCGAACTCGGAACCAATCGAGAGACCGGAGAAATCTGGTCACAATTGGAAGTGAGGGGGCGAGTATCTCGAGCCCGCCGGGTTTATTCCTGGCTAACTCGCGGTAAGGCGTTGGACTCTCACGGGTTGTGACGTAGCTGGACGTAGAATTGTACTGTCCAAAGTCTTCTACGTTCACTGCAGGGCGACAACGACTAATCGTTAAAACGTCCTGTGGTGACGGGCTCGCCCGTTGTAGTCGACACCGCAAGATGTATATATTTTGCCAAACAACCCTTGTATTTTAAAAAATATATAACATCATTCGCTTATTATAATAATAGAGACCTTACTTTTGAGACATGCCTCATAGTTTTTGACTCAATATCAATGTGCATGATAAAGCATGAAAACATATGCCGGTTGGATGTTTGTCTCAAAATTGCTCTTGCTTTATTTAAAAAGTTTCAAAACTTGCACTGCGATATATCATCGGAATGGTGAAATTGTAATCTGCTCAGTTAATCGATTGCTAACATGATATTAACTTTACAGGTCCGCCCTGGTCTGGTCAGCAAAGACTCTGAGAACAAATTGACATGTAGACCCATTCGTTCAAGAGTCGTTTCATTGTTCGCTGAGCACAACGAGCTGCAATTTGCCGTTCCCGGAGGCCTCATCGGTGTTGGAACCAAAATTGAGCCCACTCTCTGCAGAGCCGATCGTCTCGTCGGACAGGTAATGAATGATCGAAAATGAATTGCACCAAATTTCTTTTTTAAAGATCGCGTGGTATAATTTTTAGACATATTGATCCATCCAATCAGGAGCAGGTGTGCAGAGGCGATAACTTAAATTAACATATTCTATGGGCACAAATAAAAATATCTTTCCAAACATATTTTGCAACACCAGCAACTCAAAGCACATCGCAAATGTTCACGGATGAATGATAGCATGCGGTTTGCTCTATTTTTTCTCTAGAAACATTAAACAGTCATAATTTTTCATTTTTGATTTGATTTCTTCCCAAGATTTCTTCATAAACGATGACAGCGTGAGAGCTAATATTCTATCACTGCAACCTGTCACTACAGAGATCGAGACGCGATAGAAATTATCATTGATAATATTATTGATTATATAGGATGTACTACAAATTTTCAATGCTGTACTATATTTTGGCAGCTAGGATTTTACTATGAAACACAACGAGTAGATGGCATTCATAGTTCCAAACATCAATTAATCTTCTCTTATGTTCAGTACCCCAATATAGATGGCGTTCTAAACAAGCCTATTATCCTATTATCTCAAAATAAAACTAATACAATAACGTACGAATTTTTAAATCATAGCTCTTATTATTTTAATATTATTTACATAAAAATGACAATTTTAATTTCCTATTTAGGTTTCAATTCATAATTATTAGGCACTTTAATGCTCAAATAGTCTAAATAGGCGTGAAAGAACGCATCTGATCGATGGCCTTGCAAGCCAGATCCGATTACACTAAAGCAAAAAAGGAAAATAAGAAAATATGCCCATAAGCGGCCTATCAGGGGGGGAGAATTCCCGCTCTATGGCTTCGAAGGGGGAGTGAATGGGTGGTAAGGTGTACGCTCACATGTGGCAAGACAACTGTCCTAAACCTACCACAGCTGGTCGTTAGTCCGGAATCCACCCTTCACCTCCCAGAAGTGAAATATTATATATGATGAGCCCGATTTTTCGTCGGTGAATTCCATGGCAGCTCCGTTTGTATTTTATTTTATGTTATTATTGTTATAATTGGCAAATAATGGGTTTCTGTAATCAATTGAATCAGTCCTTTATAAAATAAACCATTCATTATCAATGTAATCAGAGATTGCCAAATAAATTCCTTAGTGTCGTCCGACGATGCTATCAGCACCACCTGCATGTCGCTGGCGCAAAAGGTTTGCCAAAACTTACTATGGCATTGAACGATCTAATACCCTATATAATCAATGATAATATGAAGTAATGAATCGCAGCGACTTTCGCTGAAGGTCACTTTTTTCACAGGGGAAATAAAAAACGGGTTTCATAATACCTAATGGGGCAATTGCAAGGCGAATTGATTCGCGAGAGTGTTGGTAATGGGGCTGCTGGAGCTCTTTTCCCAGCTGTTCGCTTGCTCTTCACTTACTTCCAAGTGGATAAAGAACCTCAGAATTTTAGATTGCTGTCGGGTATCTAAATGGGAGTGTTTTTTCAGGTTTTGGGTGCTGTTGGTTGTTTGCCGGCAATCTTCGTAAAGCTGGAAGTATCGTATTATCTGCTGAAGCGCTTGCTGGGAGTGCGCACCGAGGGCGACAAGAAAGCGGCTAAGGTGCAAAAATTAACTCGGGATGAGGTTAGTTACCGTTTTTATGATGTTTAGTAATAGTCTTAAGATAGCGGTAGGCGGCAACCTTGGAGTCGCGACCCCAAATATGGTTAACCTAATTTATACTACTAAGCTTCAGAGGCTCTGATCCAATCTTTTCGGCACTGGCTCTTGGACCATTTGAGAGTCCTCAACTAATAGGGGCGAATCCGCCACCCCAGGAAGTTACGATATTAGCTCATTCTTTCTTCCAAGGAGTAAACGAAGAGACTTAGAGAACACTAGGGAATGCAATCTTGCAGTAAAATCTTTAATCTTGGTATTTGCAAGATTTAAGAGGTCAGTCTTGCAGATCTCCATATTTTGCGAGATCTCGCAGAATTCAGGAATAATTATAAGTACTTTGATTATTTCTATTACGACTTGGTAAAGTTACATCGTAAGGGCGATATAATGACAAGGAATTATTATTTAAATAAATAATTCCTAATCATTTATTGAAATAATTAGGAATTATTTTGAAAGTAACTTCTTAAAAAACGACAAATCTAGAGTTTCATCGGCTAATCGACTTCAAATGCTGCACATCAGATATCCAGCGGCAAAAAATGCACGTTCTGCCTTATGTTTGATGACATAATACCAATTCAATCATACGAAACCAATTTCCGACAGGAAACTATTTTTACTATTATAAACAATCGGAACCTCTGTGTTATTAATTTTATTATTATTTATTCTGGACAGGCAGCTTTGCTGATACGTCCAGATCAGATCTTGTAAAGCTAAACATTATTAACAATATAGACAATATTAAAAAGTTTTTAGGTACAAATTGAGTCTGTTTTTAAATTGATTGTCAGAGCTTGCACTAATCACTTCAAGTGGTAGTTTATTTCACACGTCCACCACTCTATTTTGCAGAACGTTCTTAAGAGAATTAGATTAAAATTTTGCACTGTTAAGTTTTTTGTTGTGACCTCGAAGATTTGTGTTGACGTTGAATTTGTAAATATTTTTCAGTCCAGGTACATCGTAATAATCTGTTAGAATTTAATATGTCTCAATCAGGTCCCCTCTTTCTTTGAGAGTAGTAATTCCACGTAATTCCAAGCGATCTTCATAATTCCTAGTCTTCAGGCCCACTGGCATATTTTGATTGCCCTCCGCTGAACCTTTAATTATCGTTATTTATTATTTCGTTACGCGCACGAAATCCATTGAGAATTGGCGAAGAAAATATGCCGCACTGCCTGCGCGCACTTGCGATGTTCCGTTCTCTGGGGAGGCTGTCATTATAGCGCCGGGAATCCCCGGGATGTGACGGCCAGAGCTGCGTAGGTTGCGCTCCTAAATGGTCATGAAATGTGTTGCTGCGCGATCTCGCAAATCTTGCGAGATGGCGTGTGATTTTGCGCGCGAGATTAATCTTGTAAAATTAGTGCAAGATCTTGGTTTTTCGAGATCTCGGTATACCGAGATTGCATTCCCCAGACAACACAGTCCATTGTCCAACTACGCTGACAACCCTGTGAGAGTCCAACGTCACACCCTCACTACCAGATTTGGACGGTCACTCATTCAAAGTTACTTTCGTGGCCTCTACCTGCGGTAATTCAGTTGGAATTTATCGCAGACCCTGGCGGGATCGGGTAGATCGTTTCAAAGGTAGCCGACATCAGGTCAACAATCACCCCCACTGCTTAGGAAACACGTTTCCAGACCTTCCTCAACTATTCACCAGATTGGAACAGCTGATCCCACCTGACAATGACTCGGCCGTTGCAGGGTTCTTCTCAGAGTCCTTTCCAGGTTAGTCCCTCTTAGAGGAGGCTACCGAGAGTTAAACTGTTAGTTGAGCCTACCCAAAATAACAAACATGTCACCAGACCCAAGCTGCACGGTACTATTAGATACCTGGCCCTTGGACCGTGACGAATTCAGTTGTTTTTGATTTTGAACTTGGCATTTTTTAATTCCAGGCACTGCTTGTCAATATTGGTTCTCTAAGCACAGGCGGACGCGTAATTGCGACACGCGCCGATTTGGCCAAGATCGCTCTAACCAATCCAGTATGCACGGAAGTCGGGGAGAAGATCGCCTTAAGCAGAAGAGTGGAAAAGCATTGGCGGTACGTATTTTTACGAGTGTGATACAAATATAAGCTATGGACTAGTAAATATCTGTGAGAGGGGTAAGAAGAACTACTTAGGTTGTTATTGAGTAATAGAGCACGCTTATCGAGTATGAATCTTCAGCACAGGTATGAACGAGCGCGTTACCCGGTGGTTATTCAATGTATTCCACAATCAATGCTTAGACCATGCACATATCTGAATTTACGGCAAAAACGCAAAAAAAAGTACAGTGGTGATTGTGACATTATGCAAAAAGTATTCCGTACGTAAGACCAGCATAATTTTTTTTGTGAGGCGCTAGAGGCGATTGGTCCAAGGAGGTGTGAAGTGAGCATCATGATGCTGTCGGTCGTTAGTCCCGAGTTCACCACACCCCAGAAGTGTAATAATGGTATTACAATGGACCCGACTCCAGTCGGTGAATTCCATGGCAGTTTCGTTTGTATTTATCATTATCGTACATTGCAGCATGTGTATTATTCTCACACTATAACGGCGCATATCGATACCCGCACAACCTATAACAAAACTGCTGTCTTTCCAAAGCCAATGCAGTAAACAAATGCGTTCGCTCTATTCCTTAATAATTAATCTTAACCCCTCACGTTGCGAGGTAAAAACTCACCTATCACTTTTGCGCGCGACACATTCGCGCAAAAAATCGACGCGAGTCAACGGCCTTGAGAAAAACGATCATAACTTTTAAACCACTAAACGGATTTAAAAAAGATAAAGAGAAAAATGATCGCATTGAAATTTGACATATAAAACATTATAACCTTATCTCGTAAAACAATTAAGATAATAATGAATAAATATTACAAAATTGGCAAACTGAAAAAACTCGCCTATAAAATCGTTTCGATTTTTTTGTCACAAAATACGTAAAATATGCAAAAATTGTAAATACAGTTATGTTCTTTATTAAATGCTTTACCAAAACGATTTTTTTTTTTACTTATTTGCATACAAAAATATTTATTTATTCAGCCAAGAAAAATTTTATGTATTCTCGTAAAAAAAAAATTTTTTAATTTTTAATTTGTGACTACTTATGGTATTTTTTTATATGAAATTCTTTCAAAATAACTTTATTACTACATCAAACTTCTTAGAAATCACACCAGAACTTTGAGCTTTGTCTGATATTATAGAAAAATCTAAAGTTTAGAGAGTTTCCGCGTCCGAACTTAATAATAAACTTTGAATGCCCATAATATAAAATTCGTAAGATTTTTTCTATTATATTGTCTTATCATAGACTTATTATATGTCTAATAACTAATTACTATACTCCAAAGAGTCATATTTCATCGAAAAACTGGAAAATCGCACTTTATTCTCTCATAGTAATTATCAAAAGAAGTTTCTTTGCGCGATTCAATTTACAAAACAAGATATAATTTTCAAAATACGCCTAATTATGTGATAACTTAGGATGTAAATGAAACAATACTTATTTTGTTAGTAAATTAAAGCGATATTACGTCATATTTCGCAATATATCAGGATATTTCATAAACATTACAAAATAATAACAACCATTTTTTCGCGAGCCGTTTGTTGTTGCCAAAGTGTTTTCTTTGAAAATTCGTGAAAAACAGCAAATGGACTCTTTCAATTGAGTAATAATTATGCCTAAACTACTTAAAAATGGAAATTACTCACTTTTATCCCGTAAACACTGCACTTATATCCACAAAACACTGTACAAAACAAACATTTCGCGGAACTACGCGGCCGCCGCGCGCTGGCCGATCGACACTGCCGTCTGACGTTTATGCTGACTTTTTAATTAGCCGATCGATATTATCGCCGCTGGCCGCCGGATTAAAGATTATTCGGCCATGTATTTCAGCCGTCAGAAAGCATAAAGTACGACGATTCGAATCGTAAATTGCATTTTTCGCAGCGGCGAGCGCGATGTCCCGTAGCAGACGTTACGCATTGTAGGCGGCCGCCATACATGTCCCCAAATGGATGTTACGTGCGGTGCGGGTTAAGTGCTTTCAGTTGGTGGTAAAGCAAAGTGTGGCACTATTTCGAATGCAGCTGCACTCGGTTAGTTGCTTTCACAATGAGTTAGAGGGAGACTCACTATTCGATTACACAATTCATTATAGCTTCTCGTGAACGAAAATGTTCATTCCAATGGAATTTTGTGCCGATTGTGCGATCAGGTCCGGGAATCAACATTTTCAGAGAATTTTAAAATAATGTTCTCGAACACATAAGGATTGTTCTCACACCTTCCGTACAGTCCATATCTGTCACCATATACATAGTCTGTATAAAAGGTATCCAACCTTATAATTCAAAAACAAATGAAACACGGGAAGTGTGCTATAATAGCGCATGGGGAGATATATAGGGGACATGGGCATGCTTTATTTTTTTCACGACTGCTGAAAGTGTCAGTCTCTGGCAATCGGCTGATGAATGAGGAAATGCAGTGATCATCCGTAGGTTTGTCAAAGATGGAAGGACTTACTAGGAATTGTATAAAATTTTACCAAAAGCTTGGCTGTATGTACATTACATGTATGTAAGCCATTCACAAGATCCAATAAGTTTCCGGGGAGGACACCATGAGCATCTCACGGATAGAGGAGTGGTACAACCGCTTCAAAGATGGCCGCACATCAGTGGACAGTGAACCACATCCCGGTAGGTCCTCGAAAAGCCGAATTGACTATTTCATCGACCGAGTGTGGACTTTGGTCATGCAGGATCCTGCAATCCTTGCATTCCAGTGGTTCATTAGGCTCCTAACTTCCTAGATGGGTCTGTGTAATTTTTGGCTTATCTGTTGAAAATGCTGCTGAAAGGGACCGATTCGAATCAAGAGACGACATGCGTAATGCTATGGCCCAGTTAAACATCAATCCAGATGTGTTCCAGAAGTGGTTTTCACTATAGTGGAACCAATTGGAGCATTGTGTGGATTACATGTCCTTTGAAGGAGATATAAATTGTTTTTATATGAATAAGTATTTTGCCGACCATAGGTTGTATACTTTTTGAACAGGGGTCTAACTATGTTTCGTTAGCTAAAAAATGCACTGTTAATAAAGCAGTTTTTATGCAGACATTGTAACTCTTTCAGTGATGAAAAATTTAAAATCTACTTGTAAAAATGCAAGTATGCATATAATTAGTTGTTTATGCGTGGTGAAATTCGTCTCTTCTACGCTATTTTTCCTGGTATTACGTCTTTGTTTTGTTAATTTTATGTTAATTTATTTCAACGCTTTAGCTAACTAATGTTGCTAAATAATAATGTTCCGAATAATAAATACATGCTCAGTCGCGGACTCAAAACAATAACACGAAACCCTCTCCTCACTCTTTATAATTATATACTAGTAACATTACCGAGAACACTCACCCGAAAGCGGCAGGAAGGTGGTGTCACCGAGGTGCAATGGCGACACCGGAATTAGAGGCGATGGCGATGTGCAATGCCATCACTAGGATTATCTACCCCGAACGCCCAATAATCAACACACGTCTTAAGTGCCTCCAACGAGGCGTTTATTTTAATCATCACAATCAAGCCGTCAACGAGAAGCTAAAGGCAAACATCGAGATAAATGAGAGAGAAAGTACAAACCGTCGCGAATCTAACCGCCGTGTTTCGCACGCAAAACGTCACCACAAACAACGAAAACCACATCGCAGCGACTTCTCAGCAGAGAGCTTTTCATCTTGTGCCACGGCAGTCCGGAGACTGGTGGTGAAGGGGAAGGTTTCAACTGAGGGCGCCGCGACGCAGTACGAACTCAAAACACGAAAAACTAGCGCGCTCACACGACCGCTTACAGCGACTTTCCGGACGGGAGCCTTACTTCCGGTGGCTACTTAATGCAAAGTAGGTCGGGGGAGGGATTGCCGGTGGCGTCCAAAAGCGGTAAACGTGCGAAAAACTAATGTGCGAAACACGACACAATTGCAGCTCAAGCGCCGCCCGCGGACGTCAGCTCGCGGGGGCCAACGCCGGGCGACTGGAGAGCGATGCCCCCCGCCGGTGTGTATATCGGGCGGTCGGCCCGAATGAAGGAGACAGCGGAGACGAGAGGGAGACGGGGCGATCGCCGCCCGGCGACTAGTATATATAGGCGATAGGATTTAAGCGTAACCAATTCACTTTGTACACGATTTTTTTGGAATAAACTACTGCAATTTGAATACCGATCGCGAGTTTCTTTCTACGACGAAAACCCTCGCGACAATGTCTTAAATATAATAAAAGTAAAAGTTGGTTTATATTAGATTGACCCTAATATACATAATTGTGTATATGAATCAGAGGGGATAACTAACTCAATAAAAATCTTTTTCAGATTGATCGGATGGGGACAGATTCGCGGCGGGGAGACCATCGAACCAACCAATAACTAATCAGCAGATACATAAGCGGAATTTGATTTTTTATTGAATTTATACACAATTATAATGTTATTTATAGTTATTAAATACTGTAAACCGACTTGTTTTATTTTTGGACAGGAAGAAAGTAAACCTTTTAGTATTATAGATAAATTTAATTCAATTCAGAATTACAAGGACTAAGAACATTCTCCACTATTTTGTATATAATTAATTTAAACGGCCTGGCTGATGAGTTCTGTGTAGCGTTTGACTTTTTTGGAGACGCTCATGTCGACGTATTTGTCACCGATCGAAACAATCATCCCACCGATGATCGAGGGGTCGATTTTCGTCGTCAGTTGGAGCACTTCCTTGCCCTTCAAGAAGCTCTGCAACCAATATAACAGGTGTTTTATATAATCTATTCATGGTGTATCAGTTAGAATGTCACATAACTCAAGTACAAGGTGCAACATGGTGATCTCGAGTGACATTTTTACAATTTTTAAAAACCAATTTTGCATTTTGTCATTTTAGGAAGTCATTAAACACTTGGAAGCCAGTCTTTGCCAGCAAAAAACTGCGGCGCAACTTTTTGGTCGATTTTGTGAATAAATACTAACAATATCGTTTTTTCATGAATTCCCTCTTGTTACCTAGTAATTAATATTGTTAGTCGTGTATATTATATATTTGTATAATATATATGGGGGCCAGCCGAAACGGTTACGCGCGAATCTGTCAAATGATGCAAAGTGCCTATAGGCACTGTCAGCGTCCGACAAGAGTTAAACCCGACTTAGAATTTTGAAATGTCTCTCAAACTTGAGGCGGGTTGCATTTGTGGCTATGATTTATGAGTACGAGTGGGCTAGATTAAAGTCGCACGTGGGCTGGATTTGGCCTGCCATAGATTATATTCATTATATTATTAGTTTATGTTATTTGCCATAGATTATATTAGACATGGTGTGTCCGGAAAGTAAACCGGTTGGATTAGATGGGAGGACTCAGATTTAAAACGAGGCCTTGGCCATTCTGCTCCGCAGCTGGGGCGTCAGAATCGCTGTCTCTGCGCACCCCTGTTTAGTGCCTATGTCACGAAACGTGATAGAATCTTCACTCAAGGAACGTTACGAACAAATCTTTTGCACAATCATGGGACAGTGCTCTATCATATTTGAAAGTGTGGAGGTGGTTAAAAGCGTTTAAGGAAAGCCTTAAAGAGGCGATCGACGAACCCGCGATGGACGACCCTCAACCACCACAACCGAGCATTGAGAAAAACGGCCGCAATACGCCGACAGACACGACAAAGTTATTTTGCAACATGATAATGCTCGGCCACCTGTTCCGGCGCCCGTTAAAACGTACTTAAAAACGCTCAAATGGGAAATCCTATCTTACCCGCCGTATAGCCCAGACATTGCTCCTTCCGATTACCATCTCTTTCGATCGATGGAACATGGCGTGGCTGACCTTCTCCAATTACGATGAAGTCAAAAAATTGATCGATGCATGGATAGCGGCTAAAGAGCCGGCCGGCCTGTCAATTGCCAGAAAGATGGGAAAAAGTAGTAGCTAGCGACGAACAATAATTTGAAAATTGAATATATAACCAATTTTTCACAATAAAGCTTCAATTTTTTGAAAAAAAAAACCGCATAAACTTATTTATACACCTAATACATACATACCATTCCAAACATTAAGCGGTGGATCTATTATTATTGATCCTGTCACTAAAAGATCACATAAAATTAAAATAAAGTTTAAAAAGCCTACCTTGAGTGCCTTTTCTAGGTTGGCAAGCTCGGTAGCATCCAATTTCCTGGCGGTGGTAACTTCACATGGGACCTCGCCCTTGTGGGCAGCCATGATGGTGCCAAAGGCACTGATTACTTCATGGGTAACATTAAGACGACCATTCTCTGCTAGCAGAGTGAGCAGGTTACCTGTAGCCGCCGATAAAGGCAACTGAAATAATAATAAGTTTTAAAAAATAATTAAAACGGAGCTGCCATGAAATTGAACATTTTTTGGAGGGCAAATGTTTGATTTGTCTCAGGCCACCTTGATTTCACACAAGGCATTTCCTAACATAGGTCATTTGCTATTGTCACTGAGGCAATACGGCAAACGACGGCAAGCATCTTTTCATGCAGTGTGCTAAAGCCTCAGTTGAAGTATAGAATTTCACCGCATCGATTATGAAGATTTTTTGGTTATTTATTATACTTTAATAACTCCAGAATGTCTTAAAAGTAGATTAAAGATGACAAAACTTCGTTTTATATATTTTTCTTTAATAATTAGGATCATAAATATTTCAAAACCATACCCGACAGTATACCGAACAGTAAGCGCACTCTCGAGTGGCAAGGTGTTGCGGGATAGGTTTTGAGGGAAGCGAGAGGGATGCATTACGGAAAACGCCTGTAGTTAGCGTTACGCGCGGGTGTGTTGTCAAATTTCTTGAATGTTTAAAAATCCGCATCTGCATTCGACAGCAGCACTGTCGGTGCGGATGACGCTTGTGGTACAATGTCTAGTAATCATATTGCGATTTGTGGTAGCCCTTAAAACTCGTGACATCGCTTTCTTCAATTAAATTTTTTTTCTGAGAATGCTAGTGCCTGTATACTGTGCGTGCGATACTATTAGAAATAAAACGAAACAAAAACAAGCAAAAACTCACTCAGAAATGCATATGCGTAAGATAGTCAGAAAAATTCAAAAACAAGAGAAAAAGATGTGATGTAAAAGTTTCCATTTTCGTCACCAGACTCACAAATCACAACAAATCGTATCACCATGAAATAATTGTTAGGAACCTAAAAACTAACAGGTAATATCAATATTTCATAAAAATAACTTAATCTCGAGACCGCCGCGAGAGTGCGCGCAGAAAACTGTCAAATATAATGGAAATCATCACTGTAGGCGATCATAATTATTAAAAAAATATATAAAATCCAATTTTCACAAGCTGAATGTATTTTAAATGTGCTCTAGAGTTGCTAAAGTGTAATAAGCCTAAAAAATCTGCATAATTTATGCGCTGAAATTCTAAATCCTGGGACAGAGCCGGCTTGCCAGTTAGAATATATCTCGTCATACATGGAGTAAAACTACAAGCCCTCTTTCACTAGACTCTACAAGACTCTAGCTTTAATATTCAAGGGCGAATTGGATTCATCTGTAATGCCCTTGAATACTATTTGAAACTAATAAATAAATAATAAATAATAATAAATGTAGGTAGATTTGGACTGAATTATGTGGGTTTTACGATCCGATCCTTGTCCGGTCTCCAAGTTAACAGTTTTTGGTTTATGCAAAAAAAGTGCGGGTCAAGAATACGGATTTTAATGTTTAATCCAAATTTGTGTCCCAGAACAGTGAATAATCAGATTTATAAAAAAAAATAATACAATGATGTCATATGACATTCATGGTACCTTGACGACATTTTGAAACTCTTAACCATAAGATTAAACACATTTTTTTGGCATCACTGTGTATTTATCACTAAAAAAGGAGTATTTTACTCATGAATTCGAGGGAAAAATCACACCAGACTCTCTGAACTCACACAAGAGGGCTGATAATTACTCAGAGAAATGGTATTCTTTCGATAGTAAACTTGTACGAAACAATTACTTGCCTTAATTTAAGCACAAAGGCTCCAATGGAAAATATAATAACTGTAAACGTGGCTTATTTGATAGAAAGATGACAGAATAATATTTGGCTTCAAATTAGTCTGCGTCTGTCATTGATCGATATGTAATTAGCAAGCAGCACACAAATATGGCAAAAAAATTACATTTTATAGTTTTTCTCCCCTGTAGATTTAATCCAACTTCCATACAATAACGAAGTGTTGTTCCATCAGCACTTATTCTTCAATGATGAAAAATAAAATACCAAAAATACAGTACGCGGCTGAGCAGAGGTGACTCAGGCAGCGGTGAATCTGAAAGTAACTTCAGTTACGGCCAGATTTCTCTGGCCTAATACCAAAAATATAGTACGCAACTGAGCACAGAGGTGACTCAGGCAGCGGTGAATCTGAGATTAAGTTCAGTTACGCCCAGATTCCTCCGGTCTCCCGACTGGTTACGGGTTCAAGGTCGCTTACGCGGTCCTCTCCCTTACGTAGCGGTGATTCAGTGTATCGAGTCTATTGCGGACCAGGGTATCCTTTGCCCAGATGTTCACCCGGTATCGGGTAGCCGATCGGTCATTTCAAGAGCAGTTGCCGTAAGGTTAACAACCATTTCCGCTCTATTGGAAACAAAGCCGTTTCCAGGTGCCCGGTTATCTGTTAGAATGCACAGTCGATTGGATGATGCCGCACAGTGCGCAAACCGGTCAGGAGCGCCTAAAGGCCGATTCCCAGGTTGGTAGCCACCACTTCTGCGTGGTGGCTACCAACTGCACTGGGCCCATTAGCTCCCCCTCCAGTGAATTATTAAAATGTTGAAACTGTCAGATGTGAGCTACGTTTTTCTTCATAGTCTACCCCCCCCCCCCCTCCAAACACCCCCAGTCAATCCAAGCACTGTCCTTATCTTTTGAAACTAATCTGGCAACCCTGCATACAGGTACAATATTAATACCTTGTCGGCCAAATGCTTCAGAGCATCAGACTTGAGTGACCGCTTGAGGGTGGGATTCTCGAAGAAAGATTGCAGTTTAGGGTCGGTCTTGATCTTCGCCTTGAGAGCAGTGAGATCCTTGTCAACGGCATCGAGCTGTTTCAATTTCGACGCCGCTGAATAAAGCGCTGTCGCATAGCGTCCTCCGATGCCGAATACTTGCACTGGCGGCTTGATGGGAGCGCTTCCGGCCGCCGAAGAGAGGGCACGAACCTGCAGTTACATAAGATAACCTCACTTCGTGGGAAATATAAAACGACAAATTCATACAAAAAGAAGTGAACGCTTACCGTCATGGACAGCTTCGAAGAATTCATGTTTATCAGATTGGAATTACAGCCGGAAATACAATTTTAGGGCAGACGTTTTCGAACGAGAAACGGACCTCTAAAATCCGTATGACATCTGCACCAAAAAGAACAGAGGAGCAACTGTCAAAATTATCAAGGCCGGTGTTGATTACACCTAAAATTAATGTCAAAATTATCAATAAAACATTAATCGACAAGGAAAACAACAACTAAATTTTGTATAGAAGGTATACAATGTAAAAAAAATCATTTCGCGTTCGTATACTATTTATTTATCTCATAAAAAAATAAATACCGTATTGTATTTACAGACAGGTCTCTAGACCATAGTGAGGATGAGCCGTTCCTACAAATAACCAGTTATTTGTAACCCAAAATTTCTTTTTCGTTATTAGTCCTCCAGTAAACTCCAGTTCCTTAAAAAATCTCTGGTGTGCAAATACAAAATGAAATACTGAAGTAGCCATTCTAATATGTATTTAACCCCTCCAATGTCTGTAGATGGTAATTGAACCATACGAATTAATTCTTAAATAAAAAGCGGCTATATTTAGAGTGGGTTACTTACCATCTCTACTGTACCTAAACAACAAACTTCAAATTTGACGGCTTTTCTTTTCGCTCGCGAGGAAAAGAAAGGGATTTCGCGAATCATCGGAGTTTTCTTTGTTCGCCAGTTCCTCCAGCAGAAATACAGCAAAACGCGGGCTATGGATCATTTTCAGTCGTGTTTAATAAATGAAGTAGCGCTGTCGCTATAGATTAGTGAAATCAGCTGTTTCCTTTGTTTACTGTTTACAAATTGTGAAAGGATCAGAGGATGTCTGCCGCCGGAAGTCCCAGCAGGGAGTCCTTGAGGGACGCCGCTTCGAACTCTTCGGCCGACGAGGGCCTGCCGCGCGAGCCCAGCGAGCTGAGTTTAGTGTCGAGAAGCAGTAATGATGAGTTGTATAGGAGCAATGGATTTGCAGAGAAGAGTTTGCAAACCATGTATGGTTATTGGCAAGCGCAACAGTTGTGTGACGTTACCCTTGTCGTGGAAGGGAGACGGTAAGATCCTGTTTTTCATATTTCAATCATAATGAGGTTGGAGGAGATCAAAACATTCAGAAACAAGTAACGATATTAGGTTTGGTAATTTGGAATTATTGCAGTATAGGTACCTTTCTCAGAAATCGAAAAAACAAAGAAATACTACTAGGTTAGATCATTGTAATGCTAAATGTGAAAGAAAAAAGCTTCGGACGCGTAAATTTTCAAAACCAAATTTACATACAAAAAAAAAAAAAATTTTTTTTTACCTCAGTTTTTAAGTTGTTTTAAAAAGACCTAACCTAACCTACCGCCAAATAGGTGTTTATGTATTATTTTTTTTAAAAAAACTACCGAAATGTATGGGTTTGGCGCTTTTTTGAATGCTTATATCTCGCTTATTTATTGAGACCGAATAAATATTATTGCAGATTCGGAATCAGCGTGGTGAATATAGTCTGGTGACGTTAAAAAATCAACAATCTAGAAGAGGTACCTATACTGCAATAATACCGGTAGTTTTTTCACATTTGAATTTTGATTTCCTCACATTGTACCACTTCCACTGCGTGAACGTAAATAGTAAAGCCACCCCGTACCCCCCTCTCCCTTAGGGGGGTATAGAATACCCCTCAAATCTCCCCCTCATGGTAGACCCCCCGAACTGAAACCATGGCCTTACCACCCATTCACTCCCCATTCGAAGCAAGAGAATTTGAGATGCGGAAATTGCATTTAGATATTTTTTCTATGAAGGAGTTGATTATTTTCCTGGTGAGACCAAGATCTTTAAAGATGTGAAACAGATTTGGCGGGCAGACCATCGTGAAGCCGGTCCGGTTGACGGCATTTGCAAGATCTTGGTATTTATTTGATTTGTACTCGTGGTCTTTTGGTATCTTGATATTTAATTCCCATAGAACAGTTAATTCTACAATAAGGGCCATCTTCCTAGATAGGGAGTAAAGAGTTATATCTGGATAAAAGTCTGTGCATCCAAGACTTTTAAGGAAAGTGATACTGCTTAGTGACCGAATTGACCTCCAGCATCAAATCTGAAGCATTACCGATAATTGAGAAAGGTTTTGGAGTGGAATGTTTTTTTGCCTTTTAAGCTATCCCATTCTGTCAGATCCTTGTTGGCACGAGCCGCTGAGAGGCTAATTACCTTGCGAATAGCAGCAAGGACTTATTCCGTGATCTAAGGATTTAGGCCTGATTTAGATGTTTATCTAAGGCTGATTTGCAGCCAGCTAAAATGGGGTCGTCTTGTGTGTAAAGGGGATTGCTATAGAGGGGACATGAACTATCATCTGAATAGCTTCAGCGAACAAGGTTACTTACTGGAGTCTAAAAGAACAGGCTGAGAGGCATTTAACTTAAATTTCAGCATCTCTGGTGTCCAGTCTTACATCATTATCTTTCAGAACATTGGAGAGGGAATGCAAAAGCCAACTGTTGTCCAGTCATTCTGACCTTGAAGGCCAACAGCATGAGCCTTCTTTTGGTCCACTTGGTGTCTTGCTACACCCCAGACTAGCGCCATTTTGGCTGGTTCTAGCGAGAAACTTTGGCTTTAAACATAATGGCTCTAAGGCAGCTCGGTTTTTAATTTTTTTCTTTCTGTTTAGGATACCAGTGCACAGGATAGTGTTGGCGACAGCCAGTGAGTATTTTGCAGCTATGTTTAATGGATCTCTACGCGAATCGACACAGGAGGAAATAAAATTGGAGATTGACTCAGATGCATTGCGGTCTCTGATTCAGTATTGCTACACTGGTGCTATTGGTAACTATCTCCTATTTTTGATCTATGTTTTGCTATACAGCTTTTTATAAAACATACTTTTATATATACAGAGTTTTATAAAACAGGATAGGGGGATATCCGAAACCATTACAAAGAGAGAAAAATGCTGAAAAAGGAGTCATGAGACAATTTTTGTGAAATAAAAAAAGGTGTTACTTTTTTTGAAAACTCTATTTTTTGGAGAAATAACCGTTGAAAAAATATTTTTTTATGCTAATCGGTCCAATTTCATATTACGAACAATTCATTATAAGGCAACATTTGACTAAAGTTGTTAGAAGTTGCTCAAAATTTCATATATTTACAAATTTACCAATTTACAAAACTTATGCAACTTTAGACAAATGTTGCATTATATTGATATATTTCTAATACGAAATTGGATCAATCGGCATAATTCTACTTTCCTAGTCCATCAACCGCCCAAAAGGGAAAGTATTGTGAACGCGCAAAATTTTATTTTTGAGATGGAGGCAGAAATATGCATTTTGAGCCCCCCTGATACGATTAAGATCATTTGCAGATTAAAGTCTGTCTGTGTGTCTGTCTGTATGTATTCCTCCACGATAGCGCCCAAACGCTTAATCCAATTGAGCTGAATTTGGTATGTAGGCATCATTTGGTCATGGCGTTGAAAAGATTATGGTTGAATTCGGTTTACTAGGGGACGCACTAGTTATATATATAGTTCTCGAAATATTGGACTTAGACACTTGAAATTTGGTACTCGGGTGCCTTGTTGGGCGGAACATAATTAAATTTTGGTGGGAAAATCTCATATTCAAGCTGCACTAATAATATTTAAACGCCGCCATAGATATTAATCAAATATTAACGCCGCCCCGCCCGAGGCTAGTCAAGAAACGTACCCCACCGCTTAAGGCGGTTGTAAAACGGAATACAAACGGGTTCATCCGCCGGTCAAGAGAGGGTTCATTCGCTCATCGATTTTATTTATGCAATTAATATTCAGAAAAATCTTTTGTTGGCATTCAGAAAAATCTATTTGATGGGAAAGTCTTGCGGTGACCCAATCGTTTTTTTTTTGTTAAGAATAGGTGATTTCTCCAAAAATTTGAACGAACAAAAAATATTATAAAATTAATACAGTAGAACTCCAATTAACCGAATCAATTAGGACCGAACCCCATTCGGATAATTAAAAATTTGGATTTTTTCGGAAAAAAGGGTTTATTTTAATTAATTACTGTATGTATGTTAAAAATGAGAGAAAAAACTGGTTTTAAAGTAAAAGAGCTGATGGTCACGTGTCTGCTTCAAATTCGATATTAAGGTCAATCTTTCAAATTTATTTTTTTGTGGTTAGCCAACACCTTCTTCGTCTTCGCCCTCTACCAAAAGTTTCCTTAAAAGTTGCCTTCTGTAATGGCGTTTCAAGGTTTCGATAACAGACTGGTCCATTGGTTGCAACAAGCTTGTGACTTTTGACGTAAAAAGATTGTTTTAAACTGGCCATACTCTTTATCCAATAATTCTTCGGTGGGATGAGTTGGTGCAATATCAACAATCAGTACGCTTCCGACTTAATTTTTTTCCATTTTAATTTCGGATAATCACCGATTCGGATAATCGGAGTTTGTATAATTGGAGTTCTACTGTATTGCCCTTTTAAATTTCTTAGAAATTCACTTCGTGATTCCGTCTCGTCCTCTACTCACTCTTCGGGTTTATATAATATGGTTTTTTTTGAAGGGAAACATTTTTTTAATTTTCGAAGTTGAATAAAATGGTGGAATGAAATACACAGAAGGATTCGAGGATCATTTATTATCAGATTGTTAGGAAAATCTGCAAACTCAAATATATCAACCTTGCTCATGGCACCCTGAAAGATACAACATTATGCATCTGTTCCAAACTGCACCTAGTGACATTGTAATAGTCAATGATTGGTTGCAGACATGGCACCAAAAGAATAATAAGTATGTTAGAGTATATTATCTAATGTTTTGATGCTTTCTACAGAACTGCGAGAGGAGACGGTGGAGACACTCTTGTCAACTGCATGTTTACTGCAGCTGAACACAGTAGTCAACGCCTGCTGTAATTTTCTGCAAAAACAGCTGGATCCATCAAATTGCCTAGGCATTGCGATGTTTGCTGAGCAGCAGTCATGTTTTACTCTTCAGAGACAGGCCATGGATTTCACATGTCGACATTTTATGGAGGTGGGTATAAAAATCTTTTATATTTTTTAACAAACTTTGACTACATGCTAAATCCCTAAAATATAATACTGAGAACGGTTTGAGATGCAGTAAACATTTTAAGCCATTCTCGTTAAGAGGCCTATTACAAAATAGCGTAGGTATTCTTTTAAAATGAGTTTAAAAAATGAACGCATTTTTTTTTGGATGTAACTATAAAAGATAGGATAAATAAATAAAAAAATAAATAAATAACTATTCAACCCTGGGAGAAAACCGCGGCACTGAGCGCTCTTCTCTTGCGCAAGCAAATATATACACAATTTCTAATTGTTTTTTGCAGTGTTTTCTCCTTTCTAATGACAATAATTTATATTATGTCGTATTGCTAAAAGAGTGAACTTTAATATAGTATAAGTATTATATAAGAATCTTATTTTATTTCTGAGAAAATTAGAATGATACAGGAAGTTTTTTTTTAAATTTTGTGTAATTGTAAGTAATGTATACCTTGGATATGTGGTCAAAAAACGAAAAAATAAGGCCGCTATGGTCAACAAGAATACATGACGGACATAAAAAAAAATAGTATACGGTTTTCGTTGTAGTGATATTACTGTATTAAGGAGCTCAAAGTTTGCCTTCCGAGCGTTTTACGAATAACGACTTTCGGAAAATGGGCTGAATAAGTAAATAATATTCGTTATATCTAAAATTAAAGGCCGCTATGGTCAACATCAAGAAATGGTCCAGGTAATTCAGTAATTAAAGTTTGTAGAAATCTCTTCATTTCTTGGAATTAGAACGCCAAAAATCCACTTTTCTTGCCTTTCTGGAAAAAATATGTGATAGGGCTCTTAATCTGCAATGATTCTCAACCTGCAAACATGGCGCTAAGTATGCAAGAACCTATCCCGAATCTCCAAGCGAACAAAAAAGTGGGTCATCGCCCTCAATAAGGACAAGTGTATCTTACTTCACATAGGAAGGTTGCAGTACCACTTAGACAATGCTCGACTCAAGCCGGGAAATGAACAAACATCTTGGAATTGTAATGTAATCTGATCTAAAATGGGAAAAGTACATCATCTCTGTTGTATGATGGGCAAACTCCCGAATATATCTGATTATAGAATCCTCCCATAACCTCAGTGTAGACTTGATGCTTTGGGTATAAAGTCTATGTCCTGCCGCTACTGGAATTTCTTTATCAGGTTTAGAATCCCTATTTTGTAAAGGACATCGACCTGCTTGTGAAAGTGCAGAGACGCTTCACAAAGCTACTATGGACATTAGGACAGTCGTTTTACGAGGAGAGGCTAAGAACCGTAGTGCTCACAACATTGGAACAACGCAGAAAGCGAGGGTACTTGTGATCGAGACTATAAGATACTTTCCTACCTTTAATCTGTCTTCGCCCCCTAAACCACTTTGACGCCCCCTAATTTTCTATGAGCCTTCTACCGCCCCGCCCTCTTGAAAACCTCCAGAGTCCACAAGGGGTCGTTATTGTCCACTTAGAGAGAATTATGGATTTGGACTAACTAACCTGCATTGCACCAAATGAAATACAATACCAAGGATTATGATGTGTATTTGACAAAGATTTTTTATTATGCAGTCTTATTTAAGTGGAAACGAAAACCACTTGGATGTCTACTTACTTACTAGTATTTGACCAGCTTAATTCACTCAATACTCAAATACTGTATTTAGCTGTCTTCAGTAACTGCATAATACGACAGATTACATTCACAAAACAATGCACAAATAGGTTTGAATGTTCATATTCATCCACATGACAAATTCATCCATTGATCAGCTCTTTTATCATATTTTTTAACCAGCTCAATGCGTTGATCAACAAGTGATCATTATTTTTTAAAACCCTCACGTTGCGAGGTAAAATCTCACCTATCACTTTTGCGCGCGACATATTCGCGCAAAAAATCGACGCGAGTCAACGGCCTTGAGAAAAACGATCATAACTTTTAAACCACTAAACGGATTTAAAAAAGATAAAGAGAAAAATGATCGCATTGAAATTTGACATATAAAACATTATAACCTTATCTCGTAAAACAATTAAGATAATAATGAATAAATATTACAAAATTGGCAAACTGAAAAAACTCGCCTATAAAATCATTTCGATTTTTTTGTCACAAAATACGTAAAATATGCAAAAATTGTAAATACAGTTATGTTCTTTATTAAATGCTTTACCAAAACGATATTTTTTTTTTACTTATTTGCATACAAAAATATTTATTTATTCAGCCAAGAAAAATTTTATGTATTCTCGTAAAAAAAATTTTTTTTAATTTTTAATTTGTGACTACTTATGGTATTTTTTTATAAGAAATTCTTTCAAAATAACTTTATTACTACATCACACTTCTTAGAAATCACACCAGAACTTTGAGCTTTGTCTGATATTATAGAAAAATCTAAAGTTTTGAGAGTTTCCGCGTCCGAACTTAATAATAAACTTTGAATGGTCATAATATAAAATTCGTTAGATTTTTTCAATTATATTGTCTTATCATAGACTTATTATATGTCTAATAACTAATTACTATACTCCAAAGAGTCACATTTCATCGAAAAACTATGGAAAATCGCACTTTATTTTCTCATAGTAATTATCAAAACAAGTTTCTTTGCGCGATTCATTTTACAAAACAAGATATAATTTTCAAAATACGCCTAATTATGTGATAACTTAGGATGTAAATGAAACAATACTTATTTTGTTAGTAAATTAAAGCGACATTACGTCATATTTCGCAATATATCGGGATATTTCATAAACATTACAAAATAATAACAACCATTTTTTCGCGAGCCGTTTGTTGTCGCCAAAGTGTTTTCTTTAAAAATTCGTGAAAAACAATGGACTATCTCAATTGACTAATCCTAATGCCTAAACTACTTAAAAATTGAAATTACTCACTGTTATCCAGTAAACAATGCACTGTTATCCACAAAACACTGCACAAGACCACCATTCCACTAAACCATTCGCGGCCGCGGCGCTGGCCGATGGACTGCCCGTTTTGACGTCTATGCTGACTTTTTAAATCGCAGTTCGATTTATTCGCCGGTGGCCGCCGAATTAAAGATTATTTGGCCATGTCGTTCAGCCGTCAGAAAGCATAAAGTACGACGTTTCGAATCGTAAATTGCATTTTTCGCAGCGGCGAGCGCGATATCCAAAATCGGATGTTTCGGATTGTAGGCGGCCGCCATACATGTCCCCAAATGGATGTTACGTGCTGAGCGGGTTAACAAGTTTTTATGATTTCGAGGGACATGATACGTCGGGCAATCAACTTCATTGTTTTTTTTTCCAGGTTTGTCTAAATCAGGAATTTCTGGTCCTGGGTCCGACTCAACTGGCCACCCTACTGCGATCGGAAGACCTGAACGTACCGTCGGAAGAGTGCGTGTTTGAGAGTGTCATGTCTTGGGTGCATCATGACAAAGTCAACCGAGAGAGGTTTCTTCCTTCACTGTTGGAATTCGTTAAACTGCCTCTGCTTCCACCATCGGTAAACAGCATTTTGTAGTACCCTTTTTTAAATAATTAAAAAAAAATATGGTGATGTTTTTTGTACACATAAAGTACCTTACCATTTTATTAGACCCACCGTTCTTCAGTACTGATTTACAGTTCCATATCTGTACATTTTTAAATAATCTTTTATTTTTAGTGTTAATGGTTATTTATTGAATTATTTTATCATGTATGTAAATAATAGAAGCATCAGAATTACATTTGTCAGATTTACAGAATTGAATTACAGCGATAAAATTTCTGTAGTTCATATAAATTTTGTATATTTATGCACTTTTCTGCCAATTGAATAGTTAAATCTGAATTTTGTCATACAGTTTTAAAGAAAGAAAATGTATTAGTGTAGTTTTGCGTATTTTTTTTTAATTTTCACGTTACAAACGAGTCTTTTGGGTTTGGCATTACCAAAATTGCTCAAATTTCTTTTACAATAAAAAAATCAAAATGTTTTTTTCAGTAAAATTTTATTTGAATACTGACACTGCCCACGCTAATTCTAGAACTGATATTGAATAGTAAATTAGTGAGCTATGTTTTTTTTCAGTTCATTAGAATTGCAAAAAGTAAACACAAGAAAACACATGAAAGTAATCATTGTTCCAAAGTTATAGGCTATTGAAAAGTGTAAATTTATAAGAAAACAACATATGCTTTTTTTTTATTAGAAAACGCAATAAAAAATGCAGTTGCTGTCTTTTTTCAACCGCTAGATTTCTGACTTCCTAAAGGATTTTTTGCAATTATTAAAAAATAGTATCTGCAGAAATTGCAAAGGTAAATATGCAAAAATCTCAATTTGGAAAAAAATGTTGATTACTTTGTTTTTAGAACGGCCGTGCTTTTCCTTCAACTCTATTTTTCCTATTTCATCTTTCCTCATTATTATACCTACAGTTTCCGCTTGGAAAATTGTAGTTTGGCCCCAAGGATTTTTTGGTCTTTAGTCCAAGGTGTTATTTATTTTATTTATTTGTTTATTCCCTTGTTACTAATCATCATTACAAAAAAAACAATGCATTGAAAAGTAAACTGAATAAAGATATCAACTACCTAGAACTATACAAATAGAATGTCACTAGCTATCATAGTCAAAGAATAAATAATTAATTGCCTGTAATTTAAACAGTAGAGGGTTCAGGGTAAAAATATAAAAATCTAGTGCCATCGAGTTAATGTCATTTAAGCGCTGCAAAGCACGCGCCAACAAGTTCCACCTGGTAAGTTTAGTTAGCAAGAAAGGCTCCGCAAAAAGATGGTGCGATCAAGCACGAAGATAACTTGAAATTGAGGACTGTCCCTGTTGTTTATAGATGACGTTATAAATAGGATATTTAAAACGAATTTACTGCATGAAGTTTATAGTGCCCAACGTTTCGGCAATGTTACAAAGTACGACGATGTTACGAAGATAATTATTAGGGGCGAATAGATCCATCTTAGCTAGTAAGCTAGGTTATCAGTTTTACCTCGAATCAGATTCAAAATATAGGATAGGTTGCAAGTATACCTATTCCCCCATCCCATCATTTGTTTTTGAGCCACCTGGAAAAAGTACTTTATTAGTTAATGCCTCTGTATGTCGTCGACCTCAGACCTTATTATTTTTTCCTATTTTAAAACTTTTAAAAAATATATTCTGCCTTATAAAATGCAATGTTTCACATTCCGCTGCGTGTTGAGATTATTTTGAACTAACAAAATTGAGTATGTACTGAATTTTATTATTATTGCAGTACATAGTCGACCGAGTGGAAGGCGCCTGCTCATCTGTGAAAGAATGTCAAACTCTTATTATGGAAGCTGTAAAGTGGCATTTATTACCTGAAAGAAGGACCAATTTATCCTCAAATCGAACAAGGCCTCGAACTTCAACCATGGGAAAAATATTAGCCGTCGGGGGAATGGATTCACTTAAAGTAATCTTTTAAATTATTTTTTCGGTGTTGGCATTACTATCATTTAGATTTATTTGACTATGAGGGAACTTATACTGTGGATCGGAATAAAACTTTAAAGGTTCTTCTACAGGCTTACTTCTCTTGCTCTAGGTATGTACGACTTCTTCGCTCCACAGTATGTACGACTTATTTGCTACCGTTACTTAAAGGACGTTTCGTTTCAATTCGTTTTTCATTTGATAGTCTTGCTAGCTGGAATTCTTTTTAATGGTTATTAGGTTGCATGAAAAATAATGAATGAAAACTTCAATATAATTATATTTTGTAAATTTATTGTAAAATTTTCTATGGAGTTCACTACAAAAACAAAACAAAAATACATAATACTTTAAATAGCAATAATTTTTGTTTTTATTGCTGGCCGATTGTTGATGTCTGACTGCTGCCATGCGATGTAATGGTGACTTTAGTAGCCGAAAAATGTCAGGCAAAAGGCAAATCAGTTTTTAGCGGGGCTGATGAGGCCTGGCCGAAAAAGCAAGGAGAAAGTGTGGGGCCGTAATGGCACACCCTATATTTCTTTATTTAACATTTAAAGTGCCAGTGTTGCTGTTGGCGATGGACGAAAAAGTACCATTAAGTGCTGTTGTCAACATATGGCAACCGCGCTTGCGCGCTCATTTGTAATTGATTATAGCTATATTTAGTGGCATATCGTTGCGCGATCGAGTCCGAAACGAGCTCATCAGACAGCGCACGAATACGGTCGACGTGGGTCAAAGAGTGGCCAAGTTGAAATGGGCTCGTGCCGGCCACTTGACCCGATGATATGACGAACGGTGGAGCAAGCGCGTTTTGGAGTGGAGACCCCGGCTAGGCAGAAGAAGTGTGGGCAGACCACCGGCCCGATGGTCCGATGACATCAAGGAGGCAGCTGGACCTGTCTGGATGAGGGAAACGGACAACCGATCCGGATGGAGAGTGATTGGAGAGGCGTATGCCCAACGGTGGGCGAATGCACGCTGATGAAGACGAAGAAGAAGAAGATATCTATATTCCTCGAAGCATAATAAATAGAATTATTTTCGCTTCTCAATGAACAAACCCATCACCGTGCGATAAAATATACCAAAAGCCTGCCATGGCAATGAAATTTTTCGACTTTGAGATGGGGGTCCGCCGCTGTGGTCTACCATTGAGCCTTTGATTTTTTGTGGCGCTATTTCGGAAATCTCGCATAATTTAATTTTTGTTGTGCAGGTTATTTATCGAGGATTATCTGAGGAAGAAAGTAACATTTAGATTTAATTTGTGACAGTTAATTATCATAGTTTCCCGTTTTACAAAAAAAAGTGAATGGCGCTTAAATCGAAGTTGTAGTTTTTCTTGTTAGTGACTTCATAAATTTAGCAATTATCAAAAAGTTATTGTTATATTGTGACATTCATTCTCTTTTTTTTAGGGGGCAACCAGTATGGAGCTATACGACCCCCTGAGCAACAATTGGTCACAATTTGTGAGAATGAGTGGCAGACGTCTGCAATTCGGAGTTGCTATCATTCAGGATAAGTTGCTAATCGTGGGCGGGAGGGATGGACTGAAAACGTTAAATACAGTAAGAAATTTTAGAATTAGCAACTTTATTTCATTATGGCTGAGTAGCAAATTGATAATACGCCCATATCTAAAGTGAAATGTTTTTAGCCTCTGTGACTGTTACTGTGACACTTATACATATTTATTTATTTATTTTATTTATTTAGTACTTTATTCATATTTTTTTTATACATATAGTCACATTACTACCAATGTTATAAAGTAACTCGGAAAAATTTAACACGCAAATGTAGCAAATGGTCAGTGCCCACCTAACTAGGACTGTAATGTCCTGTATCTAGGCGGGTCAGAGTAAACAATTAAAATTAGCGATTTAATTTGTAAAGTACTAAATTGACTAACGTTTTTTTTTTAGAAATAGTAAATGTACATAATTAAAATTTAATATATAATATAATATATTAATGTGTATAAATATTACAATGTATATACCTAATCATATTTATGTAATAATATGGTAAGTACATAGATACCTAAATTCGATTATAATAAATAATAAATATATTATGGTATAAACATATTTATATTAGAATACAATTATATAAATACGATTATAAAAATATTACGAAAAATAAATACCGTACGATATATTATGATTATATGCATAATACAAGTTTTCGGATTTAGACCTCCCTAATTCAAATAACTATTTATTTATATTATATTTAAACTGTTGAATGTTCTTTAGGTGTTTCCATTTCTCTTCTATGTCATTATATAACCTGGGCCCAAGGAAGAAAGGTTGTCTTTGTGCAAATATTGTTTGCACCCGAGGAATAAGGAAATTTTGTTTCCGTGAACTCCTAGTATTGCAGTTTTGCTGACTTTGATCATGCCTTTCTTTATATTTATGAAAAAATATTATCACATATTTTAGAAACAATTGCTTGACGTCCAGGACTTTAGTTTCTTTGAAAAGACGCTCTGACTGGTAGTCATTATATGTATATTTAAAAAGGAAGTTTTTAAACTTAGTGGTGTTGGTGCACGCATACTAATGTATAATAGTAGCTTATTCAGTAAAAGCGACTTCTACCACATATAACTGCATAATTGCATCAACGGGGATCAACCGCCCGCGAATCATCGCAACAGAAACCACCGATTAATGATATTGGAATTCTAGTGATTAATAAATGGAGGGGGTGCAACATAGTAGATTTAATGGAATTAAGAAGGGATAAGATTTCAGGATATGCCAGACGTACCAACTTATAACGAAGTCTTGGGGCAGCTGCAGTTGCAGAAGGACCTTACTATGATCATTGATTATATAGCGTATCGAGTGAACAACGCCATACTATAATTTGGCAACCAGGATTTTACTACGAAGCGCTACTTGTAGATGGCACTCATAGTTCCAAAAATTGATTATTCTTCTATTATTACGTTCAATATGGTGACTTTCATTGTATAACAGTATTGGGAGCACTGTAGATGTCGCTCTAAACATGCCTATATGGTATAAAATAATAATAACAAACGTAGGTTAAAAATATTAATAACAAAAGAGTTTATAAATAGTAACTCTCATTATTTTATTATTATTTACATAAACATATCAACTTTTAATTTGGTATACTTGTTGCAATACGTAATAATTGCACATTTTATTTAAATGCCTTTCAGCATACACTTCCAGACCCCAGTAACCTCGCTCTTTGGAGCTATACCGAGGATAGTTCATGTCCCCTTTGTAGCAACACCCCTTGCACAGCTAGACATACTCTAGCTGGCTGCAAGGTGGCCTTGGATCAAGGACGGTACACTTACCGTCACGACAAAGTCCTTGCTGTTATTCGCGAGGTACTTAGCCTCTCAGTGGCTCGTGCCAACAAGGGTTCCACAGTATCCTCCAAACCCCCAATACAGTTTGTGCGGGTTGGCTCTAAAGGCAAAAAAAAAACTCACTGCAAAACCTTTCTCAATAATCGAGAAAGCTTCAGATTGGATTATGGAGGTCGATTCGGTCTCTAAGCAGTATACATTCCCTGAAAGTCTCGGATGCACAGCCCTGCGTCCAGATATAACTCTTTACTCTCTATTTTGGAAGATGGTCCTTATCGTAGAATTAACTGTTCCATGGGAATCAAATATCCCAAAGGACCACGAGTACAAATTAAATAAATACCATGACCTCGCAAATGCCGTCACCCGGAACGGCTTCACTGTTCACCTTCACGCGGTGGAAGTAGGCGCACGTGGCCTGCCAGCTAAATCTTTGTTTCACCTTTTTAAAGATCTTGGTCTCTCCAGGAAAATAATCAACTCCTTTCTAGAAAAATTATCTAAAACCGCGATTTCTGCATCTCAAATTCTATGGCTTCGAAGGGGGAGTGAATGGGTGGTAAGGTGAACGCTCACATGTGGCAAGACAGCTGTCCTAAACCTACCACAGCCGGTTCGTAAGTCCGGAATCCACTGCTCACCCCCCAGAAGTGTAAAAAAAAAAAAAAAAAAAATAGTATTATGATGGGCCCGACTCCGGTCGGTGAATTCCATGGCAGCTCTGTTTGTATTTTATTTTTTTATTTATCAAATAGACTAATGATGGCATTCTATCTCTCCGCATTATTTCTGTGATGTAATAAGCCTATGTAAAAAATGCGATAGATGGCACTAATAATTAAATGTTATTATTGTTATAATTGGTTAAATTCTTGGGTTTTTGTAGTCAATCAGTCCTTTATACAAAAACCATTCAGTATCAATGTTATTATAGCCAAATGAATTGCTATTAGTTTGGCCATCAATGCTATCAGCGCCACTTGCATTTAGCCAATTCAGAGGGGTTGTCAAATCGTAGAATGTAGTTGAGCAGTCTAATAGCATATACCATCAATGCTATGTTTTATTTTTACGACTATTATTTAACAAAACTGCATTTTGATAGTTCGAATTAAAAGTGGTAAGGCATTCATAGAAAATGTTTAGGTAGATTGAAGCGACAAAATGCTTGAATGTCATCTTTAATCATTTTTTTTCACTAGGTTGAGAGCTTCGACTTGTGTTCAGCAAATTGGAGCGTTCTACCAGCTATGTCCACCCATAGACATGGTTTGGGTGTGGCTGTAATGGGTGAAGGTGCAAACTCTACTCTCTATGCTATCGGGGGTCACGACGGCTGGAGCTTTCTCAATACCGTAGAAAGGTAAGCAATATCTTTTGATGAATGAATGAATGAATCTTTGATTCCCATGGAACAGTTAATTCTATAATAAGGACCACCTTCCGAGATAGAGAGTAAAGGGTTAGGTTAAAGTCTACTCCCCGAAAAAAAGTGTTTGAGGATATTTCTTTGTTTCTTCACAGATGGGACCCAGTTTCGCGCTCTTGGTCTTTTGTATCGGCGATGTCGGCAGCGCGCAGTACTTGTGCTGTTGGGGTGCTAAGCGGAAAGCTTTATGCTGTCGGTGGGCGGGACGGCGGGGCCTGTCTTAACAGCGCAGAAGTGTACAACCCGCTGGCCAACCGCTGGGCACCAATTGCGCCCATGATAAAACGGCGCGGAGGTGCAGGGCTAGCAGCAGGTGCTCTCATTTATTCTCATTACTAATATTCATTCCGAATCGAGCATATACCCCGCGTTTCAGCAAATGTCACCATAAATTTACCAGTCTTATCATCACGGTTTTCCTAAATAAAATTTCAATAGTTTCCAGTTTGATGATTATTTTTAACATTTTTAGATACTATTATTTGTTTTTTCTTATTTATTTATTTATTTCCCAAAACATAATTAACCTTACAGATGATTCCAAATCGTTAATTATTTTTATAGGCTATTATTCTAGATTATAACTATTATTCTACTATAGGCTATTATTATAATTCTACTATTAATAATATTATATCACTGTACTCCATTACTATTACTATCATTATTTTTCCAATATATAGGCTATTATTCTAGACTAGCAAACGAGACTGAGAAATACGTTAGAGCGTAAGAGCGTAATATTAAACGATTATACTTACATATATCTAATGATTATCTAACCTTTCTAATTATACCAGTTACTACTTTTTTATTTTAGTTATTGATTTTTTTTCAATATTTTGACTGCTAATGATCTGATTCTAACAATTATCGTTTATTTTAAATTATTTTATTTAGTTATGATGATATTCTGAAAAATGATGTTCTAACAATTCTCGTTTATTTTAAATTATTTTATTTAGTTATGATGCTGAAGTCATTACATTTTCTATTTCCCTTTAAAATAAAAATTTTACAGGGGACAGACTTTTCGAACCATACCAAATATGGAACAATTAAGTAATACCAAATATGGAAAACATGTTATGTTATGGATTTTTATAAGTACATAGATATCAAAGTACAAACGCAGTTTTGCCTACACAGCTGCAGCTCTGTGGGATAGACTAAGAAGAGGTGTCACAGGTCCAAGTCCTTTTAGTTACGATTTTAATACGTAACTTTTAGTTACGATTTTAATAAAGATCTATTATATAATCAATCTCCTATACATAATATTACAATATTTAACAATATAATTGAAAATTTGCATCTCTTCTAGCATCCACTACACACACACACACAACCACTTCAATAGGTAACACTGAATATCAGTTTTTAACCAGAGTGTCCTCCATCAATATTATATTTTTCTATCTGATAACCGCCTAGTGTAGGTATTTTTATTTACTGTCCTGTATATGCAATATTGATGAAATATTTTTTTTATCATTATTAATTATAAATTTTTCCCGAATTTAAGACAAACGTAGTGACGATTTTCTTCGATACATTGCAAGAATGGACAGCTTGTGTCTTCAGCTTACTTTTGAAAACCCATACAGCTGATTGACCTATTTAAGTATAACTACGATTCTTCACCGGAGATGATGTTAAACACAGAGTTTAACATTGCCCTGTTACAGCGTTGTAGAATAGAACGACAGCAATTACTACAGGTAGCTTTTTTCTCTCTTCAGTTAAATTACGCAGTACCCAATGGGAAACTAGCTTTCTGACACTCAACTTATAATGCAGAATTATTTGGATCACTGTCATATCAATCCCCAAAGTTGTCCAAATATACTTACATGTCGCACGCCCGTCTTTCTGTAATATCTGATGTAGAGCAGCGACGCTTTCTTGTGGTATGACTGTTTTTGGTCGGCCTGCAGATTGTACGGTGCTAAGGGAGGCATGTCCACATTGGAATTCTGCATACCAGCGATTTATTGTACTTCTCTACACACTGCCCGGTGGTATAGTGGTTAGGTGGTTAGATATACCTTACATTGTAAGGCTCCGGGTTCAATTCCCAGCTGGTTCACAATTTTCCATTGGGATAAAATTAACGGAATTACATTTCAATGCTTTTGATCGAATGCAATAACAAGACATACTTTTTTACACATGCTACACGCAAACATACATATAAACACATCATAGTAGACTTGGTTGTAAGAGATTATTGTATGATAATAAACCCGCTCATGGTGAATGTTATCAATGAAGAGTAGAAACAAACAAATAAACAAACTACAGTAAAAGGAAACATACTCAGCGAGATATTATTCCTGAGATAATCCTCTACGAAAGTTGTAATAAATTGTAAAGTCAAAATTTTCTAGCGTTAGTTCCATTATCTCTATTGACACATCGTTAACCCCTCAAGCGGCGGGTGTAAAACCTGTCATTTCTGAGAGTTGAAGGTCAAAAATATAGCACTTTAGAAAAACGATCATAAGAAAGTAACTACTTGATGGATCATGAAAAGAAGAATTGTAGAATGATCGCATTGAAATTTGAAATATAAAACATTAAAACCTCATTTTGTAAAACAATTAGATAATTATGAATAATTATTAGAAAGTTGGAGAACTGAAAAAAACTCACTTATTCAGCGATATTGAAGTTTTATCTTAAAATACGAAACCCTATCTATAAATTTAAACACATTTGTGTACGTTATTATATGCTTTACCAAATCTATTATTTCGTTTTATTTATTTTCATATATATATCCGAAGACAAGCTACATAATATCCGAAGGGAAGGACAGATCCGAGCAATGGCAGCACTCGACTAAATACCCCTAGAATACAAACAATTATATTAGGAATTCTAGACTGCGAGAAGCACGACCGAATAATCGTACAATACAGAATGTATCCATCTTTCTCACACATATCTAACAGGGGGTGGTTGCACTGTGATTTTGGTGTAAATTCAGTTCTTTGATAGCGCGGTTTGTTGCGCCGCGCTTGTACCCGTTTTGGGACGTTACTGAGCATTGACTACAATACATCGTACCCGATTCGGGACATTACTGTCTTAAGGGGTTAACTGTCATTATTACCAAACTATACCTTTGTAAATGTAAATGGGTTTACCATAATTAGAGACCAATGTTCACGCACCAGTATGACGTGTGGAGGAAGACGTTAGTCTTCAGAAGTATTAGATTCGTGATCATTTCAGTTTACCTTGCTGACATAGAATAAAATAACTAATTGCGAGTTGTCCGTAGGTAATGGAGCGTTGTACGTGTTGGGAGGCAACGACACAGGCCACAGTCAGTCCGGGACTCCATCTATGAGAATGGCCTGTGTCGAACGTTACGATGTCGCCACTGATACATGGAGCCTCATCGCTAATTTGGCCAAGGCGCGAGATGCTATAGGCGCTTGTATGCTAGCCGATCGACTGCTGGCAGTCGGTGAGTATTTTATTACCTAATTTTAAACAACCGATCATCAAAAATTATGTACTGAGTCGGTCTGAAGATTTCAGGGATGGTCGGAAGCTACAACTAACTTACTTACACTCATCACTTTCTCTTTGCTGATTGATCAATGCTGGGCCCTTCTTCTCCACAGCCTCTGCATATAGTATCTTTCCTATCCCAATCTTGGGAAGGTTTTTATTGAGCCGATAGTGATTTGTCAATAGTCCTAATGTTTTTCTATTACCAGAATGTCTGTCCGGCTTATCGATATCTTAAGCTCCGATTTCGAAAATTAAAACGGAATAAGAAGATATGGAAAACGAAATTAAAAAGAAAAATGGATTACCGAAGAAACTTTTGAAATTGGACTATGCGTCCTTAAGTTACAATCATAGGCTTGAGAGGTCCTCAAGAGGTCATTCTCCAATTTCAAAAATTATTTTGGTAATTTGTTTTAATCATCAGCTATTTCTGTTCATCAATGGAAATAGCTGATAATTACCTAAAATGTATCGGTTAGCTGCCATACTAACGGCCGACTGAGAAATCATATTTTCATCCGTACAGTCGCCAACTTTTTATTACCTATTCAAATTAATGCATAAAACATAATCGAAAGAATTTTAGAAATCGGACTGTGCATTCTTGAGTTACGAAATTTAAAGCTGAACGACTTAAGGGGCTCTAACTTTTGAACAAATTATCCGACATGAAAAATTATTTCGCCAATTAGTTTTATTTGTCATATGGATGAACTGATTGGAGCTGCTATATACAAACCAGTCTGAGCCCAAGCTTGTATTTTGAAAAGTACAGGGCTGCACGGCAAAATCGAAATTTTGAATTAACGTAAATTGCACGAATAAACACAAGAAAAACATCTTTTATTGACGAAAGTGCATGTGTACAGTGTGCAATTTATGTTTTCATAAATTGCTACATTATGTTTTCATTAACTTTAATTCAAGCAGTATTCTTTATACGCTTCGTTGCTCAATCTCTAGCGCAAATGCATGTTGTCGTACAGAGCGGCAAGGGCTCCTCTCGATGGAAACTTGAACAGCTGCAATGTTTTCTGGGGTACATACCATTTGAAAGCCACCTGGAGGCTTCCTTATCGAGGCTGAACCTGAATTGCAGCTGAAGCTGAACTGCAGAGCAATGCTTTCGAAATACCTTTGTGCAGCAGTTACACTATGACCTTGCTTGTAAAACGCTCTCACAGCGATAGCATATTCCGCACTACTCCAATGCTCCATGATTACTAAATGGCATTGCATTTTCAACAACTCAAGCATCAGTTACGAAAAACTTCCACATCTCAAATTCTATGGGAGAGTGAATGGGTGGTAAGGTGAACGCTCACATGTGGCAAGACAGCTGTTCTAAACCTACCACAGCCGGTCGTCAATCCGGAATCCACCCCTCACCCTCCAGAAGTGTAATAATAGTATTATGATGACTGGTCGGTGAATTCCATGTCATTCCAGTCTTATATATTAACAGATTTTTTTTATGTCAGGGGGCTACGATGGCAATCAGTACCTCAGAACAGTGGAGCAGTACGATCAGGAGAACAACGAATGGCGCCCTCTGGCGCCCTTAATCATCGGCAGAGCAGGCGCCTGCATCGTTCCACTTCCTCTCCGTCTAAAGCTGAACTACGGTGCCAAATCTTAGCTGAATGTAGAGTTTTCAGAGGTTACCCTGCGGTATATTTTTGTCGAAGGTCAGGGACACCCAGAGAAATGTAGTGACTGACAAAAAAAAAAAAAACGAATTTCTGTGGCTCTGAAGCTTACTATCGCAAGTCACAATTTCATAATTTTACAGTAGGACAAAAATATTTTTTTTCAATGGCAATATTTAAAAATATATTTTTACGTTTTTTTCAAATCTAAATATTTTAATAATAATATTTTAAACATATGCATCATCACAATAATACTGCAGTAGAACCTCGCTTATCTGAGTTAATGTGTACCAAGGGTACCTTGAATAATCGTAAACTCCGATAACATGACTCTGTTGTAAATCGAGGGGGAAACATATGGTAAAGTTTAAAATGAATGAAAACATAGTCAATTAAGTAAAAGAATACATCTATTACATATTTTAAGGTAGTCAGTTAAAAATGTAATGCAATACATACATACATACATGAATTATAAAATACAGAAGAGAAATTTATGAGCAGTTGTTAAAGCCAGTTTATTCTTTGAGCCTGTGTTTGAAGCAATACAAACTCCATGCTGTCTTTACATGTGTGGGTAAAGCATACTACAGACGGGCTCCATGTACTATCACTATTGTGACCAGAGATGGAGAGCAATAGGTTGTCTTCAGATCTCAAAGGGCGCCCATGAGCTGATAGAGCATTGAATCTACTTATGAGATAGCTCATAGCGGGGCTCAAAGATTCTGTAGAGCAAACCAAGGACTCTTGTATCTCTCCTTTCTTGGGTCGTCAGCCAGTGAAGTCTCTTTCTGTACACCGTAATATTGTCTTACTTTCTTAGGTCACAAATAAAATGGATGTAGACATTTTGCAGCTTCTCGATCCTGGTGGCTAGATTTTCCTTGATGTCGAGAAAGGAGAACATCTCAATAATTAAGGAGGGAGGGATTGTGATTTTGCTTTCTTTGGGGTGTTTTTTTTTGGTTTCTTTAGTATCTATTAAATAACTACAATAAAGAAACCAAACTTAAGTATGTTTTAATGGTCTTACAAATGTATGCCTTTCAGAAATCTGAAAGGGCAAAATATTGTGTTTGGGACTTACCACTATAAGCCCTCTGGACAGTGATGGACTTAAAATTATTACAAAATGCTAAAATTCGTTTTCTTCACTATTGGACTTGCTTGATTATGCCCCTAAGTAGATTCAGAATCTGCGAGTTCGAATATGTAGGTACATAACTCATTTTCGCTAAAAATGTGACTTGCGATAGTCTCTGAGCCACAGAATTGTCTATTGACAGGTACTCATAAATGCCAAAGTGCTTTCGAATGTCTCGATCTTTTAATTTTTGATATTTTTCCAGCGTATAGTTGAAAGAGTAGGATCTTCAAATAGGCTAAGGTATAGTTATTTTATTCTGTAATCCACACTTGCATGTATTGGTTTGTATGGAGGTCGGTCATTTTATTATACGCTGTCTACTAATGCAGCCAATGAGTACAGTCAATTGTAGAAGTTTTTATTTTTAAAATTACCAGTGAAAATGAAGGAGTTACGTAAAATTAGAGATATGAATTCATAGCAAGTTTCTAAGCTTTCGCTGTTAGTCAGTCTATCTTTGAAAATCAATTATCTAGATCAGTGGTTCTTAATTAGTTTTTCCTGCGTACCACTTAAAGAAAGACCTCAAACTCGCGTACCCATTATTGCAGGAATGACAAATAAAAATGAAATCAGTTTTTTTATACATTGATTACCATCAAAATTCAGTTCTAATGACGGTGAAAATCAGTTAAATGTGACAGATATGCACGTTTTTCTTTCCACAACTCTGAAAAATCTGGTTGCTTATTGGTCACCTTCAGTCTCAACTCGATGCCCGAAAATCCGCTCTTGCAAAGGCACGTCGTGCAAAATATATGCCAGCAATTGTTGTTTGCGTAATGGTTTTTTACTGATTAAATTATTTTAGTCAAGAGATTGCCCTGGGGGTACCCCTGGGGGTACGCGTACCACTAATTGGGAAACACTGATCTAGATGGTCTTCGATACATGCGAGCGTGGTCTCCAGAATAAAATATAACTATAATTGGTGGCGAGCAGTGCAAAACCAGTGATAACAAGTGATAGAGTATTCGACTTTGAATAATCTCTACAATTATCTTAACTCGCCGCTGATTATATTTGTCAGGCCGGAACTGGAATCTCTCTTGACATAGCTTCTAGAGTCTTTTTTTTATTATATTAAGGTATTATATATTATGTGAATTTATTAGTTTGGTACAAAGATGTCAGGGTTGATATACAAATTGGCTTCCACTAATTATTTTATACCTGGATTTGAGTGCAATCAAAATTTCGGCATATCTTTCCTTTTAATAAAGTAGTGACGTAAGCGAAATCAATTACTAATCTTAACGACTATCATTATTGTGATATAACACGTACTGATAAAATTTATAGATGTGTAGTTGTGCTATTTAGGATAATACAGTTAATTTTACAGTTTTCTCAAAGGGATCGTCCATTAATCTTGTGAGGCTCGAAAGGGGGGAGAGAGGGTTCGGAAAAAATCACGATATATCACAAGGGGGGGGGGGAGGGGGTTAGTCACATGTATTTATATTTTTTTGTTGAGCGTGCGATTTCTAAACGGAAAAACGGTGCGTGACAACAGCTGACTTGCAAGATGCTTATTCACTTGTTAGTGTTGAAGAAAGTCTCGCTAATCCGTGGTCCGAGGACAATCTCCATTTAATATTATATTATGTACCAGTGCAAATATATATGGTTTTCACATGATTATACCTTTCCTTTATTATTTTTATGCCAGTCAGAAAGAACCTGAAACCTTACTTACTGTCTGGAAATTATTACCACGGTTTATCTTTATATTCCAGAATTAAATTAGATTATACCTACCTAGCTTATCTGAGTTAATGTGTACCAAAAAATACACGTGATTTTGGGTGTGGCGGGGGGGGGGGGGGGTAGTCTAAAACCTCACCACGTATCACCGGGGGGGGGGGGGGGAGTCAAAAGTTGCTATAAAACATCTTGTGATTAATGGACGATCCCAAAGTGATAAACACGAATATTTTTAAAGAATTTTTGGAGTATTGCAAAGTTTTGGTGTAGATTTTTTTGTTTTGATTTAATATGAATCTGTGATTTTCGTTTAGTTTACTGCAGCATTTCCAAAACTTAATATAAAAGACTGAAAATTTCATTCGTATTACATTTGGATTACTCTGACGATTACGTTCCTATAAAATGCACACAGCTGACTGAGCGTCTTTTATTTTTGTATTTCTTTTTGGAAATTTTTCGAGTAAGAATACTTACTTAATTGTGATAATATCCTACTTTATTACTTTCGCAAACTCTGTGAAGGCGATAAACATAGGAAGAAAAAGTGATTACTCTAATTTCTGGTGTAGGTACGTATAATTTAATAATAAAATTGATGTCAATTTTTAGATTTTTGTTTTATTTAAACCCTTTCTTTTCAGATTTGAGAAATAAAATAACAAAATGGTTTTCTGACTGAGGCATTTATTTTACATTCACATAGGTTTATTTGACAATTTTAAGTAAGTAATTTACATTCTAAATTAACATACATTACAATTTATAAACGAAAAGAGTTTTCTTTTTGTAATAATTTTAGAGAGATGTAATTTCTCAGAGTTAAAAATAAAATAATGTAATGTACATCGAAATATGGTGAAGTTATTAAGTAAATGACCCCTAAGGGGTAGGTAAATACATTGACTCGTTTTGGTTAATACATCATTCTGTAGACACATTTAATGCTCTACACGATATCTATCACAACAAATATTCATTTATAGTTATGTTATCTACCACGGATTGATTATTGCACATGTTGCGTCAAAAATGCATAATATAAATATAAATCCATATAGTCGCGTCAACACTACCTTATAGGTTATAATTTTATTAATATATATGCAATACACGTTTAAACATTATATAAATTACACAAAATATGTAAGTCACATTTTAACAATAATTTGAAAAAGTGTTTTAGACAAAATGGTAGAAAATTTACTGATAAAAATATTGACTTTCCTGCTGTCTTTCTATATTTTGTTTACAACGTAAAGACGTAAAATTTAGAATTATGCCGCCTACGTAGCTATGTTTTTTTTTATATTAAAAAATAAATCAAGAAAATAATGTTTCAATATCAGGGTGCTTTCTCTATAAATCTAATTAGCAGGTAGAAAGTAATTAAAAATAATTATATAAAAGCGGTGCTCTAAGAATATATCACTGTGTAACATTTATGGTGTGTAACAACTTTTATAGTTAATTACTAGATATTATATTAATATCTACCTATCTACTTTAGGATATACATAGGTGTGCAAAAGTTGTTGTGCGACTGGGGACTTATTTATTTATAAAGACCTAACTAAAAAGAATTAAAAGAAATTAATATTGTGCCATTAAGAGAAATCTACGCCCCAGGAATTTTAGGTACAGTGACATTTAAAAATAATACGACTACGCTATTCTTACATAATTAGGTTCAGTGTGCTGAGGAAGATTCGACTCGAATACGTGGCAGGAGTTGATCGCTGTGCACTCAGACACTTATTTATTTAAAATTATTTATATAATTATACATATATCACATTAACATTGCAGTGCAGGATATATAGGCAAATGGTGCAAAAATTTCACATCGAGACTTACATACTCGTATTTTATTATGTAATAATACAATAGAAATGATTCTCTAAAACTGAAATCACAAAAAAAAAATCCGGACATTTTGAAAAGAACCGTCGCTCAAAATGGGAATTGTATTTCCGTTACAAAAACATCTGAGTACAGCGCAACTGCTAAATACACAAAATAACCGATGCTTATTCGCGTTGTTTTTACACTAATGAATTTCGCCAGTGCATTTCGCTGTTTCTTTTGAATTCTTCCGGTGGCTCACTGTGACGTCACAGTACTCTAGATCGCTCCTCTGGCGTCACAAACCGAAGAATTTCCATAGTTTTCCCTTTCAATTCGGAATGAAATGCAATCGTAAAATCCAGCCTCCTAGCGCAAAAACGTCGCGAGAAATCATCAGTATAATTTCGTTTGCTTTTTCTTAAACACTGCATCATTTTAGTACGACCCGGCGATACTCTTTTTTTTTAAAAGTTGTGTTATAGTTACCGGACCACACTCTGCAAAGGTTAATATGCTAAGCTTAACACATATATTTAAAGAAACATCCTCACAGAGCTACCTAAACTAATATTTTTTTTGTATTTTTTTTCCTATTCTAAATTAGTGTCTAAAATATTAAGCTTTTTTGCAATTCACGTACGACATAAATTGTGCTTTTTTTTACGAAATATTAAATGCAATTGGTACGCCATTTAAACATACATTTTAAAGATAAGAGTGTCACCAAAATGATGCAGTTTATATAATCACTTTTTTTTAAACGGTAAAGTTTTTGCTGTACTCGTTGAAAGGTTATAGGATTTTTATTTTTGTTGAATGTTCCCATCGCCGCATCAGCATTTAAATTGTACCTATAATAGAGATGAATACGCTGAGGCGGGGACTCAAGCGACGGCCCTTGAAACAACGTTTCGGCCGATACTCCATTTCCTTGATCAATTCCTGACGCTGGGTTTCAGAATTATTAGCGATTTTCTGAATATGAAACGCTGACCATGCAAAATCGACCTCACTCTAGCCAAATCAAAATAACATACAATAATCGATTTAAATGAAATAGCTAGCGATTTACTTTAGGAGATAGCGGCTGTTTCAGAATTTTAAGTAACATTGTTTTGTCAACCCTTTTGTAAGTAAAAAAAAGTCAGTGACGGCACATGGCAAAACTGCAATCATGCCATATTTTTGACTGTTATACATAGAAAAATATATTCTGATCCAAAAGTAATTACTTTGGATTACAGTATATTTAAAATAAGCACAATTGCATGATATCAAATTAAAACCTTTTGGAAGCTTGAAAGCTTGTAGAATACGGGTTTAAAAGGAAAAAACTCGTCTAGTTTGGAAGATCACTTAACTCGACTCAACCGACCGAAAATTCACATTATACATTTGTTAAAAAAACATTTTTGTAGTTATAAATGTATATTTAGAAAAAAGGTAACACCTGGGAGAGTTTATTTATTTTTGTTACTGGCATTTTGATGAGTTACAACATTGTTACACCTTGATGATGACTTCCGGCATTTCGTGTTCTGCCTTATTGAAAGTGCCACCTCTTTTTTGTGTTTGATATTTCATATTTTGATACCGACACTGTAATGTGTATGATAATGACAATATGTTGTAAACTTCCAACATATGTCATTTGAGTGTGTAGTTATTATTATGGGAAATTGTGATTCCGTGCAATTAATTATGTGTTATGTGTTAAACGGTTTTGCATCATAGGAAAAATAATGATTTGCCGCTGCGAAAATTGTAGTATTTGAAAAAAGAAACATATTCCCAAAGAGAAATAGCGTCCAAACGTCTCAGAAATCTGGGAACCATTATTAGCATGGTGTTGGACTGCCAAAATGTGGTTGAGTGCAATCATTTGTGCATGTCAAGATATACAACATTGTCCTTAATATGGCCATTTAAAAAAGAAAAACGAAATTACAAGGGTTTTCTCGATTTTGTTCTTAAACCCGTATTCCACTTTTGGATACAAATAATTTTGACGTGAAAACGTCTTTTAATACATCTTGAGGTCCAAGGGTTGCGGCGCGAAGAGGCGTGCATAAAATAAAAAAGACCATTGTACGTCGCTAGTGTATTCAACTGCGTGTTTGTGTGGTTACGTCATCGAACAGGGAATGGGTCTCGAAATTCACATCGTGCGATCAAATAATCAGTAATTACTCTGCAACGAAAAGGGTTACATACGTGATTCGTCGACGCTTAGATCTTGATGTGTTCTAAAATGTGACCTGAGCAGAAAAAAAAACAATAAGTCGTTGAGTGAAAAGTTGTCCACGAAACACCTTTTTACTACAAAAAGATTATGGTAGGGTAGTTTTTTCACAAATAATTGTCAAAATAGCAATGTTGACATATGGGCTCCCAAAAAGAGTTGTTTTTTCATAAATAATTGTCAAAATAGCAATGTTGACATATGGGCTCCCAAAAAGAGTTGTTTTTTCAGAATCGGCACATTTTTTTACATAAAATATGGTAAACAAAACAACCTTAGGTACCTACTTAAAGTGCCAAATCATGCCCTCTTTCTCCTGAAGTAATTATTTGGCGGTGGATGCGTACATAGATGTCGGGGTGGGGGGGGGGGGATGTATTTAATTTTATCTCAAGATAGAAAGGAACTTCTTCGCACCGTAGTACAATTAGCAGCATGGCGCTATGTATGAATTCACAATCCATGCATCGGTTAGCGTGTTAAAATGCTAATTCAGCGAAGAAATCTCACTCACCGTTGATATCTATGTACGCCTACGTTTCTGCGATTTAATCAAATATACATAGGAACTGTTTTCACCGTTCTTATTGGAGGAAGCGCTATTTTTTTGATTAAAGAAAAACAAAGAGCGTGCCGCATAACAATTATACAAAAAAACACGTTAGTTACACGCGAGTCGGTTATTAAGGCTCAACTGTGACCTTTGGCAGAAGTAACTGAATGCCATTGTTTTCCAGGCCAATCTTTGGCGCACCCGCTCGTTCTGACACAAAATATCCCGACATTTTCGCGCTTTTTGATGGAAATAAAAATCCCGAGCGGATGCGTCACAGAGAATCTTAATAAAACCGACCCTTATAATAATATTAACATACAAAAATCAATAAATCATTAAGAGGTAATCACACTATTATGTTAATTACCGCCTTAAGAGTACCGTCGTCCGCTCGCCATAATCCTCACAATGGACGTACAATCAGTAATATTAACAAGAAGAGTAACGCATTAGCCAGTCGAGAAAATGTTACCGTATAAATTAGTAAGCCTATGGATCCTTAATCGTTTAAACAATCTACCTTCACATTAGTAATATGTTTTTATAGTTTTATTTATATGTACACAAAATATAATTTAGTCTTTGTAGGAATTAACGAGTAAGAAAAAGTCGCGAAAATAGAAAATCACATAGTTTCTGGTATTTTCTTCAGCGTCAACAATTCATCATAACAATTATATAACCCCTGAAAAATGAAAATAGATGAAATCAGTTCAGTTGACAGACAATCCAATGAAATTCGAGAAATTTTATACAATATCAATATACGCATTATAAACTTCAATAACAACTTGTTTATTTAAACACGAATTAAATAATATTATCATTTAAAATGTGTCATTTAGCTGCCATAGTTTTCACATCATTGAGACCTGTACACTTTTAAATTAGAGAAGTAATCATTAGGCCTTAATCTTTTTAAACCCCAGATGTTTTGACAATCTACTTAAAATGAAAACTTAAGAGAAATGAGGAATTACGTTGATAATTATTAAACTTGATTGTTGACTAGGGATTGTAGAAGTTGAGTCGTGGTCAGTAGAATTGAGCGTAGTATTTTAGCGACCCCTCGCCCAGCGGAGAAGGGCGTCCGCTAATACGTCCAAATGTGCTTTAGTCTAAAAAAAAGAAGAAAAAAAACATTAATGAACACTAGAAATAAATTAAAGGCATCCAGGAAGAATAGGTTCAAGCTACAAAACATTTTCTAATAACAAAAAAAACAAAACAAATATAATAACTGTGTCTTCTTCTTAGGGTGCATCTCCAACTAGTGAAGATTGGCAGTCAGCTCTGCATACTTCTTTTTGTCCTTCGCCAGGCAAAACGATTCGGCGACACTCGTAACCCCGGTCCATTCTCGAATGTTCCTCAAGCAAGATTTTCGTCTACGGCCCGGTCTACTATTCCCTTCAACTGTTTCCATCATAATGAGTTGCAGGAGTTCGTACCTGTCGTGTCTAAGCATTTGACCCAGGTATGCAGCTTTGCGCTGGCTGATGGTCTGCCATATACCATAGCTTGCGTTTTTGGCCGACACGTCGTAGAACTTCCGAATTCGTAACTCTCTGAGTCCAAGATATCGACATCATGCGTGTGTATGCCCACATCTCGAATTTCTATAAGTTGAATGCTTCTATAATAGTTGTGTAAATACACACTATTTGTGAAAAATTGTGACAGATTGTGAAAAAAGCCAACTTAATTATGTACCTCATCGGCAAATCATTTACCTATATCATACTAGCCTTATTTGTGTGTATACAAAACCTACATCAGACCAATGCTAGAGTTTGGATTCCAGATATGGAATCCGTACTTTGTGAAAGATGAGGATCTCCTCGAGAAAGTTCAGCTCCGAGCAACCAAGATGCCAATGGGTTTCAAAATTCTGGAACATGCAGGACCACTCCGCAGATTGAAACTGCCCACACTCAAGGATCGTCGGATCAGGGGTGACCTCATTCAGACATATAAGATCCTCAACGGATGCTACAATTGCCCCGAATTGTCTTCTGTCTTTTAACGAGACACCACAAGCATCATCTGCGAGGACACAACTTTAAACTGAAGAAAACACGATTCTACATGTATCCCAGGAAACATTTCCTAACCAACCGGATTGTGGACCAGTGGAACAGTTTACCTGCTGAAGTGGTTGAAGCGTGTAATGTCAACAATCAACATATTCAAAAATAGATAAACCCACATCTTAAAAATAACTTGTAATTGTAGGTACTCAGTTTCATATTCAAACATATCAGCAAATGCTGCCTGTTTGTAATAATAATAAATATAATCACGGCACAATCAGATCCATTAACCTTCCACTTCAAAAACAATTCAAGTCTAAGGAAACTACTAAACAAACATATTTAGATAATTATATGTAAGTAGGTCTCGTAATTTATAATAATTCAATGATTTAAAGACATGAAAAGAGATGTCTCTGCCTGCTTCTTCGGCTACGAGAAGGCTTTCGTAAAGTTTAACATGCTAACTTTCTAAAGATTCTGCAGAGGTTTGGATTGAATTGCAGAGGCTACGTAGCGAAGAAACCAATAAGCATTTTGTTTTCATTTCAAGCGTTCAGGAATTATGGGTGGAGACAGAAGCCAACCATCCACTGCTCGGACAGTTTTAACAACCGGTTTCGTTTTTCCTCCTGGGTTTTTATATACATTTACTTAATATTAATTATTAGATTAATATTAAATTAAATTAAAATTAGATAATATTAAATTAAAAGTAAAAAAGGATTAAAAAAAGGTTTACTTTCCACCAAGGTGTATGAGTGGCAATTCCCCGGCTCCATCTTCATCTCGTCATCATGTGCAATAGAAAGTACTCATGACAACTAAACAAACGAGCCCAAACTCCACTATCTTAGCACTTTCCATCAGGGACTTACAGTGGCAATCTCCCGGCTCTATCTTCAGACCCTCGTCATCGTGTGTAATACGAACTACTCATGATAACAACACATTCTAGCCCGAACTCGACTCTCCTACCATTTGCCATCAGGGAGTTCCAGTCCCTACATCCGGGCTCCATCTTCAAATCAGCTTGATGGCTCCATAATATTGCATTGTCACCGAACTTACATAAGTATGCCAAATTTCAGCTCAATCGAATACCAGCAAGTGGTTGAAAAATTGTGCAAATTTTGAAACGGACACTTACATGAGCATATTGCGAGTTAATAAAGCTTACAACAAGCTCATAAATAGTAAAAACAAAATTTTCAAAACAAGCTTTTATTAAAATGCTCTGTTTCGAGCCAACCCTGGGTGCATGAGCCATGTCAAGGTGAAACTTAGAACGGGATATTATAGTTGAATGCGTATACAAAATTTCAAGACTGTGCTGTTGACCGTTGAGGAGTCCCCTCGTCGGGGGCCAACCCTGGGCGCAGCAGCCATGTCATACTGAAATATATAACGGGCTATCATAATTGTATGCGTATACAAATTTTTGTGACTGTGCTGCTGACTGTTGAGGAGTCCCCTCGTCGGGATCCAATCCTGGGCGCAGAATCAGGTTATGCTCACCATAAAAATGCATTGTCATCGGAACTGAACCAACACGTAAAATTTCAACTTCATAGGAAAAGAGGAAGTGGTTCTAATTCTGCTTGCAAGATTTGACCTAAACAAACATACTGACAAATATTGCAAGGTAAATAAAAGCTTGTAATAAAAAATAACTAGCTGAACTTAGCTCAAATGAACGCAAATCATGCGTGGGGAAACTTCTGTTTGCGCGAGTAATTAATAAAGAAAACAAATTGTATCGAAACAAAAAACTTATATTCTTCGACTAAGACCCCGCAAAGGAATCTGAAGTCGAGACTTTTCCACGTAAAACACTACGGCTGAACCCGCCCAAATTGATATTTTCATCTGATGCAACCTTCCCGTTTGTTACTCACCGTTTTGTAGAACATGCATGCCATTCTGTCCTCGTCTTCGCCGGTTGGACAGTCGACGAAGCCGTCGCAGAGGACGTGGTCGTCGATGCAGCGGTACCGCCCTTGCCTGTCTGGCGTCGGGCACGCGAACCGCTCCATCCCGTCGCTGGCCGGCGGACATTCTGTAGCAAAAAGAGAAAGCACACACTGAGAAAAATTGAACATTTATACTTTACATTTCATTCGTCGGAAATTGGCGAATTTTTAGTTCTTGGACGTGTCATAATATACCTATAGGTAGTACAGTACCGTGTGCATTATTTGAATAATAACAAACAGTATTTTTCTTTGAAAAGTGCTTTATTGGACATAAACATACAAAAACAGTACTGGTAGTTGAAGATTGCTAGTTTTAATATAGAATGTATCCTCCTTTTGCGTTGATAACAACTTTCACTCTTGTAGGTAAATAGTTTACCATGTTTTGACAGCTTTCTTTCAGTTCATCATCGTGAAACCAGACTTGAATTACTGTACTAATCATCTTGGTTTTCGTTCTACAATCCATCTTGAAGATCCGTTTTTTGCAAATGGCCCAGAGGTTTTCGACCGGCTTGAGATCGGGAGATATCAAGAAATTTCTACATTTCTGTGACAATGCTGTTGCTGCCGAAACCCCAGATAAAATGTGCAAGGTACGGCCCCTTGCCGATATCCTCATGAAGAAATGGGGGGGGGGGGGGGTATTTCATACGAATCTGTCAATAGACGAATCAATGGCAAAATACTTTGATCGTCATCCATCGAAACAATTCATTCGAGGTAAGCCAGTACGCATTGGTTTCAAAAAATTGGATGCTTGCTAGTGCTGATGGCTACTGTTACACCTGTGATATTTACTGTGTCAAATCGTAAGTAACCAGCAATGAGCCGTTAGGCACAAGAGTGGTAATAAACCTGTTGAACAAGCTAAACCCGCGGGCTCCGTAACGTCCCTTGCGGGACGCACGGTCGCCTACCGCAAGGTAATGTTTTATATTTATAAATTTCAATGCGGTCATTTTACAGTTATTCTTTTTATGATCCGTATAGTGGTTTATAACTTATGATCGCTTTCCTCAAGGCCATCGACTCTCGCCAATTTTACGCGGCAAACTGACAAAATAATAGGGACGGCCGAATGTTTACTTCGCAAAATGAGGGGTTAATGCAGATCCTAAATACCACATTGTGTTCTTTGACAATGTTTTACTAGCTTTGCATTGCTGCGGGATTTATGGGAATCTGGCTACCGCGCCACTGGAACTGTGCGGGAGGGAAGAACCAGCAAATGTCCTCTCATACCCGTCAAGGAGATGAAAAAGAAAAATCGTGCTGACTTTGACTACAGGTTTGACACGGCCAACCAAATATTGTATGTTCGCTGGCTGGACAACAGCGTTTGCACCATGGGAACAACTATGATAGTGTCCTTTCGTTAGGCAAAGTGAAGCGCTGGAGTTCAGTTGAGACAAAAGAAAACGGACGTAAATATTCCGCAAGTATTTGTAAGCTATAATAAAGGTATGGGCAGAATCGATCAAGCCAATCAGTAGATTTTTTGTATCGTACAATAACGAAGCAAAAAGCGGTGGTGGGTGTTGTTTACGTACATGTTTAATGTATCGGTTAGTAACGCCTGGCGTCTACATATGCTTTGTAACGACGTAAAGATGGACCAGCTACAGTTTCGACGTACAATTGCTCGTCATTACTTGCGGCAGGAAATTGATCGACGTTCTCGCCCAACAGTCTCTCTAGTGCCAAGTCTGCGATATGATGGCTTTGGTCACTTTCCACAGAAGTTGACAAAACAGTTGCGATGTGCTATTTGCAATAGCAAAGCACGTTGGCAGTGTAAAAAATGCATTAAAACACTATGTGTATTGAGAAACCATGTTTCGAAAAATTTCATACTGAATGAGCCCAAAAACATTTAAGCACGGCATGTGTTTTCTTAGTAAATAATAAAAAAAATAACTTTTTTCTTGTTTTATATTGAAACCCCTTATTTTCCGCCAATTAATACAAGTTATTTAATTTTTCTTTAATAACTTTAGCCTTGGGCCTAAATGGGTTAATGACTTATAAATGGACACAGGAAATGCTATTTTAAAATCCATTTTGTATAGTTATATATATTTCACCGGGTATAATCACTCTCGGGATATAGAAGGTTCCTAGATATACATTTAATTACGTGAAACTTTAGACCTTTATACTCGTATGTATAACTATTCGTATAACATTTATAATTTAAACACTTCTAATTATAATATTTAATTTGGTTATGCGATCTGTTGTTTTGGCCCTTCGAGTGGTGCTTCGCATCAGCCCTTCGATCGGTAAGGAAAACGAGGAAATCGGAATCACTACCGCGATGCGAGCGAAGCCGCGGAGAAAAGTAATGTAATATAAATGAATGGCTGAAAAGTCGACAAAAGGCGTGCGAATCCGCCCTTAGAAGCTTTCTTTGGAAAGGCGGAGGGCGGTCAGGGAGCATGCAAACGCGAGCCGTAAGGAGTATACCCTGCGTTATTAGGCACACAAATTAAATTTAACTGAATTGAAATGGATATTTATACTCTCTTATAGACATATAACCTATTTTGCAGACAACTAGATTAGCAGTTGAGAATAAATGTCTAAATAGTATATATGGAATGGTATGTCTGTATGTAAAAGTTATTAAACAAAATTTGTAAAAAATCCGGTTTTATAATAGTTATATTCTCATGACATTATTGGTCTTTATTGCTTTTAGCTTTGCAAATATTTTTTTACAATTTTTTTTTTCTAAAATTAGGTTTGATTATATTACTGTTTTTTAAACCAATTATGTTTTTTAAACCAATTTTAACCACGTTACCATAATTAACGTACATATTTTTTATTTGTTCATCAATTTTTATTATGATTATGCTATAGTTAACAATTTTGTTCATCAACTCTTTCATATACTCTTGTATTTTAATTCCCATTTTATTTTATGTTTTTCTAATGTTTTAATTTTTTGTAATTAGGTTTGATTATCTCACTTATGCAATTATGATTATATAAATAGTAGCTAATTGTCTCTTTTATGATTATGTTAAGATAAACAATTTTATATTTTCAATTTCACTTTTATGTTATCAATTTTATATTAAATTTTCCAGCTTGTAAGAATTTTATTATTCTACATTACTACATTTTCTATATTCTTCATTACTTGTTTTTTTATATTTGGTTCATAATATATTTAAAACAATTTAAATGTCCGCCTTAGAACAGGCTATTGCTTAATAAGGCAAAATTAAAATAGGATCATTGGAAACAGTTTTTGGCATAACATGTTATCAGTTTTTTGCTATATACAAACAATGTCGGGTGGCATGTAAAGAGCAAGTTAGTAATGATTGACGTTTTACGATTGAATGATTAACTACTATTTGATTTAGTCATTGTTATTTCAATCGTGATTAAGTTTAGTCAAGACTAAATTAGGCATGATTAAATTAACCATGATTGATAAGCCGATTTAAAAAAATACTCGATTGACCCAACACTGGTACTAACATGGTCAGGTACTGTACATCGCGAGAGCGCTTTATTTTACCTACTCGTAATACGGTCGGCTCCTGGTCTAGTTAGTGGGGGGTGAGAGCCAAGGAGGGAGAGGGGAGGGGGGGGGGGGGGGTTATATTGCCGTCTCGCTCCCGCAGCGCTTGACGTCACTCGCTGCGTCTGCTGCCTCGAATTGGGCAAACCTCCATAAATTACGACGCGGAGACAGACATTACGCGACCGATGAGACGAAGCGGCGCTTCTTTTGCGTCCTCCGTGCAGCGCTCTTTCGTTCACTAGTAAACTGGTGCGTTTTTGCGTAAGTAGGTAAAATATGCGAGTTCTAGATAAATTATAGTTATAATAAAGGGATTCCGTATACGATAGTAGTGATGCGTAGGTCGAGGCTGCTTTGGTCATTTTGACCCTGTATGAAAAAAGACGATTGGCCGAATCGTTGAAATTCATAGAAACAAATTACCTCAATCGGTATTTAACTACCTCCGTGGAAATGCAAAATTCATTTCCATAAAATTTCAGAATGCGAAAGACACATTTCTAGGGAAAGAAACAATGGTTCAGCCCTACCTTTACAATAGTAGTACGTCTACAAATCTGGTACAAGGCAAACGACGAGTTCAACCTTTCATCCAGCTCAAAACAACCATCCAATCAACGCCTCTCACTGAAGAGCCACCGAGCCATATTTATAACGACAGGTAGGATATTATATATATATATATATATACAGTGGCGGATCCAGGGGGGGGGGGCTAAGGGGCTGAAGCCCCCCCCAAAACATAAATAAACAAAACTTTCAGATTTGTTACTGAACTGTATATTAAAAATCTGTTAGTTCAGCTCAAAATTTAGAGACAGCTCCAAAAAATGCTACATATCTAAGTAAAACACCCAGAATCAGCTGATTGAATTTTGCCATACTCTAATTATGAAAAATATAATTAAAAAAAAGTGAAAGAAGCAAAATATTACGCTGTACTTGGCGACGAAAAAATAGATGCTAGTTTTACAGAGCAACTGAGTATATGCACCAGGTACTTGGATAAACAAAAGAGCACAATACATGAAGAGTTCATGTGCTTTTTATCTGCAGTTGACTTGAGTGGTGCTGCTTTGAGCGATCACATTCTTCAAGAATTAAATCGAGCCGGCCTGCAGATTGAGAACTTGAGAGGTCAAGGTTATGATGGAGGTGCCAATATGTCTGGAAAATTGAATGGTGTACAAGCCCGCCCTAAAGCAGGTCCAACCGCTTGCTGTTTACATGCATTATGCAGCACACAAACTAAACTTGGCTATCTTGAAAGCCTGTAGCTTGCCGAGTATTCGCAATATAATGGGTGTTGTAGGTAGTGTAACTAATTTTGTGCGAGAGTCAGCAAAAAGGTCGGAACCTATCAAACGAGCTATTCTCGAAAAACACCTGGAGGAGAAAAGAGTAAAATTAAAGGGGCCTCAGTGACACGCGTTGGCTTGAAAGGCATGATGCACTTCTTCAATTTAAAGAGCTGTTTGACTATATTGTACAGTTCCTTGAGGAAATGGACAGAATATCTCCATCATTATAAAGTGCAGGACTTCTCGTATCAATTCTACGATTCGATTTCGTCTTATCTCTGACAGTAACCGCTGCTGTGTTTGAAATTACTGTATCACTCTCACGACAACTACAGGCTGTCGCTTTAGACCTCCACCTATGCTACGAGATGGTAGAAACGGTAATAAAACACTGGAAAGGTACAAGGATATAACATTTGAAGAAAGTTTTTAAGAGGTGTGTCTTTTTGTAGAACTCTGGACATTCCAATACAAGTACCTAGAATGGTAAAACGGTCACTTCAACTCTCAAATATGGAGGCCTCTGATGTAAAGGAATACTACAGCCAATAAATAAAATAATTTAAATCGTTATGTTATGTTTATTTTTCATATTATCAACAATTATTAATTATTATAAAAATAAATATATGTATCGTCTCCAGTGTTTAAAACAAAAGACTTTTCCCTTTTACTGCATAAATAGTTAAAGGATAATACGACATAGTTATGGAACCGCGACCATCTATACTAATCTTATACTAATATTATAAAGGGGTAAAGTTTGTGACGTTGTAGGAAGTAATCTCTAAATCTACTATACCGATTTTGAAAATTCTTTTACCAATAGAAAGCCACGTTATTTGTAAGTGTCATAGGCAATATATTAATCCGAAAAATGAAGACTTTTCATGGTAGTCGGATTTCCAAAGTAAGTCGGAAAAAACGGTCGAACGTAAATGTTTCTAACTAACGCTGTCTTAACGATGAGAGATATATGATTAAGTTCTAGAGAAAAGTTGTAGAGCATGATAATGACTACAAAAA
>OX155957.1:2054434-2139094 GCA_944548615.1 Micropterix aruncella | reverse complement strand
ATGACTACAAAAAAGTCAGCGACAGCATATGTTTAACTTTTATATTTAAGTCACAAAAAGTAGTTTTTCTAATTAAAAAAATAATTTAAATCATTAGGTCAGGTTTTTATTTCACATTATTATGTATTATTATTCAAATAAATTATAATTATGAATTATTATTAAAATAAATAAATTTATCGTCTCAAGTGTTTAAAACAAAAGATTTTTCCCTTTTACTGCATAAATAGTTAAAGGATAATACGACATAGGTATGGAACCGCGACCGTGTCGTCTATCTATACTAATATTATAAAGAGGTAAAGTTTGTGACGTTGTAGGAAGTAATCTCTGGATATACTGAACCGATTTTGAACATTCTTTTACCAATAGAAAGCCACGTTATTTGTGAGTGTTATAGGTTATATATTAATCGCAAAAATAAAAAGACTTTTTCGTGGTAGTCGGATTTCCAAAGTAAGTCGGAAAAAACGGTCGAACGAAAAGGTTTGTAACTAACGCTGCCTCAACGATGAGAGATATATGATTAAATTCTAGAGAAAAGTTGTAGAGCTTGATAATGCCTACAAAAAAGTCAGCGACAGCATATGTCTAACTTTTATATTTAAGTCACAAAAAATGGTATCCAAATTAAAAAAATAATTTAAATCGTTAGGTCATGTTTATTGGTTATATTATCAACGATTATGAATTATTATCAAAATAAGGAAATTTATCGTCTAAAGTGTTTAAAACAAAAGACTTTTCCCTTTTACTGTATATAATTTCACTTTTACTGCATAAATGGTTGTAGAGATAAGACACTCACAAATAAGACACTCACAAGAAGACACTCACAAATAACGGTAATATAGTCAAATTGGCATGCAAATAGATACATACATATGCAGTAAAAATATAACCCTTCTTTTGGCAGTCAGAAAATAAATCATAGCACTCAGTACTAACCAAACCACACTCATAATTTTATCACAAGTAAAAAGTTTTACCGCCCAACGAAGTGGGCACGGGTCAGCTAGTTTACTGATATAGCTATTAGCGAGACCGACCCTCAGCCCCCCCCAAATATAAATCCTGGATCCGCCACTGTATATATATATATATATATATATATATATATATATATATATATATATATATATATATATATATATATATATATATATATATATATATATATATATATATATATATATATATATATATATATATATATATATATATATATATATATATATATATATATATATATATATATATATATATATATATATATATATATATAATTGTAAGGTTAGTAAAGGTTGTACCTTTGCCGGACGTTTCGGAGCCGGGCTCCGAAACGTCCGGCAAAGGTACAACCTTTACTAACCTCACAATTAAATAAAAATAATTTTAAAAGTTTTCAATTAAAAAACTATATATATATATATGTATATATATATATATATATATATATATATATATATATATATATATATATATATATATATATATATATATATATATATATATATATATATATATATATATATATATATATATATATATATATATATATATATATATATATATATATATATATATATATATATATATATATATATATATATATATATATATATATATATATATATATATATATATATATATATATATATATATATATATATATATATATATATATATATATATATATATATATATATATATATATATATATATATATATATATATATATATATATATATATATATATATATATATATATATATATATATATATATATATATATATATATATATATATATATATATATATAATATATATATATATATATATATATATATATATATATATATATATATATATATATATATATATATATATATATATATATATATATATATATATATATATATATATATATATATATATATATATATATATATATATATATATATATATATATATATATATATATATATATATATATATATATATATATATATATATATATATATATATATATATATATATATATATACAGGGTTGTTGGTTATTAGAAGTATTCCTTTAAACAGTTGATAGAAGAGGTCAATTGCAGTCGATTTAACCATATAATGCCTAATGCAAAAATGAAGCATTCCTGAGATATTTAAAATTTTAGTTTTTTTTTCAAAACAACTGACATCTTTCGTTAAAAAAAATAATTAAAAAAAACTACGCATTATTTTAATATTCCTTTATTGCTTTTGGGTTGGTGACATCCCAAAAAATAAATATTAGCTATGGAATGTACATTATTAAAGTTAATTTTGTCACTATGCTCGAAAACATTTGAAAACTAATAAAAAAATGCGACATATTTACACAAAAATGCATGTTTAAAACTAAAAGTCACAACACTATTTTTTATGCATATTAGCTTAAAAACATCTGCATCTTATTAGCTTTCGAATGAAGTATTACAACCCCAAATCGACAATGGAATGACCAAAATATGATCAAAATAATAGGAGGAAGAGGTGCGGGACGACGAAGGGTAGGAGAGGTGCGGGACGACTTGTGAACTGATTTCTGTGATTGATTGCCCTCCTGGCGATTTGAATTGTGATCTGTTATAAGGACTGGTTATGGCTCAAAGAGAAAGAAGACGTTCCTTCACAAATGAAGAATATGCAGATATCCTGTATCACTACGGATTAGCCAGAGGCAACTCTGCAGTTGCCCGTCGTGAATACGCGGCTCAATTTCGAAATCGCCGAATACCCGATGTCGTGTTTTCGATAGTGTTTATCGTCGGCTTCGGGAGACTGGCACCGTCCGTAGACGACAAGGTAATTAGGTGTTTTTTACATTAGAGTTACAAAAAAATACTCGGTTATTAGTTTCTTGTTAGTTACCATATCTTATCTTTTTTCAGTTCCCCAATCGATGGATTGGCAGGGGCGGCCCGATACCCTGGCCAACGCGGATTCCTGACTTAACACCCATGGACTTGTCTGGGTTCACATGAAGTCGTTGGTCTACCGTGATGGGTTTCCTGTCCCTACCGAGAATGAGCTAAGAAAACGCATAATAAATGCAGCTCAACAAATAAGAAATACTTTGACTACTAAGGTAGTCAAAAGTGAGCTGCGTAAAATAATGCGTGTATGTTTGCGAAATAGAGGTGGTCATTTTGAAAATGAACTGTAGTAAATAAATGAAAAAAAACATTATTTTTCTCCCACCACAAGTTAAAATCGTAAGATTTCTCTAACTTTATGCTAAAACTGTAACTTTATGCTAAAAATAGTAAGATTTATACAACTTTAAGCCAAAAATAATTTATTGTGTAACATATTCTATTCATAGTAATTGTTAAACTTAAGGGTTTTAATAGAAATTAGGTTTTGAAATTGTTTAAATAATGATTTTACCATTAAAACTTAAAATTTGTTTGTAGAAGATGTGCTTCCAATATTTAACCTTTAAACGTTTGGTTGTACCTACACCTATTGTTTTGTTCATATTTTTGTCATTCCATTGTCGATTTGGGGTTGTAATACTTCATTCGAAAGCTAATAAGATGCAGATGTTTTTAAGCTAATATGCATAAAAAATAGTGTTGTGACTTTTAGTTTTAAACATGCATTTTTGTGTAAATATGTCGCATTTTTTTATTAGTTTTCAAATGTTTTCGAGCATAGTGACAAAATTAACTTTAATAATGTACATTCCATAGCTAACATCTATTTTTTGGGATGTCACCAACCCAAAAGCAATAAAGGAATATTAAAATAATGCGTAGTTTTTTTAAAATTATTTTTTTAACGAAAGATGTCAGTTGTTTTAAAAAAAACTAAAATTTTAAATATCTCAGGAATGCTTCATTTTTGCATTAGGCATTATATGGTTAAATCGACTGCAATTGACCTCTTCTATGAACTGTTTAAAGGAATACTTCTAATAACCAATAACCCTGTATATATATATATATATATATATATATATATATATATATATATATATATATATATATATATATATATATATATATATATATATATATATATATATATATATATATATATATATATATATATATATATATATATATATATATATATATATATATATATATATATATATATATATAAAGATATCGTTTATAGGATAATGCTTTGATGAAAACTAATAATACAAGCCACTCACACAGCTGGAAGGTTTTCACGGACTGGATTGGTAAATGCTTATTGTTAAAACGAGATGTATTTTTGGATGAGCACCACTTGCAGCGGTAAAATGTAGGTTTAATGGGATCCCTTTATCGCTAGCGAACGATCGCCCTTCATCCACATCTCAAAGAAAAAGCGTATCCTTTTGCAAAATAAATTAATATGTCTTCATTAAAGACAAATTAAAGCAAAAACAATGAAAAAATCCAATTATTAATTTCACATTTTTAAATTCTCGCGATCGTTGATATATAATAAAATGATAAAAGACATTTTTAAATTCTCGTGATCATTGATTTGGTGCCGCATACCTCGCATACTTAGAGGAATCGTCACTGGTAATAAGGCATCGCAATCAGTGGGCTTGAATATAAATCTAAACAAGGCCAAATATTTGGGTGCAGATGGTCACACAATTCAGGTAGAGGACGTGCAGATAGAAAATGTCGATGACTGCATATACCTTGGTCATAAATTGAAATTTGGTCGTGAAAATCAAGACGCTGAGCTAGGAAGAAGAATCGTACTAAGTTGAGCAAAAATTGCCTTTATAAAAATAACACACTTCTCGCATTTAAGAAAACTTCCACCAATTTCAAGCGAAGACTCTATGAAGCATGTATTTTACCAGTTGCTACTCATGGTCTGGAATCCATCACTCTTACCCAAAGAATGGCGGAAAAACCACGTGTAACACGGAGAGCTATGGAGAGAACTATGCTAGGCATCAGCTTACGAGACAAGATTCACCGACATTGTCGACAAGGTACTTCGATTGAATTGGAGATGGCATATCACATCGTTATTCGCGCCCTCAAGGGTGCCGGTTAATTCAAACTAATAATAACAACAATAATATACTGTTTATTTGCATTTGCACAAACAGGCGACCTTATTGGCACATGACAATGTCTTACAACTAACCTAATCACAGTACCTGCGCGCATTGAGGAAATAAAGATTAGTATAGGCACTTAAAACTAAGAATGACCAAGGATAGGATATTGGGAGAGGAAGAAGAGAGAAAGGGAACAACTGCTTACTTCTTAGAAAGGTAGCAATCTTTGAGGTGAGTCTTAAATGATGGTAAAAAAGGCGAGTTTTGTATATTTGCTGGGAGATCGTTCCAGAGCCTTGTACACAGAGAAAGTAGGAATAGAAATCAGTATTGACACGGAATTTTTAGTAAAGTGTCAGAGGTTGACCGAAGTATAAGAACGTGGTAACTTAATAGTTTAAAAAGCTCGTGCATGGAGATAGCATGGTGTTGTTGATTGGGAGAGTACACGATAGAGGAGAGCAAGTATATGCACATTTTTCCTTCAACTTACTAACAACCACTTTAACTGTGCCCTATATTCGGACACGTATTACGTAGACCGAAGATGAATCGTATGCATACTTTTTGCAAACGCTCAAGTTTGTTGAGTAGTTCCTCTTATAAATCGAGATAAGCCACATCTGCATAGTCAAGAAGAGGTCAGAGGAGAGACAGAGAGAGAGAGAGAGTGCGCAAGAGATTTATTTGTGTCCATAGGAAGAAATTTTCTGAGCGTGCAAGAGGTGAAAACTAGCAAATATTTTGCGACTTACCTCGTCTACGTGTGGTTGCCAGGAGGAATATTCGTCGAGTTTTAGACCAAGATCTTTCACTCTGCGACAAGGGTATGATTATTTCGTTCAGTTTTAAAACCTGAAGGGACTTTGGTTTTACTCTGGAGAGCAATTTACGACCTCCAATGAGTATAGCCTGGGATTTCGACGGGTTGATTAGTAGTAGGGTTGATCCATCAGCGCACACCATTCAGAAATGGCTTGAAGATCAGAGTTCATGTTGACGATCGAGGCATTGATGTTTTCAGGGGAGAAATGATTATATATTTGAACATCATCTGCATACAAAACTCAACCTGTATATAGTATCATTCATTAAGTATAGTAGGTAATACGATTAATCAAAGTGACAGCGCGAATACACGCGTCGCTCGCACCATTATCGGTTCACTAAACAGCCCGTCAACGCAGCGAAGGCCCTTTCAACCGCTTTTGACGAAGGTTCACAGTTAGACGGACGTACTGCATGATTCCAGCCAAACAACAGGTGCTCATACTCGTATATATGGCCGACGGATACGTATATAGTGCGCCTTCTCAATTTCCGGCCTTTAGTCAGCCAATTAGTGAGGGCTACCGTGCAAAATATACGTGCTTTTGTTTAGAAATATATTCTAATGAATTTAGCAATTTTATATTCATACAGGCATCCATTACTAGATTGCTCAACGGCGGACTACGTTTTGACATCTAGGATTTTACTATACAGGCTGAGTTTTTAATTAGCAAAATCTTTGTAGTTGGTGAATCAGTACCAAAATAAGCAACTTTTGATAAAAAAAGAGAAAAAAACAAATGTTGAAAAAAATCTTTTAGTAAATCATATTTATTGAAGAAAAGTTTAAGAAGCGTTGAGAGCGCTGCGCCATCTATCAGTAGGTAAACTGTCGATAATAAACAATATTAGCAATATTTTACCTACCGCTGCATTGCGCATCGTGCTTATGACTTTTATACTATTAAAAAAAACAGCATAGAAAAAAAACCGAAATTGTTTTTCCCAAAAAATGTAATCAAAAGTTGTATAGATCTACGTACTGATTACACCACTATAGCGATATCACTAATAAAAAACTCACCTGTAGTTGGCACTCATAGTTCCATGCATTGACTAATCCCCTTTTATCTTAAATAGGCCAATAGATGGCGTTCTAAACATGCCTATACGATATCCTATCTCAAAATAAAACAATAATATAATATAATAACAAACGAATTTTTAAATCACAGATTTTAAATCACTTATATTTAATATTATTTACATACATATGTCTATTTTAATTTGCTACACACGTTTCAATTAATGATAATTAGGCGCTTTTATGTTCAAAAAGTCTAATAAATGGAATTCTGATCTCTCTCTGTAATGTAATCAGCTTATGCAAATACGATAGATAGAACTAATAATTTAATGTTTCATTGATTAAATAATGGGTTTTTACGAGCAATCAGTGCTTTGTAAAAAAACCGTTCATAATAAATGTTTTTATAGATGGCCAAATAATTTGCTAATAGTTTCGCGGGACATGGACGCTCTGGCTAAAGCCACCACAGAATCTTCTGTGGTCTGGGACTGCATGCAGGAGCTCAACAAATTGGAAAAATCCAACAGAATCACCCTAATATGGATACCGGGTCACCAAGGCATACCCGGAAACGAAGAGGCCGACAGACTGGCAAAACTGGGCACACTGGATTGCCCAGTGGAGCCAGCTGTAGGGGTACCCTTCGCTACAGGTAAGAAAATCATCAGGGACTGCTTGGAGCAGGAACATCGGGCTTCCTGGAAACAGAGTCAGGGATGTCGCCAGGCAAAAGCCACGATGGAGCAACCACTACAGAAGAAAACCAAGGCACTACTTGACATGAGCAAGAAGAACCTTAGAACCACTATCGGTTTCCTCACCGGACACACGACCCTTAGAGCTCATCTATTCAACCTTGGCTTGACTGAGAGCAAGGTTTGCCGAATATATGGCGAGGAACCTGAAGACAGCATACACATTGTTGGTCGCTGTCCAGGGCTCGCCGCCAAAAGACACAGTTTACTGGGACGAGCCTTTCTCGAACCCAGCGATCTGCCCAACTTGAAGGTCAGTGACCTACTTGGACTGGTAAGAAGTACCGGGCTACTAGCTGACCACTGACCTAACCACACAGTGGGTAGTTACAAAAGACCTTACAGATCTAGGTGACATCAAGGGCTGGAAACAAGCCCCCCACTCTATCTACTACTACTACTACTACTTCGCGGGACATTTATATCAGCGCCACTGCATGTCGCCGGCACAGAAGGGTTGCCGATACGTACTGTGGCATTGAACAATGTAATATCCTATATAATTAATGATACAGATTTCGCAACTAACATTGTGTAGTCGGTGTAATGCCAAATGTGCAAAAATACGCTTTCGAGATAACCGAGTTTGAACGTCCAAATAATTTATATGTAATCTAAGACTATCTCGATTATTTAAAATTATACACGTTAAACTTGATTTACCGCGTAAAGTTTGCAAACAAACGGCAGAACGTCACATTTCCAGCCATACGGTTACCATATTTTTATTAGCTCTCCGACTTATAAATAAACACGACTCATTACCAACTTCTAAATTGTTAACTTCGAAATCAAGAATTTGGCTGGCTTTGCCGGTCATGTAAGAGACATTTTAATATTCCCCAAACATTGTTTAGAAGAGGCTTTATAAAAGAAAGTAGTATATTTATCTCAGTGATACTGGAATCCGTATAAAAAATATAGCTGAAAGTTGTTTATATATTAATTATTTAGTTTTAGGAAAACCAACAGCTAATTATAATTTAACAAAAAGACGGAGTAAGATAACAGAGAGACAATTAAAGGTTTCCACGTTTAAGTAACGTTGTAAAAACATATGTGATCTTTAAATTAAAGCTATTGATTAAAAACGCATCAAAAATTATTAAACAATAATGCTAAAGAATTCATTGTTCAGCCGCTGCCTAGCTGAGTTAATACTCGTACAGAATAGATCAAAGTCAAAGCGTCTAATCAAGTCATTGAAATTGTCACTTGTTCGCCACAGAAATGCATTTTGCCTATAGTTGGTACCAGCATGAGGAACATGAAGAGCAGGGTTAAATCTATTGAGTTTGGAAGGAACACGGAGATTAATTTTATTTAGTAAGTCAGGACAGTTAATGTTATTGGAGGTGATTTTTAGCAAAAAGGTTAAGTCCGCGGTTTCACGCCGCTTAATCAAGGGGAGGTTCTTCATCTTGTAACAAACTTTCCCTGTTTGAAACCTTATCAAATGTTGCAAAACATTCTTCTCTAAGATATCACATAGTAACAGACCTTAAGCAAGTATGCAGTATGTTTCTAGGACACTTAATTGCCTTTAATGTTCATTTCTAACCAAAATATAACGTCACAAAGCGGTTCTAAAATGCTTGTCGTGATTGTTTTGTTTCTTTCCCGATATTTGAAATAACAATATTATTATGTTGAAGGGATATAAAGAACAGAAATAATGTTCAAATAGACTAATATGTATTATTTTAATCTCTCTGTATTATTTCTGTGTTACAATCGGCAAATGCATAATCAAACTCATATAAATGCGTCATCATAAAACAGCGAATGCGTAAAGTGATGTAATCATATGAATGCGGTAAATATTGTAATGTTATTATTGTTATCTTTGGTTAAATAAAGGGGTTTTCAAACACAACCAGTCCTTGTCGCCGGCGTAGAAGAGTTGCTAAAATGTACTATGGCAATGAGCTGGTAGCGAACGGTTTCGTGCAGCTTGGCCCATAAGATCCATTGTGCTTTCAACTCACGATTCGGCTCCTGTAGCCTTCTCGTGTGGAAGGCTACATCGGGTAGAACTCTCGCGTCTCAGGCCTCACGGATGATGTATCGGTTTCCCCTGGGGGATTGCCTCCCGGTGCTACTGGACGGTTTGCGCACCGTGCGGTGACAGCCAATCGGCATTATGCAGTCTGTATGCTAATGGTCTTAATTGTGGTCGAATATACTAATCGGCCCTGTTGCAATTCGGCCACTAAGACCCATGTGTATAAGGGTCGGCCAAACTCGCGGGTCAACACCCATCCTGCAGCCTCTACGCGGAAGTGCGAACCCGGTTAGGACTCCGGCCTGTTGGCCAGTTTCGTCTAGGAATCAACCTTCGGGCGCTACTGGGCGGTTTGCGCATCGTGCGGCGTTAGCCAATTGATTGTGTATTCCGACTGACAGCGGGAGTCTGAAAACCGTATTGTTTTCTATAAAGCTGGGGTAGTTGTTGATCTTACGGCAACTGCTCTTGAAACGACCAATTGGCTACCGGATACCTGGTGAACAGCCGGGAAAAGGATGCCGTGGTCCGCGATAGATTCGGTAGACACCGTATCACTGCTACGTAAGGGAGAGGACCGCGCAAGCGGCCTTTAACCTGTAACCAGTGGAGAGACCGGGGTAATCTGGTTGCAACTGGAAGTAAGGGCGCGAGTGTCGGCCCGCTGGTTAATTAACCTGGTTATCTCGCGGTAAGGCGTTGGCTTCTTACGGGCGAGTGGCGTAACTAGACAGTGGACTGTTTTCGTCCCAAGTCTTCTACGCTCACCTCACGGGAGTGAGAACGATCTGATATCGATAAAACTTCCTTAGGTGACGGGTTGGCCCGTTGTAGTTGACAGCTCTAGTCGTGGACAAACATCAATTGCCCGAAAATGTATAAAATTCGTACGGCAATAAAAATGCCCTTGCTCTTGTGACATTGTAACTGTATTGGATAAAAGGTTATTGTATCGTGACACGGCGCATACGAAAATGTAAACGATGGAGGGCGTCGCTCATGGGCCACTCGGAGGGTTGATACGACACAAATCCGGAGCGCGAACTTTGCCCGAACGCCTAATAATAAAGGTGTAGAGAATATAACATGGAGCGCCGCGCCGGTGCCTTGAATGAAGACGAAATAAATGTGTGAATGGCGGCCCTCAAACCCCTCGAGCAGAGGGTAGTTGGGGCGCCGCCGCCGTTGCGACTATATTCATCCACCTACCTCCCAAAATGGTGGCTACAGACCGTCGTTTCGGCGGTGCCTTCCAATGAGGAAAGAGCGTTTACACTGCCTTTATTCTGACGAGAGTAAGTGGCGCCAGTTACTGGTTTTAACAGAACCAAACAAAAAGTATAAGTTAATTATTATCTATATATAGCTATATATATAATGATTAAGGTTAACGTTTTATATCTTCATTATTGCTTTGATTGTCAAGCTTATAACAATTAGTAATAAGTTTTAGTGTATACCATGTCGGTAAAAAGTAAACTTTATAATACATGCATTCTCCCATGTCAAACTTGGCCTGCTACGAACAAAAACAACCAAAAACTTATAGTATACTAACGAAACATGAAGCGAAGCATGCTGAACATAAGGCTACAGGACAGGTGGACGATTTCAAAAATAAGGAAAAGAACAAAGGTGAGCGATGTTTTAAACAAAATTAGAAAACTAAAGTAAAACTGGACTGGTCACATCATGAGAATGAACAGAGGAAAATGGACGAAAGACATAATGGAATTGTATCCTAGAAATGGGAAGAAAGACAAAAAGGACGTCAAATTAAAAGATGGGAAGCTGACTTACCAAAGGGATAGAGAAGCTTAGTTCGGGATAGAGATAAATAAAAGACAATGGGGGAGGCCTATGTCGAAGGACAACCTGATCAACAAACTGGCTGCTGACGAACATGATACCTTTTTTCAAATTTAGATTAAAAATATTATTGTTTTATAAGTAGCACATAAGGCAAAACTGTACAATACGGTCGGTGAATAAAGGCTTTTATTATTATTATTATTATTATTATTAGTGTATACATTCTGTCAAATTTTATTATGTTATTTTCATTAATGTCTCTGTCCTAGAATAGGCTATAGCCTAGTTAAGTGATATTAAAATATGAGCGTTCAAATATCGAGCTGTCGCCGAAGTTGTTCGCGTGATGTGAGCGCGGGGTGACTGTTATCCCAGTTGGGCTCTGATCATATTGACAACGCACGACATCAGAGAAACCCTACAGGCTTATAAATAAGCTCGTTTTTAAAATTTTTAAATTGTTTAATTTATCCCTAGTTTTCCATGATTAAATTTCCTATAATATATTTTACATAATTGTAAATTGTATATCACAGATTCTAGATAAAATAATTCTAGATATACAGATTATAGAGCCCTGGAAATTTACTAAAAAGTGCGGCATCAACGGGATTTTTTCACCTCACTAGGCAGAGCCTGTATCGAGGTGATATTAAGTACTGCGTTCATCTGTTGGGTGTATATATATTTAAGTGTATATAGTATAACTATTATAGTTTATGTATTACACAAAAACAAAAACTAGACAGAATATATAATCGTATATACGTTAGGATCTCCAATTCCCTTGCGAGATTTCAGCCGAAGATATACAAGTCTTTTAATTTGATACAATAGCGATGTTGTCACGATATCGCCCATCTTCATTATCACTCTCCTGTATCGTTCTCCATCGACGTCTGTACATGATTCAGTATTCAGTATTCAGTCTTCAGTATTCAATTTATTCATTCAGAATATACAATAAAAGCATGAATTATGAATTAAAGCTAATTATCGCATATTAGAGTTCGTCAGTTTATATGTAGACATAAAACTATTAAAGCATAGATATTAATTCGACAATAGCGTTGACTAAAGTCGGCTTTACACGGCAGACAAATAAAAAAAAAAAATTGAGCTGAATCCATGTACATATTATACATATAAAATAGATAATTATTATAAGAATATTAATAGTCATCAAGCACTTTACACAAAAAATAATCACACAATAGGAAGTATCAAAACAAAATTGGAAAAAACAACGTATGTATATGATCAGGTATGTTACATTACACATTGTAATCTACATATCAAATATTAAATTCATAATATTATTATTAAACAATAAGAACTAAAATGAGGTACCTGAAAGTTACATATTGATGTTATTCCCATTTGAAAGAATTGGCATGCTCAAAAAAATCACCCAGCTTATAGAAAGCATGTGTGGATTGCAGATTCGTATAGGCGATTGGGCTGTCGATGGACCAGTTACGTACTCGCTTTGCGCCGTTTTCTCTTTTCTTTTCGACACTACCGTAGCTTATTATATACCTTTCGATACGACCTTTCCTCTGACTGGCGTTTCATAATGTATTCCTAATTCCATGCGGGCCAATGTGGTCGATCGCAGCGTAGTCTACGACGCCTTAGCCACTCTCGGCAGTGCTTCTCATGCGAGGCACTTGCCCTCGAAGTGGAAGAAAATAAGGCAGGCAGCGGAGGGCCTACGGACTCGTCCCGTCTTCTTATTACGGCCGCGCGTGCTATTTTTAGCCGTGACCTCGCTGGCGAACGCGCCACAGGTTAGACCCTCTGAGAAGCCTACCTCCACTACGTCGCACCGCGGCACACCGGCCCCAGCGAGTGGTGGCCTTATCGATATTACGGCGACGCTATCGATGCCATTCTTGTTTTTTATCAGATATTCTCTTACCGAAACACGTAATGATACCATTTGATTATATATGAGCAGTCGGCGAACAAAACGATCTAAATCGATTTTGGACCCAAACATGTATTTTTTTTATCAGTACGCCATGGGCCGTTCTATCGATTGGTTAAGCTGTTTACTACCAAAATGATCTAGAAACCTTAGAAATATCAGACAGAAATCACCAATTTCGTTCAAAACGATCTATCACTAGTTAAAAATTGTTAATTATTTGAAATTAAAATGCATTTCTTTCAAAATCATCCAAATCTCATACTTGTGAGGGACCACCCCTCACTAGACTCCAAGTTATTCGGTGTGAGGTGGTGGTGTCAACTTGCGGGTTATCTCCGTATTAAAAGTCGATTTAAAGTGTACCAGAAGGTAAATACCTTCTGGTACACTTTAACCTTCTGGTACACTTAACCCTCAATAAATATTGAGGGTTCGATATTGCCAGTTTGTAACGCTTTCCGAATAGGATATATTGACGCGAATGTAGTGGCTATCTGCCTGAAGTTACGAGGGTGTATGAATAAGGATTTTACTTGTGCTCCTAGTATCTCATACTGGGCACGGCTCAAGTCTGTGGGAGTGCAGACTGATGCGTCTCGCCTCGATAAGGAAAGAAGGAAAAGGTAACCAAGAAGCAGGACCCGTTGACTCGCCTCGTGAGAGGGGTACCGGGTATGTCGTCGCTGTCTTGGGGGACGTGATCATTCGAGGAATGATACTTTGGTCGTATTTTCGCCGGTTTATATAGGCCGAAAAATGATGCAATCCAAAATATTCCGTGTAAAAGTATTGTTTCATCGTGCTGATTCATCGCTTCATGAGGTAGAATAATGGCTGAATTTGTGTCAGTGCATTTCACTGGAAATCAATGCATTTGTTGATTGCATGTAACGATACTTAAGGGTCGTTACATACTAAATCATAGCCCGTTAAAATGTTTTCTTTCAAAAGGGTCTAAATATATATTTTTTGGCATCTTTCTTGTTTTTTTTGTGGTATCCCTAATTTACATATGGCAACACATTTGAGTATAGCTGCGGTAGCGTGAGTTACGGTGCAAATTGGTTTGATGTAAATGGTGTAAAAAAGTCATCTGATACATTAGCGGCACTCAACGCCGGTTCTAAGAAGACATATTCATATATCTCTTAAATAATATTCATTAGTTTGAGTTTTTTTTACATATTCATTAATTGAGGATTTAATAGTTAAAGATTAACGATCTAGATATATAAAAAAGAAAAAAAAACGAAAATGTTTTAATTTCCTGTTTTTATAACACCAGTACCAATCAATACGGTATAATTTATAAATACAATTGTGATCAAAACGATCTAAATATTCTGGTTTCAATCAATACGATCTAAACGCAAATTTGTTTTTTTTATTATGTCCCCATTCTTGCAAAGGAAAATTTCTTGCGAATGCTAGATCTTATATAAATCAGCCAAGACATCAACAAAAAAACAAAATATACAAATAAACAAACGGAAGTATGCTATCTAGTTTCTTGCCTCTCCTGTAAAATTGAGTTCAACGCTTTTAGATGGTTTTGTTCGCCGACTCCTCCTTCTGCGCCGGCGACATGCAGGTGGCGCTGATTGTAATAAAAAAATATTTGGCCATCTATAACAGCATCGATGACGAATGTTTTTAAAAAAATATTGAACTGATTGATATAGGACTAATGATAATAATAATATCATTCAATGGTTAATACCGTCTATAGCATTTTTATACAGGCTGATTACATCATAGATATAAAGAGATAGAATGCAATCTATTAGTCTATCTGAGCATTAAAGTGCAGTTTAATACGTGTTGAAAACTGAATATCAAATAAAAAATTGACATATGTTTTAAATAATATATAGAATATTGAATAGGCTTGTTTAGAGCGCTATCAATACTGATATATCACGCCGTCATACTGATATATCACGAACGCTGCCGTATTTTAATATAAGAGAAAGTTAATAAGCCTAATAATTTGTATGTTTATTGTACAATTCGCGGTATTTATTGAACAATTCGCGGTATTTATTTAACATAGCAATATGTAATTTAGAAGCGTGGGTAGCAGGCGTAGACTTTTTTGTGTACTTGTACTGATTATTTAAGATATTAGTCTGCTCATTGCCGTATCACGATTTGGCACTGCCAAATCTGCCAAATCTTAGTATGTAAAATCGTAGATATAAAATCCTAGGATTTTACGAAGAAACGCAACGTGTAGATGGCACTTTTAGTTCCAAATTCAATGAGGAAGGTTTTGAGTACATTTAATGACGTAATTCTTACAAATTTTTATAGTACTAAATTTATATTAATAGGAGGTATCACGGGGATACTTGATACCTTATGTCACACAACTTTTTCCTGAGAACAATTCTCCAAAAACAAGCCAACATCTCTATATCTAGTTCAATATTTAAAGAAGCAGTTTTATTATTTACAATAGCTTGCGAAATGTGACACAGTGAACTTGCTTGTGAATTTGAAATGTAATACTGTGATTGATCGCTTAATTGATTTGCTTGCGCTTTCAAAAAGGCACTTTCTTCTATGGTTATTTATATATTTCAAGAATAACTCCACGTAGGGCGGTTAATGTCACATGCCTTTGTTATATTGATTGCATAATTAGAAAATCCTTCTCTTTGTCAGGATATAAATCAATAAATAAGAATGTTTCTCTGCCCGGTATTGTACCGTATGTCGTGGAACATTATTATTAGCCATTACGTAAAACGTATTAATATAGAGATCTACGCTTTGCTACGATTGAAACACTTGCTACGCAAGCGTAGCAGTAGCGACTTAATAAAAGCCCCCAATCACATAGCCCACTCGGACCTGCAGGCGTAGCTGCGGAATTTATTAGGTTGCCTCGCCTCTTAATCAAATTAATAAATCAAGTCTATCATCAAATCAAAACAAATGTAGTACTTCTTAAGATTTTACTAACTGTCATAATACAGTGGCGGCAACGGTATGCGGCTTACCCGCTGAACAACGGATTGACAGCTCTTTCAGTCTACCCTAGACAACGGCGGCTGCAAAGTCGCCGAAACGTCGGATGCTACAAACTTTACGCGGCAAATTCGTTTCTATCCTATTTATAATGCATTATATGACTTTATTATATTATTTTATAACCGTATATCATATTATGTTATATAAACGTCAATATACAATTATACATATTATATTTTAGCTTTATATAACCCATATTTTCTACTTACCTTCTACTAACATGCTCACGTTATTTCTGTACAACTTCACTTGCGGAAAGATATGTAGGTTTAGGTTGGGCCCATTTTACAACTAGTAACGCTCACCCTTCATCCAATTATCTCAAAAATTAAGCAACCATCCTTCTTTACACGTAAAATCACTCGATTATTTATTATTTCAAGGGGAATAACTATATGGTTATATAGCGGACGTATCGCGTACGCTTGTATAGCTAGAGCGATTAAATTAAAAAATGTTTGATCTCTAACAGAAATGGTTGAACCAATCATTATTAGTTGGGCACATTACAATTAAATAAAAATCGAAGCATACTCGTAATATCATTACTCAAATTTCATCGTGCCTTGTTATTTGCTGGTCTATGGTAAGTATTTTTTGGTCTATGGTTTTTTACTTAGTTGCACTTTTGACTTTCGAGTTTCTATAAATATTTCTATAAGTCGCGCCTAGGTTATGTTTTTTGAGAAAATTGACATTTATTTAAATAATGAAGATATCGTAAAATATTGTCAATATTTTAGTCCTTAACCTATGCACAGCTCCACCTCGCACCTTAGTAGCTATGCCACTGCATAGGATAATAAATTAGTTGTGTAAATTGATTTTGCTAATACTCTATACATGCAGTAAATAGATGATTGCTACTTGCAATCATCTGTATGTTTACTGTGAAATTAAAATTAATTTATTAATAAATACAGGCTTCTGAGCTACAGTTTTAATTCGATTATTATTCAGTTCACTCACGAGCCGATGTTGAATTTCCACCACGACGACTTCGACATTTTAAAAAATCTTTACCATCCCTACCGATGATTGGACGCTTTATCAGGCTTAAGAAATGTCCATTCTTGCTCTGCGGGGAAATATTCTCCTCCTCCAAGTCTATCCGCTTATACCACTTTATTCCTTCATCGCAACGTCTGCCGGTAAAACCAGCACTTCGTTAGTATATTAAATTAGGCTATAATTTGGTTACCTCTTCGTCGGCAACGGAGCGTTTACTTTGATTGTTGCTTATTGGTGGGGTTGTTTATTTTTAGACCCACGTCATGCCCCATCCACACGTTGGCCAATGTGTGGATGAATCGACACCACTCGTCATGGAAGGGAAAGAGCGAGAGAGAAATAGGTGATGCGGCCAAGCATTGGCCAACGTAGAGTTGGCTTACATTATGGGGTGAACGGGCCTAAATCGTATCAAACCTTAATATCTTTGAAACTAATGTAATATCATGGCATTTCAAAAATACCAACGCATTTATACACACATAATTTACACACACTCACATCTCTGACAATATAATTTACCTATATGTATACTACAGTTAATTCAGATTTGAATTTTTGTTAGGTGATATTTTGTATTCGGATTTATTATATAACTATTTTCGACTACTTTTATTATTCAATGATTAGTTTGATTTTTAAATGATTATTTTGCTGATTCGTTATATTTTAATATAACAATTTATACTATATCTTAGCTATACTATTATTTATATTTTACTATAATGATTTATACTATATTTTAATATAACTTAGATTATAAGACCAATATATAAGAAAACATTATTTTCATAAAGTTACATTTTTATATATAAACTTACATAAAGTTACCTATTTATTTTTATTTATTATAAGTAATGCACGAGATGTACATTACTGCAGAATTACAAGTTATTCGTTCTTGGATAAGTAGCAAAAAAAGCACACTGCAGCATCTTAATCACTATGTCAACGCCGCCTAATTAGCCATATAACATAAGCCTGTACTAAGGCAGGCGTACCAGAGAGTTCTTTTATCTGTGCATATGTTTGAATTTATTTTATAGAAAAAACAAAAGAGATCAAGTTAGGACTTACAAGTATTTAGGAAATCAAGAAGTACCATTAGCAAAATAGGCTAAATAGGTATTAAAATTTGAGTCCTAATGTAAAGTAGTCAATATGCAAAAGAGTTATAATTTAATAAATTTTTATTATTAGTAAATATTATGTGTTATTATAAAAATAATTAAAATGTTATTTGAATAACATTGGTATCTACTTGGAATAGGCATTGCCTACTTAAGAGTAACGCAGATTCATTTTGTTTTTTAAAATTATTTCCTAGATATTTTCTTAAATAATTAAATAAATAAATTGAACACCCAGATAGTAACACTCGTAAATCATGCAAGGAAAAGTTACCAACGAAAAGGATTGAAAATATCCCAAGTCAAATTATTAAATACCTTTTATCTGTTTCCTCAAACGAAATACTCTGCGTGTATTTGAATATCTTGTCTCTAGAAACCCACACTTTGCATTCTTGACATAGGATGTTTATCCTAATATCATAATGATGTAGGTTTCTACATCATTATGATATTATAAAAGAGAAGTTTTCCTTTCACAGAGATGGCTCGTACCTGCGTTTTACATATCATCGTTAGAAGGCAACGCAAAATGCGACAGAGGATTATGCATTTTATTATTTAATGGCTTGAAATACAAGTCGTGAAAATATAATTGGCTGTGTTTGCTTTCTCGGTGACGTACGCAAACGTGGAATTATTTAGTTTTGCAATTGTGCAAAACGCAAACGCAAATGCAAATCGCGAACGTGCAATCTTAGGCAGATTGCACTTTCGCGATTTGCATTTGTATTGTATTTGTTCGCCGTAAGGAGTGACGGAGAATCATTGTATTTTAAAATAATAAATGAATAAATAAGTGAAGATATAAGTCTATAATTTAGTAAGGAGATTCACGAATAAAGAGGCTTTTAGTAATTCAGTAAACGTTTACCAAAGAATATTTAGTAAATAGAAGAAGTAACATGCATAACACATATTATTGAAGACAATTTACCAAAGAAATATCAATTCTAAAATTATACTGAAGAAGAGAATCCCGACAAAGAGAGTAGTTTTTTTACAAGCTTTTATTTATCTTGCAATGTAGGTATGTTAGTATGTTTGTTTAGGTTAGCTGTATTAGAACCACTTCCTCTTATCCTATGAAGTCGTTTTTTTTCACTTTGGTTCAGTTCCTATGACAATGTATTTTTATGGTGAGCATGACCTGATGCTACAACCAGGATCGGCTGCCGACGAGCCTACGCTTCCACGGTCAACAGCACAGACACACCATTTTGTATACGCATTCAATTATAATAGACCGTTTTAAATTTCACCATGACATGGCTGCTGCACCCAGTATGTGTCTCGACGAGGGGACTCTTGAGCGGTCAACAGCACAGAAACGAAATTTTGAATACGCATTCATTATGATAGCCCGTTCTAAGTATCACAGCGACAGGGCTGCTGCACCCAGGGTTGACTTCCAATGAGGGGACTCATTCGCATTCAAATAGCCAGAATTATATAAACAGTAGTACACTTTTTATAACAGCAGTCGTGTTTTTTACTCCTTTCAATATATTTAACTTGTAGCTCATCATCATCATCATTTATTCATTCCATAAAAGCATTTCACAATACTGAGGAACATGTCAAATTTTACAATCATAATTTACCGGCTGGTGTATTAATCTGTATTGAGATGCTTTTGCTCCGTAGTGCGTTGGCGGGTTGTTATAGCGTGACGTCTATCAGTTTCCACGATCGATACGACCTCTTCTTGGTTAATTAACAAATGAGAGGGGGTATCTTGATGCCTCCGAGAATTAGTGTTTATTTAATTTATTTACAGGGCTTCTCGGAATAAAGGGCCGATTTACGTGGAATTAAAGAAAGTCCTAAATAATTTTTGTTGGGATTGGAATCCAATGGAAAGTTTTTGTATATTTTTAGATAGATAGGAAACTGCACGTTTAAGCTCGGGAATTCAACGCCCTTTTGCCTGTTTTTTCTAAGGGTGAAAAAAATACGCAGAAACACCAAAAATAGGATTATATAGGGACAGAGGTAAAAAAATGTCAAGTTGCGATGATTTGATGTGACTCAAAAAAAATATCAGTCGAAATCTTTATTTGCCCAAAGACAATTGTACTATATTAGACCTAACATATTCAACCGTCTTGACGGCAACATAAAAAATAGAAAATACCATTTTATTCAATAAACCAAATGACATTGACTACATAGGTCGTTCAAGAACAGAGACCAAACTTCTGCAAACTATCTCTTAATGTAATTTAATAAATATGATGTAATGTTATAACACCGAATTCATTTATTTATTTCATTTATTAGTTACATATACACTCAAATCGACGCCCCAGTTCGAATTCAAAACACGTTACTTTTGAGTAAGTATGCAAAAGTGTTTAATTTTACCTTATCTACCAGTTCCTAACACTGACATCTCAAAAAAAAAATAAAGTGTCTAAAAGCAGATATTCCACCTTATCATTGTAGGCTAGATCAATCCATAAAAGATCTTAAAAGCAACATTTCGAAATGTCACTCTTGGAAACTGATAATATCAAGCATATGAAAAAGTATAAATATTACAATAAATATTTAAAATTACAGAGAGTTTTTCGATGTTAAAACTTTAAACTAAATTATCTCGAAACAGAGGATTTCAAGTTATTGCAGTTTAGACCTGGCACGTCGAAATGCACTACTTTTATCTTATCCCGAAACTAAAGCGGTAAAAATGCTATGGATGAAAAAGAAACAGCCAATAATTAGGATAGAGATAGATGATAAGTATGCGGATGTCAGGTAAGATTTTGTGCCTGGGCCATTAGCATTATATTGTTTTACGTTGGGGATGTCTAAACAAGTTTATGGATGAGAGACACAGTAAACAAGCAAGACACAGAAAGCACAGAAAAAATATAAATAAGAACCCAGAAATTTCCGTTATATGTTTCAACATTTAGGCATATATCAGTCAAATTTAGGCTAAATGGCGAATGAATTAAATGTAATTTTTGTTTTCCTAACGTGCCGAGTAAAGTGAAACCGAGTTCGCCTTGCTAGGCACTCCTGTGACAAGGCGAGCTCACTTGGAGTGCCATGGTTGTGTCAGATCATATCATACATATGCAATACCGCCCTTTTGCGGTATCGGTCGGCCGTCGCGCGCATTTATACTCTTTATTGTGAAAAAAAAATGTCACAATGGGCGGGTTTATTGTCATATAACAATCTCTTACAACCAACCCTACTATGACGTGGTACATGTATGTGTGCGTGTAACATGTCTGTAAGTGTGTGTCTTGTTATTGCATTCAATAACAAGACAACATCTTGCAAGCAGTACTTCATCGAATCAGGTATCATGACTTTGTACGCCGCGTATATATATACCAAAACATCATGTATATGAGAAAAAATATCGAGACTAAATCAACTAACTCAAATATTCATTCGCATAATACGCGAAATAAAGAGGACTTGCGTCATTTTAAGGTGCGTCTGAGTAAGGTTCGGAATAGCTTTCTCTGCCAATCTTACTTATTCTACAACAAACTTCCATTACACATCAGGGGCCTTGGGGAGGTTCACTTTAAGAAAAAGGTACAGGGTATTTTGACTAAAAACCCCATTTATAGCATTGAGGATTTCGACAACATCAATTTTTCGCAGCTCTATTGACCTACTTGACTATTATTATTCCTTATTCTTTCTATTATTGACTATTTTACAATTGCGTTTTTTTTTCTTCTTCAAACTATTGGCTATTGACAATAATTATTATTACTGATTTGTTTGTATTTGTGTTTTTTCTTTAAAATATCTTCCCGTATGATAATTTGGGAAATTATCCAATATTTATTTGATTATTTAGTACCTAGGATTATATAGAAAATTAGATAGAAAATTTTACGAAATTACTTAAGAATTTTGATTGAAAATATTGGAAAATGTTGTTTCCTCTACATAGAAAATCTGCGCTTGGATGTTCAACGTTCATACCTTGCAATACTGACGTTCATATGTTATACCTTAATAGGTATTTATTTAAATATTATACTTGTTATTTTCATTACTTTTGACTTAACCAAGTGTAGGAACTCCTATCAACTGGTTTGAAATAAATAAATAAAAAATAAATAAATTCGATCGACAGAATTGAAAATGCAATTCCGTTAATTTGATCCCAACGGCAAATGGTGACCCAGCCGGGAACCGAACCCGGGACCTTACAATGTAAGATCAGGCGACCTAGCCACTATGCCACCGTACGATGTTCGTTTTTATTTTTGTACAAAAAATAGGTATAATAAAGGTAGGCAAATAATATCAGTTTTGTATCCTCCTCCGTCCTCACCGATTGACGATTTACAGGGGTTCATAACTGGCGATGTTAGTTGTAAATCGAATATACAATTAATCATACGGATAAAACTTTTCCAATATAAGTTATTTTTCTAATAAATAAAATACAAAAGGAGCTGCCATGGAATTCACCGACCGGAGTCGGGCCCATAATAATACTATTATTACACTTCTGGGGGGTGAGCGGTGGATTCTGGACTAATGACCGGCTGTGATAGGTTTAGGACAGCTGTCTTGCCACATGTGAGCGTACACCTTACCACCCATTCACTCCCCCTTCGAAGTCGTAGAATATGAGATGCGTAAATTGCGGTTTAAGATATTTTTTCTAGGAAAGATAGATTATTTTTCTGGAAAGACCAAGATCTTTAAAGACGTGAAATAGAGATTTGGCTGGCAGGCCGCGAGCGCCAGTTTTCACCGCGTGAAGGTGAACATTGAAGCCGTTCCGGGTGACGACATTTGCGAGATCATGGTAATTATTTAATTTGTACTCGTGGTCTTCTGGGATATTTGATTCCCGCGGAACAGTTAATTCTACAATAAGGGACCTTCCGAGATAGAGAGTAAAGAGTTATATCTCGACGGAAGGCTATGCATCCGAGACTTTTAGGGAATTTATACTGCTTAGAGATCGAACCGACCTCCAGAATCCAAGTCTGAAGTTTTCTCGATTATTGAGAAAGGTTTTGTAGTCTGTTGCAAAATGTTTTTTTGCCTTTAGAGCCATCCCTCTAGGGCACAAACTGTATTGGGGATTTGGAGGGTAATGTCAAAGCCTATTGCGGTTAGCCACGTGGATCGCTATTCTCCCATTTTATCATCATTATGATCAAACGAGTGGCCTCTTTTTGTAGACCTCCTGACCATTATCTTTATTGACTTTCATAGTTTCAAAGGTTCGAAAGTGTATGACATACTACATTTAAAATAAAGTGACTAGTTGTATATCCAGTCATATTATTAACTACTGCCTTGTCACGTAAATCAATTGTACGTCGATAGCGGATTGATTTCCGGTGCGGATATTGGCTTATGGCAAGTTGTGAAAGACGAGTCTTGACATCGACCTTGTCGTGAGATGATAGTCAATTTCCGATTAAGTTTTCGCCTTTCTTAGGAAACTTTCTTACCCGATTAGCCGAGTACTAATGATTTGAATTGTTTCGCCGATAATAGTTTTGCTTGATTAAACTGTATAATAATGGATCAAATAGCCAGTGATATTATTAGTTAGTAAGCACCCTATTAATAAAAAGAAACACCGTGCGACAAAAATAACTTTTCTATGCATTGAGTACGCTAATTTTTATGATTTTTTTCAGTTTTCAAGATCATTCCTTTAGTTTCCAGCCCTATTAATTATATTGTCTATGAATGAGTAATTCCTAGCCTATATATCCATTTGACAGTTCGATGTCTTGGAGCATTTCAACAAAGTTATATAAGTATTTCAGTGTTGCAATAAAAATACATAAAAACCACGAATTCATCCGTAAATTTGAAATAAACAATAAAACAGTGCATTATATACTTCAACTTTATTTGAATTTTTGGTATAAATTTATTTATTCATTTCCACAGTCAAAAAATATTATAGTGCTTGTCTTCTGGATGTGCTAGATGCTAAATTACGTTAGACGGTATCCGGTTGTCAAGATGACGTGGAAGAAGTACTTTTCTTACTGGCCGACCCAAGATTTTCTAGGAGATTACTCTCGGCCAAAATATAATAATGTAATGTAATATAGTAAATTATTGCTGATTAAGGTAAGTGTTGCTTCAGTTTATTGATTGTGGTTTGACATGTCGAGCATCTGGTATCTTTAGAATGTTGTATGTAAGGGATGTATGGTAGTGCTTTGGTTTTGGTAGCACATAATTATATTCTCTCCCCAACGGATCGTAACAAAAACAATATCATACGATTTTATCGGTCTAAGGAAGGAAGTTATATCTTCATTAGTCTTTTACAAAATAGCTTTTAACGTCACAAAGAATGGCCTCACAAATATTAAGAAAAGGGGCGAGGTTATAATTATACCAATAACATATTTATTCCAATGAGCTAAGAGGGTATACAATCCTACAACCTTATATAAAACAGATACTTAGAGTTACAGAAATTATATAGAAACGACTAAATAAAATGCGACAAATGGCGTTAATAATTTAATGTACTTCGTTTAAAAATAGGTTTGATAATAAATCAGTCCTTAAAAACCATTAATTTACAATGCTAACAAATAAATAAATTGTTAAATAAATAAAAAACTAAATAAATTACTATTGGTTTTGCCGGATAATGCTATCAGCGCCACCTGCATGTCGCCGGCGCAGAAGAGTTGACAAAACGTACTATGGCATCGATTAATCTAATGTTCTATATAAGCAATGATAAAATATATGTTAGACAAAGACGATAGTTCGGCTTCAAGCATAAAACATTTGCTACTATCGTAATAGGTAACAAAAATTGATCCTCCATGGTAGGTATAAGTAGAAATGTCTTCCAGATTTGCAAATACTATCCATTTTATTTGAAAATTATTAAAAAGTTATTTTAGTATTGCGGATTGGCATTACAAAAATACCTCCAATACATATGCTCAACCACTTCAGTATCATGGTATCGGGAAACACGCAAAGTATCTACTGATACCATCACGTTTGTTTACCTAGCTATATGGTTTTTTAATATTCATGAAGGTATATTGACTCAATTCTCAAGAATCACAGTGAATTAACCTATATATTACAACTTATTTAATATAATTTTGTCTACCTTCTTAACATAATCAGCCCGTTGTAAACGGACCTGAAATCTCGTGTATAAAGTTATAATTTCATAAGTAATAGCATATCATAAAAAGGCTGCTTTTCACGAGCCGCTATAGTTACTATACCTAACTATATTACCTACATTATTACGTGAGGTTTCAATCAGATTTGTCCGAATTCCTGCGAAAAGATACTTTCGATGACTGAAAGAATATTATTTTTCTTAGTCAGGGGTCGCGGCATTTCTAAATAATAAGATGTCATTATGTTCCACGCGGCACGCCCGTCCCTACATTTCATCCATAACAATAGATACGGTTTGACAGGTGATTGTGTTGGCCAGTATAGCGACGGTTTCGTTTTAGGGAGTACGATTGTTGCTATTTGAGGATTCAATATTGTCGTTTAATCGCACAAAATAGTATGTTACTTTCTCTTCGGAGATGGGCTATAATCGCAGCGTGATTGTTCCAAGCTTTAACCCAAATTCTTCAGCCAAAAAGAATTATGCCTCTTTATTCATTATTGCCTTATTAAACATATTAAAAAAATATATTTTTATTTGGTTGAATAGGAAATTCAACCAATCAAAATTCCTTATCAATATTATGATAAGAAATTTTGAGTACGAGACTGTGGGAACTTAATGGTTCAAAAAGGTCGTGGAGATAGGATGGTGTTCATTCGGATAGTCAGTGATATAGGAGATCAAGTATTTGAACATTTCTCCTTTGGCGTACTGCATATTATGTCGTTCTCCAACATTCAATCTAAATAACATTCAATCAACATTCAATCTTAACGCATAATGATTCGGTCGGGGTCTACGCTTCCATGCTATTCTCATTTACATAAAACAAATAGAAATATTTGGTGGTTCTGTTATTTATCTTTAGTAGGAGATTTTGAGGGACTCAGGTTATTAGGTAAATGGTTGGGCTTACACTTGGTATGATACAATCGCGAATGCACATTTTTTTTGCACTTGGCTTACTAGCTATTGTTTTACTCATCTATACTAATATTATAAAGAGGTAAAGTTTGTGACGTTGTAGGAAGTAATCTCTGGATCTACTGAACCGATTTTGAAAATTCTTTTACCAATAGAAAGCCACGTTATTTGTGTTATAAACTATATATTAATCCGAAAAGTGAAAACACTTTTTCGCGGTAGTCGGATTTGCAAAGTAAGTCGGAGAATAAGCGGTCGAACGAAAACGTTTCTAATTAGGGCTGCCTTAACGATGAAAGATATATGATTAAGTTCTAGAGAAAAGTTGTAGAGCTTAATAATGCCTACAAAAAAGTCAGCGACAGCATATGCCTAACTTTTATATTTAAGTCACAAAAAGTAGTATTTTATATTTAAAAAATAATTTAAATCGTTAGGTCATGTTTATTGGTCATATTATCAACAATTATGAATTCTTATCAAAATAAGTAAATTTATCGTCTCAAGTATTTAAAACCAAAGACTTTCCCTTTTACTTGATATAATTTCCCTTTTACTGCATAAATAGTTAAAAAGATAATACGCTCACAAATAAGACACAAGAAGACACTCACAAATAACGGTATTATAGTCAAATTGGCATGCAAATACATACATACATATGCAGTAAAAATATAACCCTTCTTTTGGCAGTCAGGAAATAAATCATAGCACTCAGTAGGTACTAACCGAACCACACTCATAATTTCATCACAGGTAAAAAGTTTTACCGCCCAACGAAGTGGACACGGGTCAGCTAGTATTCTGTATACACAATCACATATTTAATTCTACAACAAGGGCCATCTACCGAGTTAGATAGTCAAGGACGGAGGGCCGTGCATTCGAGACTTTCAGGGAATTGATACTACTTGGAGACCGAATCGACCCAGAATCCAATCTAAAGCTTTCTTAATTATTGGAGAAGGTTTTGTTGTGGAATGTGTTTTGCCGTTAGAGCTATCCCGCAAGTTAATTCAATGTAATTGCAAAGCGCCAGTAGTGTAATTATATTGCAAATGCTGATGAAATAAATTTCTGGATTCAGATAACATTTTCGTTTCTTATTTCATTTGCAAATTTGATACAGACATCATGACCAGCCAACATATTTTATCCTAATCATAATACTGGATCCAAAGTTGAACGAAGCCACGAGGAACCATTGAGATTTGAAGGACCAGCTGAGTTAGCCGTGGAGAATAACAGCTGTACGCATGCTGCCGTTATACATGTCGATAACCTAATTGATTATCATAAACAAGATAAAAATAAATTTACCGCCTGAAGTTTGTAGCACCCGAGGTTTATGCGATGTTGCAACCGTCGTTTTCCAGGGTAGGCTGAAGTGCTGTCAATCGTCATTCATTGTTCTGCGGGTAGGTGGCAAACTGCTGATGTTTCTACGCAGATTATAACCTGATGCTGATGTTACTACGCAGATTATAAGATGTTACTACGCAGAGGGCGGCGTGTTCGGCGTGCGTGAATTTTGAAATTCCGCTGTCGACACAACTTATTTTGGGTTACATCGAGCTTGGCAGTGGGCATTGAGAACATTTTATGAAGAGGATTCCACGTAGTAGAGAGTTTGAAACCGTCGTCTCTACTGACGCTCGTGATTTTTCTTATTTCAATGGCTTCCCGGATCATGCAGGGAAAGTAAAACTATTCTTTGGATAGCACAATTGGATTTTAAAACTATACCCTGTGGCTGGTTCCGCTATCCAATATGTGTTCGCAGACCGCCATTTTTTCTCACTGAACGTTTTTAACAGCTTTGATGTGTTCTATCAGTCGAGTAGCTATGGACCGTTTCGTTTGTTCACATAGGTTAACACTCAGCTGCATCCGATTTTTTACATGTTCTCACCTGGGCCTCAGAGATCGTTGTTGCAACATCACTGAAACGTCATGCGGCAAATTCGTTTCTAACCTTTATAATGTCAATCAACCGCGATAGTCTTCGATTCCATAATTGATGATCGTACGACGCTATTTATGACATCCCTATTCAAACAGGTATACGCGGGGGCAGGATACAGCTGTCACGTATCCGGTCGGGGAGGCTGTATTCGACACACGTTCCATTCGCAGTTAGAAAGACCGCACTCGTCTGAGCTATTTTCAGCGGTTCTTTCAGGGCAGGTAGCAGTTTTCAGGCTTAATGAGGCAAACGAGTCGTGGAAAAAATCTCCAAGCACGGGTTATTAATAGAAAATAGGTTAACGATTGTTACGCGGCATCATTACCCGAGAAAATTAACAGAAATTCCCAAACTGTTCTGATTATTGAAGTATATAACTAATCATATAGGTAGGTCAGCCAAAAACGACATGATCGGTAAAGAAAACGACTAACTAATTAAAAAATCAGTTGTGTTACCTCAAGACGTTTCCGGCAAGTAGCCAGTGACTTCTTTTTTATTTATTTTCTTTTATTCAGGAAAATAACAGTGTATAAAAGTAAGTAGCCAAACGAGATAGATATACAAATTACACCAGAGACAATTTTCCACTAAATGTTAACATCAAGATTATCTAAATGATAAGAGACAGAAAAAAAACGAGAAAAGAAAGAGGATAGGAAGGGAGGGACCAGGAAGGGAAGGAGGAACATAGGAAAAAAAATACATTATGTTGATGGGTGTCCACGTATTTAACAAATTTACCAGTACGATATTTGAAGTTGAGACGGGTACGTTGGTATGAATAAGTACAAGTGCAAACAGTAGATAATAAGTAATAAATTTTAAATAATAATAATAATTAAATTTTAAATATTAAGTGGTTAATATCGCCCACTTTAACAAATTTCTGAATCCAATGTTCGATTCAGCGAAGATATCTATTGATGCGTATCGATCATCGTAAACCCTACACACACGGTTTAAGAAAGAGTTTTTATGGTAGTTGTTATTGCAACGGCTAATGTGAAACAATGAGGACTGTCTTGTCGTTCTTGATGGGGTCCGGAAATGTATTAGTTGGACCAAGTCCATGCAGTTTAATTTGTTGTTTAAGATTTTATGTAGGAAGACTAGATCATGGTACATCCTTCGATCAGCCAAAGAAGTAAAGTTGTACGAGTGGTGAACGTTGATGCCGTAAGAATTGTCAAGTGTGAAGTAAAATCTATAGTTTCGGAATAATTATTTCGTAGGTAAAAGTGGCGAAAATTCCTGTTAATTAGGCGCTTTCGTGGAGGAATACACACAGACCGACATGCAAACAGAGAGACCTCAGCCTGAAAATGGTCTTACTCGTCTCGGGGGGTTTTAAAATGTATATATCGATCTCCATCTCGTTTTTTTTGCGCGTCCACAATATTTTACCTCCTTGTCGGTTGGTAGGCCTGTAAAGGGAGAGAAAAATACGTTTCCGACGAGCCCTCAATAAGAATAGTTAATTAAATTAAAGTTATTAAGAAGTTAAAACAGTAATTGCGATTCGAAATTGATTTTATGGAAATGGCTAATTTGATTGTTTCGACAGCTAAGTGCTCGTGCGAGTGTTATTCGCTCAAGTAGCATCGAGTTGGTTAGTGCTCCGTGAGCTGCCAAGTGGAGAGACCGTTTCGTGCGCTTTTTCGGAGGCGTATCGATCTTGAAAATATTTTTGTAGGCTTGACAGACCTATGTATATCAGTTTTTTACTAATTTGTATTTTTTGTTTTAGTATGGATTTTGAGCAACCGGGTTGTTCCAGCTCACTGCGACCAGCGCAATTGGTCACTGCGATCACTGCGACCAGCGTAATTGGTGGATTCTAAATTATGAAGCTGACAATTTTAGCGTCGATTCAGGTGCTGACGTCGTGTAAAATTTCATCATGGTAACAATTCAGTCAGATTCTAATTTTGTATGCAACATTTCTGATAATGAGCTTCAAACTGTTCTAGAAGATTTCGAGGATAATCAACTTAATGTTGCCATACTTACTTCTGATTTCAGTCAATCAAGATCGGGCTACTACTACGGCAAAAACAAATTATAGTGGTGTAAGTGTCATAGCACCTAATATTATCAAACCTTAAAGAGCGTTTTATAAATTTTTGAATTGTTTATAAATTTTAATAATATTTTTTTGTTTTTTTTTTTTCTGGTTGTTTGCTTTTTGAATTTTTAAATGCAATACAGTTGGATGTTTGCCGATGACGACGTCCGGGTATTTCGGCACTGAGCGTGGTTTTGGCTATTTTGAGTTAAGTGCGCAATGCGATGGTGCGATCGCCATTCCGGGCACGTAAAAGCACTTCTCGTGGCCCATTCATGTTTACGGCTTGTATTTATAGTAACTCTGCTTCTCGCTTTACCAACTAAGTAGGTACGAGCCGCGGCCCCTTTTTCGTGAAAGTGATTGTTTCCGATACAATCGTCACGGCACACGCTCACCCACATTACCTATTCTAACCGCGCTGTTTTTATAAGTCGCATCGATACTGTAAACTTGAAACTATTAAAGCGTATCGAAAAACAAGGTAAAAACATAACATTGGCGCCTCTCTCTTCGTGCTTTTCAGCCTTCTCTCCATTAATATACGGGGCATTCCATTGTCACGACTGTGACATTTGCATAGTAAATTGTGTCTTAGATGTCTTAGAACTAGGCGAGAGTCAGTTTGGTTTCCGCTCCGGTATGGGTACACGTGAGGCACTCTTTGGTCTTAATGTGTTAGTACAAAAATGCAAAGACATCTAAACTGACGTTATCTTGTGTTTCATAGACTACAAGAAGAACTATGATCGCATTTGACATGACATTCTTATAGAGCGCTTGAATGATGCCGGCCTCTAAGAAGTCGAACACCGCAGCAAATGTGAACTTGTTGGGTTTCTGAGTTTTGTACTCTTGTAGTAGACTTTTGGTTCCAGTACAAGTTTCTGATGATTCGGAGGTCTTTGTCATAGATGACAAAGACCTCCGAATCATCAGAAACTTGTACTGGAACCAAAAGTCTACTACAAGAGTACAAAACTCAGAAACCCAACAAGTTGACATTTGCCGCGGTGTTCGACAGGGATGCATTCTGTCGCCCTTACTCATCAACCTTAACTCTGAAGCCATAATAACAGAAGCTTTAGAAGATCTGGAGATCGGTGTCAAGATAAATGATTAAGTTATTAACCTAAGATACGCAGATGACACCGTTCTGTAACCTCAACAGAACAAGACTTACAACTCATATTAGACAGAGTACATGAATGCAGTCAGAATGCAGGGCTAAACACGAATATCTCGAAGACCAAATTTTTAGACGTATCAAAGAACAAAGACCTAAACCGCAGAATCAAACTGTCACGTTCGGATTTAGAGCGAGTCCGGCAGTACCAATAATTCGGTGCGTGTGTAAACGAAGAATGGGACTGCTAACAAGAAATTCGTACCCGTATTGAAATTGTCCGAGCATCCATTAAGAAAATGGAAATACAATACAATACAATCAACTACTCCAGTAGATAGGCATTCCTACACTTGGATGCGTCACAAAATTAAATGCTTAAAATTTAATTAATAAAAACATAACCATCACGATAGTTGTCATGGCTGTAATATTATATTCAATATTACCTACTTACAAATAATCCAAATATACTAATGTCATTAAATAGTAAGAGAGAATAATATATTAAAATAGAAATGCAAATTCTATGTAGAATAATCGACGTAAAATAATTTTATTGTCAATCCAGCAATATGCCTTCGTATTTTTTATACATAAATAGATGTATACTAAATTATATGAGAATTAGAATGTCAGTTATTATAATTCCGTTATGTTTAAAATTTTACAAATTTTGCTAATTATCAACATGGAAAATAAACTCGGAATTTTTAAACTCCCTTTTACGATAAATTGGGTTTCTTACCAAATTATTTATAATTATCTTTTTAAATTGGTCCTCTCCAAGGCTTTTCATTTTCTCTGGAATCTTATAATAGAAGGACAAATTTTGGTGTATAAAACTGTATCGCACTTTGCTAAGTCGCTGTCGGTTTATGTGGAGATTGGTCTCGAAGCATTTGAGATGTGGTGCTACCGTAGAATGCTTCGCATTAGCTGGATCCAGAGGTTCTCAATATTAGAGTACACCAACTTGTCGGTAGAGATCGCGAACTTTTACCCATAATCAAGCAAAGGAAAGTGCGGTACCTGGGTCACGTGCTGAGACATGAGCGATACCAACTGCTTCAACTCATTATTATGGGGAAAGTTTACGGTAAACGACGTGCTGGAAGAAGAAAAAAGTCTTGGCTCCGCAAAATCCAAAAGTGGACAAACATCACAAGCGTACAGGAACTATTTCGCTTGGCCCAAGACAGGGAACAATTTACAGAGCTGACAGCCAACCTCCTGTAGGAGAGGCACTATAAGAGGAAGAAGATGTCTTAAAATGGTACACACTATGAAATTTGTAATATTTATTTTTGAAGAGAACGACTAATCCTATCTTGAATGAATAGTTTAGCATCATTTGATGATAAAACTGAGATATTCTTCTGTCACGGGTGCGGGTGGGACTAAAAATAAACATACATTTACTTATAAGAAATGTTTGACGAAATCTCTGTGAATTTATTTGACATTTCAATTTTCAGGCGCGATTTTTTTTACTTTTATTTATTTATTTAAGCAATTTACACAAAAATGTTACAAATTAAAATTAGGAAACATCAAATAAAAATACCATTTAACTAAAACACAGCAAGAAATTAAACTTAATTGATAAATTACTAGATTTCAATGATAGATTACTCCTACAATATAAGCGGTGAGTGAGTTTTATTATAATTTCATTATATTGACTGGTTAATTTTCTAGGGCCGCACTTAGCCACATTTTTAATTTAGGCCCTACAGGGCATTACAATTAATTAAAACGTGAGAGCGCTCTGAGAGTTACGCTTAATATGCTTTGCCATTAACACCGTTATACCACCACTGCATAAAGATAAATATTCTGTGCTAGCGCTGCGATAGAACGTTCAGTATGCGCCTGGTCGCCGGCGCGAGCGGACGTGGAATCGGCGCTTGATGCTTCGTCAACGCTGGATTTTTATTGGTGAAACCCTACAAAATTGACCCCGCCTATTTTTTCGCCTGTCCGCCCATTTCGGATATTTTTCTGACGTCTCATGTCGCCGTTATATATTTATTTTTCTAATAAAGCTGTGACGTCATTTTCGTGACGTAACAATCGCCCGCACGAGTCGGGAGTGAATGCTATGAAAATGGCTTTATTAAAACCACCGCGGGACACAAAAGGGCGCAAAATGGCCTACACGTTAATAACGGGATTTGATGAGTGAGACGAACGCCTCAGTCGAATTTAATATAATTTTATGCGGTCGTATTTATATATCCATGTAGGCAGTAAGGAAAATAATTGAGAAATGTTCCCCTTCGCTCGCTGCGTTGGAAGGATTTGAGCAGATATTTCTTGGAATTATTTTATTTGTTTGATTCTCCTGGAATTAGCCTCAAAGAAATGTTAAAGCATTTATTATACGAGGGTAGGTTGAAAAGTTTCCAGAATGGGCAATAAAACGCAGTAAATGAACAGGTTTTTGTTTTTACTTTTCAACATAGTCCCATTTAAGGGCGATACACTTTCCCCAGCGGTACTCTAACTTTAAGCCCTCAGAATAGTACGATTTCGGAAACTCTGCAAAATAGGCTTTCGTGGCGGCGACGACCTCATCATTTGACGTGAAGCGCTTGCACCCGAGCCAAGTTTTCGTGTTTAGAAACATAAAGAAGTCGCACGGGGCCAGGTCTGGAGAGTACGGGGGATGCGGCACTACCTCGTTGCCCAATTCAACCAATTCATCCGTAGCAATTCGGGATGAATGGACCGGAGCGTTGTCGTAGTGGAAGAGCACTTTTTTCCACAGTAAACGAGGCCGTTTCTCCTTCAATACGCCATCATATTTATATTTTCTGATTCCATTTTAATCGTAATATCTTCGGCACTCTTTTTAGAAATTTTCAACTACTAAAAAGAGTGACGAAAATATTACTATTAAAATGGAATCAGAAAATATAAATATTGTCAGAAATACTAAATTCTTAGGGATCAATTTAGATGAAAATTTAAACTGGAATCAACATATCAATAATTTGTGTGCAACTTTGTCATCGGCAGTCTATGCTATAAGAAAGGTGAAATTTCTGGCTGGCGAACATGCAGCGATCAGTGTGTATCACTCCTGCTTCCATTCAAAGATGTCTTATGCGATACTACTATGAGGTAATGCAACCGATATACTTCGCGTTTTTGTGCTACAAAAGCAAGCTGCTAGGACAATTTTTGGTGTAAGCAGAGAAACACATTGCGCTCCTTTTTTTATTAAAGCTGGTATCCTTACCATGTCGTCCATGTACATATATCAGTGCCTTTTATACGCCAAAGAGAATCTTTTAAATTGAGAGCTTCACTCCACTCGACATAGCCATAATACGCGACATAAAAACAATGTGGTATTGCCTAAAGTACGCTTGACTAAATATCAAAAAACATTTTTATATATTAGTATTAAATTGTTCAATGCTTTGCCGTCATCGACGAGAAGACTTGAGATGGCAGCATATAAAATCTGCTTGAAAAATCAGTTAGTCAAACATGCCCTTTACAAACTGGACGACTTTTATGATATTGCGTCCATAATTGCTTGATTATAAATAACCATATTATGACTATACTTTCGCACTCAGGTTTAGATTTTATTGACATTGTTTTTAATTACGCATGTTTCAGAATTTTTCTTTTTATTGTATTGATTATTATTTATTGTTTGATTATTGATTATTTTGTAAATTTGACTATTTTTAAGTAATCACCTCTGATTACAATTATTTTTTTTTCTTTTCAATAATCAAAGCGGTTTTATCATCCGGTTAATTATGATTGTAAAATTTGACATGTTCCACAGTATTGTGAAATGCTTTTATGGAATGAATAAATGATGATGATGATGATGATGATGAATTGGCTCAATAAATCACTGTAGTATTGCCCCGTCATCGTTGTTGCCATCTGCAAAAAGAGGATGTGGATCACACCTTGTATATATCTTAAAATACTTATTATGAACACTATGATACGTGAATAAACATTGCATAAGAAACTCCATTATTCTTTCAATATTAATAAAACGAACCCAAGGTTCATAGGCACAGGGCCGTTGTCGATTTCATCAAATCACGGGGAATAGATTTCCCTAAATATTCTGAAATGGTTACAGTTACTTAATCGTCGTAAAGCAGGCGGCGAAATCCGCCGCAGTTTAAATCTAGAATCTTCCTCTTCTATATAATTGAATATCAGGCGGTGACAGCTACTACCTTTGGAATACTTCCTGCGCTACGGTAAGTCACGTAATAGGCAATACTCATTTAATCATCCCGAAAAAATTCCCAACTACCTTCAAGGTCATCCTTCCCTACGGGAAAGCCCTCCTTTCTGCGCGGGAGGCAAATCAGGATAGACCCACGCCCAACGCTGAGTCTAGTTCGGTGCATCCTGGCCCCGCGACGCATTCCCTTCGGCGTTCTCAGGATAGACGGCGTCCTGGTTCTGCGTACTGCTAACGTCGCGAATAGCCACTTCTGGAGCCGCGATGGCGCCCACTTATTTATAAGTAACAAATATAACATTTTCATCTTTTTTCTCGGCATTCCAGAACACATCATTCCAGCTTTTCATCTATATTATTTTTTAGGCATTTAAAAGGTTATTCGGGATACGTTACAGTATGTATGTATGTATGCAGTGGCGGATTTGCAGTCTCGGCCGCCCTAGGCCCCATGCCATGTATCAGGTACCAGCCGCCGCTTTCTCAGCACCCATCATATAGACTACATAATGAATATATTTTTTTGTCAACTTTTATCGAAATCGATTCAACATCAGTTAAGTATAATAACTGCTAGTTTGATTTTTTTCGAGGATTCAGGGATAATTGCACATTTAAATAAAACATTTCAAATGTTGTTAGGTTTTATTTATTTAAATAACTAAAGGTTATTCTCATACAAGATATAATACGTATTTTACAATGTGTTACAAAACTCGTCTGCACTTAAGCGCAGCAAAATCATTAATTAAATCTTCGCAATCCAATTTCCTTAAAAAATTAGCTTCTATGTTAAGCAAAGCAAGATCGTTGAACCTTTGCTTCGTCATTGTTGTGCATAAATAATTTTTAACTCGTCGCAAACAAGAAAACGTTCGTCTTCCAGAACAGTTACTGGCGGGAGTACACACACACATACGTAGAGCAATGTAGAGCAACGTAGAGCAACTTCAAACCATTTACCTTTGGGTAAATGGTTTGAAGACCATCAGTTCGTAACCATTTCAACAAACTCACAGTACTGACAGCACTGTTCAGGTCTTCATTTTTTATTCTGCAGTGAGCGCGAAAATGGAGGCATTCTTCTGAAAAATTGTCTTCTAAGTCAGTAGAATAAACCATTTGCAATGCTTTGGCTTTTTCTTCGACTTTTAACGCGCTTAGTTTCGTCAGGTTAGTAATAAAATTAATATTATTCGTAAATCACTTATATGTACGAAATAACTTATACGCTTTGCGTATAAGTTATTTTAATGCGATATTTTATATGTACGCAATGTACGTGAGCCTTTAGATATTTAGGTACTTTGAGTTATTTCTTGTTATCGTGAATGATTTTTTTGCCAATTTTGCCAAGATTGGCCGCCCCTAATATCGGGCCGCCCTAGGCCCGGGCCTACTGGGCCTTAGGGCAAATCCGCCACTGTATGTATGTATGTATGTATGTATGTATGTCCAAAACTACTCCTCCGGTTTCACTAATAAAAAGCTCCATTATCGACGAGTGCTATATATAGGCTATATTTAATTGCGAGTTTTCAATACGAAATCACGATATTTGTTAATCCAGTCGGAGAAAAATGAGCTGGTGAGTTGTTTATCGGCGTGCGCTGACGAAATGGTTTGATATATGTGAAAACAACATACAACAGAAACATTGGCCTCAAAGAGATCTATGAAATTCGACGACAGCATATATCCAACTTTTATATTTAAGCTATAATAACTGCTTTTATGACTCAAAAAATAAGAAAAATAAGTAAGCAGTGTCTTTTAAAGACATTAGGTCTTGTAAAAATGTATTAGGCATTTTTACAAGACTTTAGAGGTAGGGTCTAAAAAGGCAAATAAACGCCACCCTACTTAAATTAACAATTCAATTTGAAACTTTACGCGATACGATGCCACGGGAAACAGTTAGTAATTTATAAAATGATTTTAAAATTATGGGACACATATGTCCCATTGTCCTTAAATGGTTATCATCAATACGACATATTTTATTCGTTTAGTGTGGTACCAGTTTATCAAGGTAGAAGGAGAGCCTTCGATTAATTCGCCGCCGCACCGTCTCGTTGGGAATACTAACAGCTGTGCATTATTTATACTTATTACTTCTCTAAGCAGAGTTTATGAAACTTTAGGGGAAAGGTAGTTACGCGGTGCTATTCAAATTTTCAGCGTGGGTAATTATAAAGAATAGCGAGGATGGAGCGGAGCATAGAGGCGGACGGGAGAACGCTGGGAAGATTTACGATACTCGATCTTTTTCTCGAATTATTTTCGCGAAGTTACACCCAATTTAGGAAGTTTATTAATGACGCAACTTCCACCTCGACACTCTCATAAATGTAAATATTAAACGTGAAATATAGCGGCGAACCACTTCACGCGCCCTGCTGAATTAAGCCCGGAACAGCTCTGGGCTGGCAGCTTTTTAAAGCGCGAAAGGTATATATTTACATTAGCGGATTTCGCAATGAAAATATAAGCGGATTTCCAACGAGAGAGTTGGTGCCTAGAGTTCTTCTAACTTCCAAAGACGTGCAAAGCGAGATAGACGATTGTCTCGCTCACACACTTTATATACACAGTATACCAGACAGTAGCGTCCTTTAGAAAAAAAATATAAACGAGTCCTAGTCCAAGGGCTCGCATATGGCCGCCACATGTCTACTACTCCGCCAACGCAGATGTTCAAACGTTTGAGAAATTCGCCAAACTTCGCACGCAAGTAACGCTAACCAAAGAAGTTCGTCGAGACGTACCCCTCTGCTCACTTCCCTCACACCCTATCCCCGCAATACCCTATCGCTCTAGAGTGCGTCTATTGTTCTCTCGGTATACTGTGGTTAATGTTAGCTGAACCGTAACAATCATTACCTGAAAATGTCACTGAAATTAACTTACATTTTTACTAGTTTTTTCTTACTTTTTTATTGTAAGATAGTAAGAAATTTATTATTGTAATATTTTATTACAAATTTTTTTATGAAAAAAAATGTACCCGTAATTAAGTTCTGGCCTAAAAGCGCGTGCAACGCTCATATTGCCCAAATACCAAGTAAATATTTGTTTAAATGTCCAAATGTAAATACATTAATATAAATATATCGTATTTTACGTCAAATGAAAAGTCTAATTGAGTACATTCCAGAAATATATATCTGTCTATATTGATAAATATATTAACCACAAATATTTCAAAAATAAAACCCTAATAAAAATAATTATAAATCCAATAATTGACTTTCTGTAACGGCAGTAGTATTTTTTATTCTTTTTTGAGTTTAGGGTTTTGGATATACTCGTATGTCATCTGACAAATCCGCAAAGTATCTGACTCCGCAAAGCATCTGACTCCGCAAAGTATCTACTTTGCGGAGTTTAAGGTTTTGGATTTATGTTAGATATTTATTAAGCAGTGCCTTGTAAGCTTTCATAAAACTAAAGAGTACAAAGCAAGAAGTCAACAAATGTACTTGACGAGACATGCCGAAAATGTAATTTTCTCCATTCCGAAGGTAAAAAGCACATTTGCCCGAAGACAATATTTTTTTATCGCCCCGAAAGTTTACAATTTTTTATGTAAAACCACGAATCAAGTGAAAAATAATGTAACTTTTAAAAGTAAAGTAAAAACCTGGTTCCTAGACATTGGGCGCTCAAAAACTGAAGATCTTATTACTACTATAGGGTGAATATTAAAAATACATATATTAAAAAAAAATGCTCAAATTACACATTATTTTTTCATACATAAATCGATGGAAATCGATGGTACAACACTCGATTTTGGTCGAATCGAAAACCACTAGGAAATATTTGAAAGTCAATTCCTAAAACTGAATAAACGTAGTTAATTTTACTCGTTCAATCGATACAAATATGCCGAGTATTTCAAGTTTTTAAGACGAAAACTTTATATTGCCCTTGAAGAAAAAATATCATGCATGCGACATCAAACGAATTTTATCATTTGTAAACGTAATTATTCAAGCTAGAGCTGGGCATTTTTAATTAATAATACGAATCGGTTTAAAACATCTTTACCGGAATATTTAAAAATAGGACTTTGGGACTCGCGTTTTCTCCAAGTATTTCTCCAAAATATAAATTTCGAGATATACTCATATATTTAATCCTCAGAATTCGGGTGAATATGGCATTTAACCCTGGGTTTGTACATTAAAATTCCGCAGTTGAGAAATCATATTATTATAATTCAACCACAACACGCGAACTGCTAGCGTCGAAATCATTTTAACCGAATTTTACGAATTTTCATCCGCATTAAAACTATTAGTTAATTACCTGTCACTGTGTGTGGCAATGTGTACGAGTGACAGAAGGGGAGGCGATATCTAAAAGGATCTTTGAACGCGAACACGCATTAATTCCGAAATTAGTAAGTATTTCAATAACAGAAATCATATTTTTTTCGCAAAAAAGTCGAGTTTCATCATTTGTGGGCATAAACTAATTGTAACATAATTACTTTCGTAGTTGTAGTCGAAAAAATCTTATTTGACAAAGGTGTCGTTAAAATGTAATAAAATAAACAGAAAGTTGGATTTTCCACCATGGAGAGAGCTACGAGTATGCTTGGAGTTTCGCTGCGTAGCAGGATTCACAGGATCCGAAACGAGGAAATCTGAAGAACCAATGTCACGAAAATAGGTCGTAAAATTGGCAACTGAAAATGACAATTGGCAAGCTATTAAGCTCGCTGAACCGAAAACCGTTGGTGCTCGCTAAACCGAAAAACATGTTCTCGAATTGTGACCACGAACCGGCAGACACAGGTTCGCGTAGGACGACCCCCGGTTACAAGATGGACAGCTGACGTTGCCACGGTCGCGGAAGTAGGTGGATGGAGGCGGCTCAAGATCGATCGTCATGACATTCATTGGGGAGGCCTTTGTCCAACATTGGACAAAGGACGTCTACCGCGTGATGATGATGATGATGATTGACCCTATATATCTATGGCATACCCCTATTATTTTTTTATATTTTATTTATTTATTTAGGTAAGTAACAGCATGAACTTATAATTACATACTTAATTCTTAAAAAAACATTGTTCGTATGCCGATTATAACTTACATCGTTCGAAATTATTTGAAAAATATTTTACAAACTAAATTATGAAACAAAAAATACGGCCGTAAATATTTATTAGTTGAGAGAAAACGGATTTATACCGCGCGGAAATAGACGACAGTCCTCCCGACGCATTTGTAGACGGCCAATGTAACTTTGCCGGGAGAACTCATCGTCCAAGTCCACGCGGCAAGGACTCATCCCCACCAACCAAAAAATGTCAAATGACCGCAAAAGTTGCAGAGTTAACCGCAGATATAAAGAAATCATACTTATACAACATAATAAATTCAAAATAAGTAAATGGGAATACATATATACATTGTATTATATTTATACATACATATTACAAATCAATAATTACTTGCAGTTGTCGCTGCTGCTTCAAGGGCGGATCGCATTTATCTATAAGGCCGCGACCTTAGCAAACACAGGGAGGCCATCGATCCCAAGCTGTGCGGAACCGTTAGGTACCAGACTGTACGGTGTAAAGTTCGCAAAAGGGCTTTTATAAACAACATTGCGTGCGTTTAGTGGCCCTTTTCCCATGGATCGCTCCATAGGGAAATTACCTGACTAGCTTTGGATTTTGAGAAACGGCCGCCTCGACCAATCAGGTAGTTCCCCGTGGAGCGGGACTACTTCTACTCAATCTTTCGTAACTCCCATGTCATTTTCCCGCCCTACATAAAAACGCGATATTTAAAAAAAAAACAAATTTTACCAATGAGGCACGCCACGTTTAGTTCACGCATATCTTTGGTCAAACATAATGTTACACATGTCAAATCTCAAGATTTAATATTAATGAATGCCTGGATGAACTGACAGTCGTAAGCAATAGCATATCCGCTCAGCACGAAATCGCTTTCCATAGACCACACGCAGACACGTGAAGAAATTATGAATAATTTAAGCCGTCAAAGAAAATGATTTGAAACGTTCGACAGGAGCGTGATCGAAAATAAATTATGGGGAATTAGCCAGCTTGTATGAAATATTTTTTTTATATCGTTAGCGTAGAAAATTAAATGTGTGGGTGGTTGACAGTGTCTAAAAGAGCGTGGGACAAAATAGTGTTTATATAGGGACAAAAATACATATTGTATTTATTCACCTATACTTTATCTATACTTCTATACTAATATTATAAAGAGGTAAAGTTTATGAGGTTGTATGAAGTAATCTCTGGATCTACTAAACCGATTTCGAAAATTCTTTTACCAATAGAAAGCCACTGTTATGTTATTGTGAGTGGCATAGGCTATATATTAATCCGAAAAATGTAAATACTTTTTCGTGGTAGTCGGATTTGCAAAGTAAGTCGGAGAAAAAACGGTCGAAGGAAAATGTTTCTAACTAACGCTGCCTTAACGATGAGAGATATATGATTAAGTTCTAGAGAAAAGTTGTAGAGCTTGATAATACCTACAAAAAAAGTCAGCGACAGCATATGTCTAACCTTTATATTGAAATCACAAAAGTAGTATTTTATATTAAAAAAATAATTTTAATCGTTAGGTCATGTTTATTGGTCATATTATCAACAATTATGAATTAATATCAAAATAGGTCAATTTATCGTCTCAAGTGTTTAAAACAAAAGACTTTTCCCTTTTACTGCATATAATTTCACTTTTACTGCATAAATGGTTAAAGAGATAAGACACTCACAAATAAGACACTCACAAGAAGACACTCACAAATAACGGTAATATAGTCAAATTGGCATGCAAATACATACATACATATGCAGTAAAAATATAACCCTTCTTTTGGCACTGAGGAAATAAATCAATCAGTACTATCCAAACCACACTCATAATTTCATCACAAGTAAAAAGTTTTAACGCCCAACGAAGTGGGCACGGGTCAGCTAGTTGTATCATATAAAGATCCCTGTGGTAGTTATATCTAGAATAAAATACTAGTTTTGACTAAGTCGAAAATTGCTGGGTTTAACCCCAGGGGTTGGTTTAAAATAAACGAAAGTAATTAGGTAAATTTAGAACGTACCAATGATTTTTAAAATCCCATGGTCTCTTTTAAGTTAACTGTCTATTAAGGTTTTGGCAGCTAACGGTTCATGTGCAGCTTGCGCCATTATAGCCTGCACGTTATCTTTGTTCGGCTCAATTCACTGTTCAATTCACATCCGGTAGCCTCCTCGAAGAGGCTCCAGCCTGGAAAGGGCCCCTTTTCCTCTGTCACGGCAGGTGGATCAGGTGGTTTGCGCACCGTGCGGCGTCAGCCTATCGACTGTGCACTCCGGCGAATAATCGGGGCTAGGAGGGTGTCTGGAAAGGCTCCTATACCTTTTCTAAGCAGCGGGGATGGATGTTAACGTGATGCCAGCTACTCTTGAAACGACCCGTTGTCGAAAAGACGTGCAAAGGGCACCATGGTGCCCGATAAATTCAAACTGAATTACCGTTAACATCAGATAGAATCCGCGCAAGAGACGTCGAAATCTCGTGTATCTAGTAAGTGTTGAAATACTCGCTCCGTATTTTTTTTCAAGCAAAGGTATTTAATTACCGAGTGAAATCCAGTTTATTCGATTTTTGCTAGCACAGACCGAGTAGACGCAAATAATTGAGTCTTGATAAAAAAACGAAAGAATGTCATTATAACAGATGTGTCGGCCAGTATTTATTTTAATGTTTTCCAAAGAGTTTGTAGCTCATTATCACTGTTTTAGAACGCCCTTTCTTTTACCTATAACTCAAAATATTCTTGAGCTCCAGGGAGTCTGGCAGATATAATATATTGTACACTCTGAATTTGCAAAAGCTTAGGAAACTGTAGCGTAAATGATAATGATGACGCATCAGCATATCATGAAGGTTCCTATTTTCTTTATACCTGACGGTATGTTCCGCTCGTAAGCACTTTAGTAATAGATTTTTAATTAAAAATTAACGCAATATAGTCCCGAAGGACGCCGCAGCTTAGGTAGACTTAGTTAACTTAATGGATTGAAAAGCGATAGTGCTGCTTAAAATAAACTGTTCTACTAGTAAAACAAAACCTTCGAGGGAAAACAAAACTTAATATGGTTTACCTGCTTTTTGGATATTTGCAAATTATGGTTTGTAACTATGAAGAGATTTTTTAAGCTATTTTTCGGATTATGCGAATCTCGGCATTGTCGCACGAATCATTGCATAATTTATATATTTTTTCAAAATAATACATTAGCATTACAGTAACGCATAGATATTAATGATTTTGACAAAGTTATTTATTGTACTTACATAGAAAAATAGCTTTTAAACACGAGTTAATAGTAAATACGATGATGTGAGCGTTATAATGACAATTTAAATGGTATTGACAGTTTTAATTATTCGATAAGCATTTATAAATACTATATAAATCAAATCCAATACGATTAAGTGACTATTCATTTTAGCTGTTTTATTGATTTAATTTATTACTTAATTAACGCATATACAAAGCATGTCTTACTAATACTCCTATCATAAAATACTATAACATTTATTCATAAAAATAACATGGTTGATACTTGTATGACAAATACAGGTATAATAATAGTATTATATATATATATATATATATATATATATATATATATATATATATATATATATATATATATATATATATATATATATATATATATATATATATATATATATATATATATATATATATATATATATATATATATATATATATATATATATATATATATATATATATATATATATATATATATATATATATATATATATATATATATATATAATAAACTGCAGTTTATTGATCATATCGACACAATAACGAAAAAAGCATTTGGAATGTTGGGTTTCATTCGAAGGACCTCTAAATCACTTTTTAATTTACACACTTTTTAATTTATTACTTAATTAACGCATATACAAAGCATGTCTTACTAATACTCCTATCATAAAATACTATAACATTTATTCATAAAAATAACATGGTTGATACTTGTATGACAAATACAGGTATAATAATAGTATTATATATATATATATATATATATATATATATATATATATATATATATATATATATATATATATATATATATATATATATATATATATATATATATATACATATATATATATATATATATATATATATATATATATATATATATATATATATATATATATATATATATATATATATATATATATATATATATATATATATATATATATATATATATATATATATATATATATATATATATACATATATATATATATATATATATATATATATATATATATATATATATATATATATATATATATATATATATATATATATATATATATATATATATATATATATATATATATATATATATATATATATATATATATATATATATATATATATATATATATATATATATATATATATATATATATATATATATATATATATATATATAATAAACTGCAGTTTATTGATCATATCGACACAATAACGAAAAAAGCATTTGGAATGTTGGGTTTCATTCGAAGGACCTCTAAATTACTTTTTAATTTACACACTATTAAAACGCTTTACTATGCCCACGTCCGCCCGCATCTTGAATACTGCTCGCAAGTGTGGAACCCCTCATATGCCATCCATAATAACAGAATGTGAACAATTCGAAAGATGAGAATCAATGCTGAAAAATAATGGCGATTAGTGTATCTTAAAAACTAATGATAATTAAAAATGTGTATCAATATTTCGGCTCAGCCGTCGTCAAGATATGTGACATTTCATTTAGGAGAAAATAGGAAGCCGGTTTGGTCATTTTCCAATACCACATCAGGAAACAGCAAACACTGAAAGAGGAGAAGAAAAACGGCGTGGAGTCGCTCCTGGTCGCCACAGACCAGATAAGTGCCCTTTCATTTATTTTATAATTTCATTTATTTAGTAATAAACATAATTTCAATTTGAAAAAATAATTATATATATATATATATATATATATATATATATATATATATATATATATATATATATATATATATATATATATATATATATATATATATATATATATATATATATATATATATATATATATATATATATATATATATATATATATACATATATATATATATATATATATATATATATATATATATATATATATATATATATATATATATATATATATATACTACTAATATTATAAACGCGAAAGTTTGTATGTATGTATGGATGTTTGTTACTCTTTCACGCAAAAACTACTGAATGGATTTTGATAAAACTTAACAATAATATAGCTTGCACATCAGAAGAACACATAGGCTATAATTTATAAAGATATAGCGTGAATTATCTAAAATATAACGATAACTGTCACGTGAGTAGGAAAAAAATCTAAGAAATTGACATTCGAAATTTAAATTCTATCCTACTATCCTAGTAATATTATAAACGCGAAAGTTTGTATGTATGTATGGATGTTTGTTACTCTTTCACGCAAAAACTAATGAATGGATTTTAATGAAACTTTACAATTATATAGCTTACACATCAGAATACCACATAGACTATAATTTATAAAGATATATGGTTCTCTATCATCATTATCACAATTTTCCATCACCACGAGGGTGAAACCGCTGGGCGCAGCTAGTATATATATATATATATATATATATATATATATATATATATATTTATATATATATATATATATATATATATATATATATATATATATATATATATATATATATATATATATATATATATATATATATATATATATATATATATATATATATATATATATATATATATATATATATATATATATATATATATATATATATATATATATATATATATATATATATATATAAAGAATTAGATAGACATATAGGTATGAATGTAAGATATGTATGAATGGAATAATCAGCAGTCGAATTTGAGATGCCCTACAAGCTCGCGTGCTGCCAGCACATTTCAGAAGCGCGATACGTATTCTGTAATTGGCTAATGAATTCAGTTAGCCAGACGTCTTCGTAGCGAAATGGTTAGTGTTGCCAGGCGTGCTGTATTTTGGTATAACATACGATATTATATTATTTTTGTACTATGAGATATTCGTGAGAGAATAATATACAGTTATATGTATTTATAATCACGTCTGAGAGTATCTGAAAATTCTCTTTGACCGATTCGTTACAAATATTAGTGTATTGAGAACACAGTAATATACAACGAAATGAAGGAGAGATGCTAAAGTATGGTCTTGATAGACCAGACCAGGGTTATAAGACTTAGACCTCGTCAAGTATGTTTAAAAAAATGGATGGTATGAATATAGGAAAATAATATGGGATGAGCCAGGATTGAGTTAAAATTAAAAGACCTTTTAAAGCATCGTTCGAAACTATCAACAACGGATTGGTAGATTAGAATCTGTGGTTAGATAATTAATGTATGTGGTTTTACCGAAATTTAGTCGTTGGCAAAGGGCATGGCAATATTAGGTTATTACATCACAGGTAAAAAGAGACCAGAAATAATATTACCAATAAGCTAACTCTATCCTGTTTTTCGCTAAATGTATCCTCTTTTGCTCTTCAATATTTAACAGTTGGTGTGGTTGATAAGTGTTTTTAATAGATACCCAGCTTAGCATCGTTTTAAGTGATATCACCACGCCGGTTATCAGGTGTCAAACTCACTTCTATAAAAAGTGGGAAAAATTTAAAGTTAATGAGCATTTTTATTTATCTGTTGGTGTTTACCTCATCTTATATGCTGTTGTATGCCTAATTGGCCCAGGGTGCTAATGGATTTAGTGCAGTTAGGCCATTATGATCCATGTGGCCCAACTCACAGGTCTGCACCCATCTGGTAGCCTCCACGTAAGGGGAGGGGATGCCTGAGTACAATGTACGTACGATTTACACGCATACAAATTACCGTGTCGACCCTGAAGGCTTTTTGAAATCGGCCCCGAAAAGGATCAACCACCATCTTCCAGTCGATTTTTTTCAGAAATCTATACTAATATTATAAAGAGGTAAAGTTTGTGATGTTGTAGGAAGTAATCTCTGGATCTACTGAACCGATTTTGAAAATTCTTTTACCAATAGAAAGCCGCGTTATTTGTTAGTGTCATAGAGCTTTGAGAGTGTCATGCTATATATTAATTCGAAAAATGAAAAGACTTTTTCGTGGTAGTCGGATTTCCAAAGTAAGTCGGAAAAAATGGTCGAACGAAAACGTTTCTAACTAACACTGCCTTAACGATGAGAGACATATGATTAAGTTCTAGAGAAAAGTTGTAGAGCTTGATAATGCCTACAAAAAAGTAAGCGACAGCATATGTCTAACTTTTATATTTAAGTCACAAAAAGTAGTTTTTCAAATTAAAAAAAATTATTTAAATCGTTAGGTCATGTTTATTGGTCATATTATCAACAATTATGAATTAATATCAAAATAGGTAAATTTATCGTCTCAAGTGTTTAAAACAAAAGACTTTTCCCTTTTACTGCATATAATTTCACTTTTACTGCCTAAATGGTTAAAGAGATAAGACACTCACAAATAAGACACTCACAAATAACGGTAATATAGTCAAATGGGCATGCAAATACATACATACATATGCAGTAAAAATATAACCCTTCTTTTGGCAGTCAGGAAATAAATCATAGCAATCAGTACTATACAAACCACACTCATAATTTTATCACAAGAAAAAAGTTTTACCGCCCAACGAAGTGGGCACGGGTCAGCTATTATAATATATTTTGACTCATTCGGACCGGTATGGTCTGGACCAGGGGTTCCCAAACTTATTGACGCCGCGACCCACTTTTAAAATCACAATATTTTGCGACCCAGCGAGAACTTTTTCGGAAAAGTTAGTGAGTCGTTTTATGTAAAAAATATACAATTCATTTGTAAATATCATAACTGTGTCATTATTTTGAAAGAAATTGTAAGGTGCGACAACATAAAAAATAGAAACTTTTGCTAGAACACTTATCCATCGTATTTAGCTAATAACGAAAACAAATAAATGCGATGCGTAAAGCCGACAGGAACGGTGCGATGGGCCACTCGATGGGTGACTGATGAGAGCGAGACGAGGCTAGAGACGCGGCTCTGTCTCTTCGCGCGGCTATTTCATTGTCCCGCGCTGTTACAAGGTTGCTAGTTTTATATTCTATTCTTTTCAAGTGCTATCTTTATTTTGTTTATTTATTTTATTTTATTATATTGTCTGTAGGTATACTAAATACACTTAAACTCGTCAATCTATCTCGTCGTTTATCTGCATTACTCTACGTTCATACGTTGTGTTGGAGACCCACCTGTAATCGGCTCGCAACCCACCGGTGGGTCGCGACCCACACTTTGGGAACCGCTGGTCTGGACAATTAGATGATTTCTCCGGCCCTGGGAGTCCAATTGTTGAATCGTCCGTTGCATCTCAGAGAAAAGACAGAGTAGAGAAAAAGACACAATATAAGTATTTGAACAGTTTAGTATCAGGAGTAGTAGAGATAGGTGCGACTTACTTACATTGTAGACTGTAAGAGAAGTGAATTTATACATTAAAAACAGCTGTTTTTATAAGCGACAAAACATCGCCAAAATGTTTATAAGCGTCAATATGTGTTATTCAGAATATATTTTAAAGTAGTGCCTTGTGCAAGATTCGATATTTTGAACTAGAATTGAAATAATAGTTTTTCACGCGTGGATATTGATTTTTCGACTCAAAATTTACTTGCGTCTTTCGCTAATATTTGAAATTTTGCTAACCGTGAGGTTGCTACAAATAAAATCAATAATTGGCATACGTCGTTTGTGAAGGAGATTCCACTGTCAAGTGTTAGTAGTGCCTGCTAGAATTAGGAGTGCTTTGGTATTAAGTTATTTGCTCATGTTTAGAAGGATAACGTCAAGAAGTCATTAATATTTGTGGTCGGTGTATAAACGCCCGCAACCCACTCGATGGGGATGCACTTCAAAGAAGATAGAAAGGCTGGTTTGAGTCGTATCATTTGCATATGCAAATAAAGAGTTATAATTAACGTCAAGTGTTACAAACTTCACACGGTAAATTCGTTTTCTCTTATTTATAATGTCAATTAGTGTTCCTAGAAATCGCAGACATATGAGGTTTTCATGTTACATAAAGTACCCTATTTATATGCGTATTCCCCGGGATAAACATCTTTAATGCAGTTATACTGATATTTTTATACGGTAGTTAAGTAGAACTAGTAGTAAAAAAAAAATAGGGGGCTTGTCTCCAGCCTTTGATGTCACTTGGATTTATTTGATCTTTTTTAACTACCCACTTTGTAATTGGGTCAGTGGTCTGCTAGAAGCCCGGTACTGCTTACCAGTTCATACAGAACCCCAGAACCAGAACTATGAACCCAGCGACCTGTCCAACCTTCAAGTTAGACAGGTCGCTGTAATGGGTTCAAGTAAGGCTCGTCCCAGTAAACTGTGCCTTTTTGCAGCGAGGCCTGGGCAGCGACCAACGATGTGTATGCTGTCGTCAGGTTCTTCGCCATATATTCGGCAGTCCTTGCTTTCGGTCAAGCCAACGTTGAATAGATACGCTCTAAGGGTCGTGTGTCCGGTGAGGAGGCCGATAATGGTTCTAAGGTTCTTCTTGCTCATTTCAAGTAATAGAGCCCTGGTTTTCTTGGGAGTGGTTGCTTCATCATGGCCTTTGCCTGGCGACATCTTTAGCTCTGTTTCCAGGATGCCCGAGGTTCCTGCTCCAAGCAGTCCCTAATGATTTTCTTACCTATAGCGAAGGGGACCCCAACAACTGGGTACACCGGGCATTCCAGTGTGCCCAGTTTTGCCAGTATTTCGGCCTCTTCGTTGCCGGGTATGCCTTGATGTGTCGATACTTCGTGGTAAACTTTTACGGTAGTGAAAGCTTCGAGAAAAATTTCGATTTGTCGATTTGGTGTAATATCAGAAAATTTATATTTGAAGCAGCGAATTTCTATACACCTGGTGGAAACTATCTAGTTATTGCATGTCACCTTTATAATTAATTTCGGTGTATACCTACGATGTTAAATCACCTTTTTACATCACTAGTTTATATATGTACTTTGGATAAACCAAGGTGGCGTGTGAACGATAATTGCCGTACGTACCTAATTTTCTATGCTAACACCGAGAGACGCTACGTGTCATAATATTTTCAATCAAAGTAACGAACCGCAAGTGTGCACAATTAAAACATAATGAGTTTTATAAACATAATGACTCAATAGGTTGAAATTGTAAAATGTGATAATTCGATAATATGTTGTCGTGAGCTGTAAATAAAGTTAGAGAAGAAATACATCACAAATAATCATATACCTAATTATTAGCAACAAAGTAAGAACTCGCCTTGTATTTACGATCGCTTTAAAATCTTTTAAAAAAATGCCTATACTATAATTTCATTTTAAGCAATTCACAAATATATTACGATTTAAAACATCAAATAATATATAACTTAATTAAATTACTTTATCCAAAGTTGTAAATCAAACTCCATTATTATATAATGTTTATTTCCCGAAATCGCCTAACTTGGCATAGGACGTACTTGGGTGGACATTCTCGAAACAAAGAATTATATTAATTTATGGTTTTTCATTTTTGTACATTTAGCCCCATTGTTATCAATGTTATAAGTAACTCGGAAAAATTGAACACCGAAATGCAGCTAATGCTCATTGCCCACCTAACTAGGACTATACTTTCCCGTATCTAGGCGGGTCAGAGTAATTAAAATAAGTAATACAACTTATGTAACAATTAGCCTAATTAACTTGATTGGTGTGTCAATGCTTAAAAAAACGGTAAGATTAAGAGCAATTTTATTTACGACACAGTTAAAAATGAATAACAAGTAAACATATTAAAAAGAATAAAAAACATACATAGAAGAACCCTAAACACATTACACTCCATTTTTGTTGGGCAGTCGTGTAAAAATAAGATTACAACAATGAAAAATTCAAAATCGCAATCGCAATAGAAAAGGTTTAAAATTTAATACAATAAACAGCAGTTGAAAATGATCATAGCTTTAAAATAATCAAAATATCAAAAAATCATAATAAAGAGTCATTCGTTAAATAGACGTTATTTTTTAAAAACCACAATTAGCTAACTATTATCTAATCATAATGTAAACTTTCATAAAAACCACGATTATCTTTTGTGAATTCGTTAATGTTGAGGTCCATAATGAACCTACTAGTTTCCTCATTTTCTTTCTACCTAAAGAGAATGGCAAACAGTAAAAATTAAAAGACAACCATTAGAAAATCATTTCAATCCTTGGCCCTCTCTCATTTAATGCCTTATTAATCGCATGAACAGCTTTACTGAACAGTTTTCATACTAGCTGCGTCCAGCGGTTTCACCCGCGTGGTGATGGAAAATTATGATAATGATGATAGAAAACCACATATCTTTATAAATTATAGCCTATGTGTTATTTTGATCTGTAAGCTATATTATTGTAAAGTTTCATCAAAATCCATTCAGAAGTTTTTGCGTGAAAGAGTAACAAACATCCATACATACATACAAACTTTTGCGTTTATAATATTAGTAGGATAGTAGGATAGAATTTAAATTTCGAATGTCAATTTCTTAGATTTTTTCCTACTTACTTGACAGTAATCGTTATATTTTAGATAATTCACACTATATCTTTATAAATTATAGCCTATGTATTATTCTGATGTGTAAGCTATATTATTGTAAAGTTTCATCAAAATCCATTCAGTAGTTTTTGCGTGAAAGAGTAACAAACATCCATACACACATACCAACTTTCGCGTTTATAATATTAGTAGGATTTTAAATTTATTATAAGTAAAAAATAAAAACTTTTATTCCAAATTCTAAATAAATTTTGGTGTTATAAAAATGTAAAACACATTTGTCTCTTATCACTTATATTTTTATATTTATTTTTTGTTTTCCTCTTTTCCCTCAAATTATAAAATCACTGCTAAAAATATATGTAGAATTAACCGAGATTTAACGATGAACATGTGTATTTAATTAGTCATAGTATTATATTGTATCTTTTGCGATAATTGCTTGTTTTTTTATTTTATTTATTTTTTTGTGTGGAGCTTTTCTAAGATCTTTATGAGCTTTGTAACACTGCGACCATTGCTGATCTATTGTGTTCGCCACCTACCATAGTTCTGCGCTAAGCCTCGTGTCATTTAAGAACCGCAACAGGCTTTTGGCGCCAGATTGTTTTACCTTCTCAGGTTGGAGGTAATGACCACCCAAGTGGATGTATCTTTTACGCATCAGCGGGCCACACTCGTACATGAGGTACAGGGGAGTTTCCTCTGCCCCTTGGCAGAACCTGCACATTTTTGTGTCTCGGAGCTTGAGGTTGTACATGTGTTTGTTAAGGCCACAATGCCGCGTGAGTCACCAGTATGCGTAGATTGTCCATATTTAGCGATAAGGTCTCACGGGCCGTCTCAGGGTCGTAAGCCTTAATTAGCGCTTTGGATTGATTCAACCCTGTCGTGTTGTTCCAGTGGTTAACGGATTGTTCTAAACATATTTGTTTGAGAATTAGGTTTGCAAGGCTTTTTGGTACGCCACAGCAAGGTTCAGGGCCGTATAGCGTTCCCTTTGCTCCTGATAATTGCTTGATACTGCTGTTTGTTAAATGAAAGAATAAATAAAAAATCAGTAGTGTCACCCCAAGACTTTCCCGGCAAGCAGACAACCCCCCTCGCACGCCCAATCCTCAATCCCACGAATCCCCCTTATATCCCTTCACCCCCTCTGCCTCCTTCACCCTTCCCCTCCCCCATAACCCCCCCAATCCTCCCCCCACCCCCTTTCTCTCGCCCCCCCTCCTTAACCCTCTCCCCACCCTTCCTTTTCCTAACCACACCCCCTCCAACCCTCTTACCCTTCCCCATTTAACCCTCCCCCTTCCATCCCCTCCCAACTCCCCCTAACCCCTAATTTTAAGTCTCTAATATTTCAGTCCCTGTTGAAGTTTGACCACTAATATCCATGTTTTAGGGTCTGTCAAACGCACGGGTCAACACCCATCCGGCGGCCTCTACGCAGAAGTGCGAGCCCGGGTAAGACGCTGGCCTGTGGGCCATTTTCCCCCAAGAGTCAACCTTCGGGCGCTCTTGGGCGGTTTGCGCATCGTGCGGCTTCAGCCAATCGATTGTATATTCCGACTGATAGCCGAAGGAGTCCGGAAACAGTATTGTTTCCTATAGAGCGAGGGTTGTTGCTAACCTTACGGAAACTGCTCCTTACGGAAAGAGCCGGGCAAAGGATGCCGTAGTCTGCGATAGATTCGTATACGACACCATATCACCGCTACGTAAGGGAGAGGACCACGCAAGCGACCTCGCACCTGTAACCAGTCGGAAGACCGGAGTAATCTGGTTGCAACTGGAAGTAAGGGCGCTAGTGGCTCGCTGGTTGATTAACCTGGTTATCTCGCGGCAAAGCGTTGGTCTCTTACGGGCGAGTGGCGCAACTAGACAGTGGACTGTTTTCGTCCTGAGTCTTCTACGCTCTCTTCACGGGAGATAGAACGATCTAATATCATTAAAACTTCCTAAATTGACGGGTTTGCTCGTTATAGTTGATAGCTCTAGTTGTGGTGACGGGTCCCCCCATAGTAGTGGACAACTCTCAATGTCAAGAACTGCAAACAGTGGTGGTGAAGCTTGTCATTGAACGACCAAGATCCGGTCAATCGTTCATCGCTACTGCACGCTTTGCGCAAAAACGCACGACAACATATTCACAACTAGCTGACCCGTCCCCACTTCGTTGGGCGGTAAAACTTTTTACTTGTGATGAAATTATGAGTATGGTTTGGTTAGTACTGAGTGCTATAATTTATTTCCTGACTGCCAAAAGAAGAGTTATATTTTTACTGCATATGTATGTATGTATTTGCATGCCAATATATTACCGTTATTTGTGACTGTCTTCTTGTGAGTGTCTTATTTAATTTTGTGAGTGTCTTATCTCTTTAACCATTTATGCAGTAAAAGTGAAATTATATGCAGTAAAGGGGAAAAGTCTTTTGTTTTAAACACTTGAGACGATAAATTTACTTATTTTGATAATAATTCATAATTGTTGATAATATGACCAATAAACCTGACCTAACAATTTAAATTATTTTTTTTAATTAGAAAAACTACTTTTTGTGACTTAAATATAAACGTTAGACATATGCTGTCGCTGACTTTTGTGTAGGCATTATCAAGCTCTACAACTGTTCTCTAGAACTCAATCATATATCTCTCATCGTTAAGGCAGCGTTAGTTAGAAACCTTTTCGTTTTCGAAAAGAATTTTCAAAATCGGTTCAGTAGATCCAGAGATTACTTCCTACAACGTCACAAACTTTACCTCTTTATATTATTAGTATAGAAGTATAGATAAACAGTCGCATAGCTGCGACTCGAGACTCTTCCTCGCCCAACGCATTCCCCGGACCTTGCTTGAAAATATAGCAGAGAAAAATATATTTTAATTTACCCTTATAATGAAATGTAAATAGTACGCCTAATTGTATCATGTAACAGTGTCATAAGTTTCAAGGTGAAAGACAAAGGGTTCATTTCGCCTCTAATGGACGCGCGAAGGAAAGAAAGGGCAACTGTGGGACGGGAAAGTTATGAATGATGTTTTATTCTGAGTAAAGGTTAAATAAACAATGAACTCTCCATTCCCTTCGCCCGCCGTATTGTTTTAGGGAGGAAGCTTACGTATTTGTTTCGCTGAGAATTTCGGCGAATACAGAAGGAATAAATTACAATGATAAAATTCACATCGAGGATTGTATTTGATATTGTTGAACGCTTGTTCTTTGATCCAGCAATTCGTTTTCCTTTCTCTGGTGATAATAATGTTATTGTGATTTGCGAAGATTTGGGTCGATCAAAGCGGACGTGTCGCCTTTAAAAGACAGGGCTACATTGATAATACGAGCTAACAAATGATGAAGGAATTGACTCGTGAATCTTGACATAGGTTGTAATGACATTACATTATCGATAACTTCATTCGCGTCCACTATGTTGAAAACGAACTAAAAAATGTTGACAATGGGCCCGATTGCGTTTCTTTGTGAACTAAAACTAAAATTAGTCCAAGCGAACGAGACAGAGCAATACGTTATTTTTTTATTTTATTTTATTTATTTAGGTAAGTAACAGCATGAACTTATAATTAGATACATAATTCTTTAAAAAAACATTTTCCTTTGCCGATTATAACTTACGCCGTTCGAAATTATTTGAAAAATATTTTACAAACTAAATAATGAAACAAAAAATACAATACATCCGTAAATATTTATTAATCAAATGACCGCAAAAGTTGTAGAGTTAACCGCAAACATATAAAGTTATACAACATAAATTCAAAATAAGTAAATGGGAATACATATATAAGTTATATTATATTTATACATACATATTACAAATCAATAATTACTGGCAGTTGTCGCTGCAGCTTCAAGGGCGGTTCGTACTGCCGATTTAAAGCTAATTTTGTTTCTACTATAAATGTCAAGCCCTGTGAATTTATCATTATACGTACGTGGCAATCGGTTAAGCATTGAATTGCTCGTGTAGTTAGAATGTCATCTCGGGGGCTCGAATAACTGTATGGATCGGGTTTCACGTTGCGGCACCTTCAGAGCGTTAGAGCGGAATATGAAACGAACGATCATCAATAAATACTACCTGCCGAACCTATACTCGTCCGAATAAATTCGAGCATATTTCGTGCGGTGTAAGATTTGACCTTGGCGGGCCGTTTCAATGCGAAAAAGTGACAACCGGTCATCTCACACTCCGCTCTAGCGTATTGTCCTGTCTCGTTCACACGGACTAATTTCCGATTTTAGTTCATGAGAAAACGCAATCGAGCCCAATATAATTTTTTGGTTATCCATTCATATGGTGAACTTATTTGGATAGATTGCGCAGAAAATATAGTTCGCTATCGAAAAAATTAAAAAGTATTTTGTTATTTTTTTTTACTTTTCTGGCAAGGAAAGTATTGTGGACGCACTTCTGTCTGTGTTTCTGGCTGTGTCTGTGTGTATTCCTCCACGATAGCGTCCAAACGCTTCATCCGATTGAGCTGAAATTTCGGCCCATAGCTCCCGTCACCGCAGGTTTTCGAAACATTTTCTCTCCCATGTAGTGACGTAGAGAGTTAGGGACAAACACAGTCCACAGTCTAGCTACGCCAACAAGCCCGTAAGAGAGCAACGCCTTTTTGTGTGATACAGGGAATTGCACACAGCTAGGTCAACCTCGCGCCCTTACTACCAGATTTGAAAGAATTTCTCCGTACTCCAGTCTGGTCACGGATTCGGGATCGCTTGCGCAGCCTCTACTTGGCGTAACCAGTATTTCAGTTTAAATATATCGCGGACCGTGGCGCCCTTCGCCCATCGATATCATACGGGATCAGGTGGATAACAGATCGTTTTACGATAGATGACGTCACGCCTACAACTACCCCTGCTACGTTTCCAGACTCTCCCGGTTATTCGCTGCTCAGTCGATTGGCTAGCGTCGCACGGCGCGGCGTTCAAACCACCCAGTACCGCCCGAGGTGTTACCCCGGCCGGGATCTCCGCTCCCATCGGTCTACGACTGTTGGTTCCTACTGGTTCCGTACAGCTTGAGTGGTTTTGGTCAAACTTTACGTCATTTGGCTTGCCCAACTCGCGGTTCAACTTCTACGTGGTAGCGTCCTCGTAGAGCGACTCAACCTATGAGCTTCTGCAACGGCTGTAATCCTGCAGCCGGAGGTGGTTGGCATCATGACATTACACAACAATGTCGCTTGAAGACTAAAGGACAGGGACTGCAGATTGGTACAACACTTGCTCGCCCAGAGCCTTAGAAAAAGTTCGCGAAAGGCATCCTCGAAACAATGTCGTCCTTCACCACGATAACGCGTCCGCACATTCCGCTACGGTAACGGAAGTGTATTGGAAGGCTTCACATGTGGAACTTATGACGCATCCGCCATACAGCCCAAACCTCGCAACTTGCGACTTTTTTTATATACGATAATTAGAGGAATAAAGACAAACTTAGAGGCACCCGTTTTACGACCCCTGAATCGACGGTGAATGTGTTCCACATATACTTTGAAAAACAATAATCTGCTCTTATTTATCAGAATCCAGAAACTTTCAGTATGGCGTAAGTATGTCAATAAAATAATAGACAACATTTTAACATAAAAAAACCCGCAGAAAAACAAAAAGTGCAGCAGCCATGTCATGGTGATGCTTAGAACGGGATATCATAATTGAATGCGTATACAAAATTTTGTATTGGTGCTGTTGGCTGTTGGGGAGTCCCCTCGTCGGGAGCCAACCCAGGGTGTAGAATCAGGTCATGCTTACCATAAAAAAATGCATTGTCATCGGAATGGAACCAACATGTAAATATTCAACTTCATATGATAATATTTGAGGAGTTCCTCAATTCCTCATGGATCCCATGATCAGAACAGGATTTTGATATAAAAGGGCGCAAACTGGAAGTATATCCTTTCAAATAAAAAGAAGAATTTTCCAAATCGGTTCATAAATGGCAGTTCTGAGGTAACAAACATAAATACAACCGAAATGATAAACTCCTCCTTTTTTTGAAGACGGTTAAAAAGTAAATTTATCTTCAATGACCTTCAATGGGTGATACAAATTTGGGCATTTTTTTTATTAGATACCGATCTGGTGGTAATTTAGGTGCTGTTTGCCGGTGTACTGAATTCGTTATTTTATTTTATTTTTAGTTTTGTTAAAAACATACAGCATAACAAAAAAATACGTATAAGCATAATATATAAAAGTAGTAACGCCAATGATGTTTTAAATTATTTGCTATATAAGGATTACAAAATATGCTAAACAATACAATACAAAGAAAACCAAAAAGAATTTAAAAGTAACAGTTAAAATCGCTAATGTGCGAGTGTATGGATGTTGGCGTGTTTTTGTGTGATGGAGAGCGTGTATATGGGGGTGTGTGTATGTGTGTGTGTTTGTATGTGTGTGTGCGTGTATGTATGTGTGTGTGGGTGTGTGTGTGTGGGTGTGTGTATCTGTAGTGCGAATGTGCTTGTGAGTGCTTGTGCATGCTAATTCAATCCGATCTGATAATCAGCTTTTCACGTACCTCCTTAACAAAGGATCGACTATTCTGATGGTTAAATATGTCAATATCGTTAAAGCATACATTGTATGCATGCATAACGCGCGGCAATAACGAATTGGAACCATAGTTAGTGTTGAACCTTGGTACGTAAAAAGTTGAGTGAGCACGTGCGATTCGGGAAGGCGCTCGTATGCTCACCCTACTCAGGAGGTATGGACTGTCCAACCCAGTATGAACAATTTTATGTAGAAACGACATATCTGATACTACTCCTCGCCGGTCCTCTAATGTCTCTAAACCATAGCGTTGCAGACCTTCAGCGTACGACAAGCCGTTGGAAAATAAGCGGTAATTTAGATGACGTATAAATCGTTTTTGAATACGCTCAATCCTCAGCTTGTATGTAGTATTATGATAATCTAGTATCATCATTTTATGAAATGCTTGCAGTAAATCAGAAACAAAGAATTCTCGAAATAGTTGATCGGACGGCTCGATCGGATCTCATTTTTTTTGTTGATGTCTTTAAAATTGAAACAGTTTATTGTTATTATTTTTGTATAATTAGGGTTACTTTTCGTAATGTCCTCGCTACCATATTCTCGGGAATATTCTTCAATTTGCGTTGACATTAAGCGACTTGTAGGAGGCTAGGGTCAGATTCTCTTGTGGCTTTAATATATTCATGGCACGTTCAAGGATGTCGTCGTTTGCGGCGCTTGGCTCTGAGAGCCGCTCCCTCGAGCGTGGAACGTTGCAGCATGCCATTTTACACGGTCCTGCCGGGATTGGACATTGCTATGCTTGCGGGAAACTGCGGGGGAAGTGGGCTTTATACATACGGTAATATACATGACATGCCTGGCGGTATGTTTTTAGAGCGGAACGTACGATAGTTGCGTTACAGTATGCTACGTGAATATAGTAATATCCGTAACATCCGTGACATCATATTGAGATGTCAACCACAACGGGCGAACCCGTCACCGCAGGACGTTTTAACGATTAATCGTTCTATCGACCGTGCAGTGAGCGTAGAAGACTTTGGACATTACAAATCCGACGTCTAGCTACGCCACAACCCGCAAGAGACCAACGCCTTTACCGCGAGATAGCCAGTAATGTTAACTACCAACTGTGACCAGATTTCTCCGGTCTCTCGATTGGTTCCGAGTTCGAGGTCGCTTGCGCGGTCCTCTCCCTTACGAAGCGGTGAAACGGTGTATACCGAATCTATCGCGGACCACGGCGTCCTTTGCCCGGCTTTCACCCAGGATCGGATGGCCGATGGTCATTTCAAGAGCAGTCGCCGTAAGGTCCGCAACCACCCCCGCTCTATAGGAAACAGTACAGCTTCCAGACTTATCTTACGTCGGTGGTGTTCACTGTGATCTTAACTTTTAGTATGACGTCACTAGCCGAAACAGATACGCCCATAATTATAATATTAATTTCAATCTACCTCGCTCGTTTCGCCCTCCGGCTTACGTTAACTTACATACTTCGCATCTGGGAGTTGTAATTTATTAAGCCTCCTTTGGCGTGGGCGTCGAATATAGCCTCACAATGACAAGAAAACTTTAGTTAATACATTTATTTATCCGACCTTTAGATACATTCGTTTGATTCTAGAGTCAGACAGAAAACATTACTATCAATGGTTCAAACACTCCTAATAAAGCGAGCATACTCCCAATGCACAACCAAAACGTTGCCTTCACTCTGGCTTATTGGGTTGCAATAAATTTCTAACGACAAAAGTGCTAGATTGCTTAGGATTCTAAACTTTATACAGCGGTAATCGATTACCGTATGAATGATATTTTTGTGGTCGACGTTTCGTTACATTTGAAAAACAAAGAGCAAGCAAGCCTCTTTTCACTTTGGCTATAAATGTTAATGTTAAACTGAGTTGCCGACTGGCAACTCAGTTTCAAAAAATTATTAATATTCTAAAATTATGTTCATTATGGCGACTTTCGTGGTATAACAGTATGGATGGCGCTCTAAAGACGCCTATGCGGTATTTAAATAATACTATAATAACAAACCGTAGCATCATAGCACATTTTCAAATCATAGCCCTTGTTATTTGAATATAATTTCCATACAGACGTCAATTTTTAATTTGGTATACAGGTTTCAATACGTAATAAATACGCACTATAATGTTCAGTTGGACTGATAGGTATATGGTATTCTATCTCCGTTTTATTTTTGTGATAGTTTCTGTGAGCCTATATAAAAATGCAATAGATGGCACTAATGATTGAATGTTATTATTGATATCATCGGTTTAATAATTGTTTTTTTATAAACAATCAATCCTTACAATACCTAACAAATAGTTTTATTAGTTTTTCAGTAAATGCAGTCAGCGCCACCTGCTTTTCGACAGCGCAGAAGGTTTACCAAAACGTACTAAAGGGTTGATAAATCTATAACCATAATATATAATCAATTGTTTCAGCCTAGCCTTGAAATGTATCTGTTGTAAAACGTTTTTACACGGTTGTCCAACAAAAAAGGACTGTAATGTGTTCAGGGTTCATCTATGTATGTTTTCCTTTTTTTTAATTCCACCATAACTTCTAAACGCTTGAGCCGATTTATTTATTTATATGTGGTACTGTTAGAATCGTTATGTCATCCCGATGGGCATAGGGTAGGAGTACGTGCGACGACCCCTTGCTCTCGTATAAGGAGAATACAGCGTCTTCTATATAATTCGACGTGTTACGTGTTGGTTACATAACAGTCCCACTGATCATAGACAGTCCTATTTTGACAGTTATTTTTTTCCCGTTCTTCTTGCGGCTGCCAAGAATAAAACCTGTTGGGCCAGTAACAAATATAAGTTTGTGAAATATTAATTTAGTTAAATAAATTATACAAAATGTAACTTAAATATCCACATATCAAGTAAGTCGTTGTATAATGTCCCAAAATAAATAAATAAACATAAATATATCGTGTTTAGTGTCAAATGAAAGGCATGATAATAAACCATAAACCACAAATATATCATAAAAAATAGAAATCATTTTTAATACAAAAGTTAACTTTCTGAAACGTGTTTTATATTCTTTTTAATATATTTACATGTTGGTTTCTCGAATTGGAGCTTAGGGCAACATAGGGTTACCGGAGGTTCATCCCTGCTTAGGGTCGTCGACATATCGCGGGCATATATCGTTGACGACTCGAAATGCGGCTTGGCCCGGAGTGTTCTGGCATTGCGACCGCATTACCATAAGTGGGATTTTACACTCTGCATATGAAAGGCGCTGGCTGCCGCGCAAACAACTGTTTCAATTTTACTTCGAGCCTTTGCAGCCGCTTGCCAACTAGCGAGTCGGCGCCGCACGGTGGGGTGAACACCATAAAACTCGGTAATAATTCCCAGACGTCTTGAATAGTACCTTTAACTATTTAAATAAATTATAAATCGTCTGTGTTGAGTTAAAAGCCACTACATACAATTTCACCCAAATTGAGTTAAATAAATCATTCTGATTTTTACTTTCCCGTCCCACCAAACAACGTGAAGGGAAAGTTTTGTAAACGAGCAGTTTTTTTTTGTGACATTGATATTGTGAGCCCCAGACTGAGATGATTAAAATAATTTCCAGATGGTAGTCTGTCCTGTGTGTATTCCTCCACGATAGCGCCGAAGCGCTTGATCGAACTGAGCTAAAATTTGGCATGCAGTCATCATTTGGTCAAGGAAATAGTTTGGTCATTAGTTCGACCTGTATATATGTATCTATCCATCTATCAATGTAACGGAATATTTCAATTTCATTTTTACTAACTTCCTGGCGTCTGAATAATTGAAAAAAAATGACACATGAACGAAGGATCGATGATAAGGCAATAATTTGTATAAATTTGACCTAATGTCTTGACCCATATGACCTGTCTTGGAGCATCACAATAAAATGGAAAAATGACTGATTTTACAGGTTAAAATATAACCGGCCATATTATGACACTAAACATTGTCCTTCTTCAATATAAAATTATAGTTAAAAAATCTAAAAATAATAAATCGAAAAAATATAATTAGACTTGAAAAAAACTAAAAATCACGCTTTAATAGCAATGTGAACTAAAAAGTAAAACCGAAATTTTGAAATATTAGGATATTGCTCAATAGCGATAGAAAGTACCCTAACTCAATATAGGTAAATGATTTTGTATAAGTTTAAAATGAGAGAAAAGTGATTGACTTTTTTGAGAGAGGGTTGCTTAAGCAATTGCTATAAATATTACATTGGTAGCTCTTTGTAAATATAGAGTTATTTTAAAAACAAAGTAGAAATCACCTCACGCTTTTTATTTTATTTTTTTATTTTTTTATCATTGTATTCTTATTTTTATCTTTTTAACGTCATTAAATTATATTAAGAAAGGGGACTTTCAATCGCTGTTAAACAATATCTTTAAATTTCAAAATTATTTTCACTTTTTAGTTCACATTGCTATAAAAGCGTGTTTTTTTTTAACTATAATTTTATTACGACTGACTGGGAACACTGCGGAAAGCGTTCCCAGAAGCGATATGATTACTTTCTAATGCGGCTGACTCTTGGTTACATTATTGTCATGATAGGGATTTTTTCTGCATTTCAGTTTATGAATTAATACCGCGTTTTAGAGTCTTCTGCCCCAGCGTGCGCCGCGCCGTGCGTCAATAGTGGGTTTGCCTAGTTTTAGATTTTGTCATTTGAAGCCATGCTGCTGAATATGCAAGATACAAGGGACAACTTTTATATAGATAGGTATATTTAACGTAGTTATAAATATTTACAAAGTTAGCCTAATAATCACTAGGAATTATGTAATTATTTTTACTATTAATACTTGATATGGACGTAGGTTATAGTTTGTGATATTTCGGTAAATTTTATCTATATACCTTGCATATAAATAAAATAAACAACTGGATTATTTAAACAAAATGAAATAAATAAGGTATTTTACTAAAAATTTGCAATTATTTAATATAATTTGAACACTATAACTTTATTCAGCCACATATTTTAGCTAAGATTAAATTTCTACAGCTTAGATAAGATTTTATTTGGTATATGTGGCAAAAAATTACACCAAAGTAGGTACGAAATTACACATTCTTTTTTATAATATTAATATTCGCTGTAGACACTAAATATATGTCAGTATTGCTATGCAGCATGGTGAGCATGTTGGTATAACTGTACTCTTGTATAAAATGTATAGCTGTACTATTGTGTTGTTTAAAATACCATTTATAATCAATCACCTATTTGTGTTTCAATAAAGATAATAAATAAGTTCGATACCTGACCATTTCTTAATAACAACTTCGCTAAAACATTATAAATAGGTTTAACACGAATGAGAAAAATGGTGGTGGGGCGGCGGGGTCGAAGCGGGAGAATTTTGAAAATCCGCCAAGCACACAACACTCACTGTATCTTAAGTTACGTCCCGGCATTAGGCGATGGGCATTAACAACAGTTTAAGAAGAGGGTTCCAAGTAGTCGTGTGCTACCGAATTCACGTGGTAAATTCGTTTTTAAACCTATTTATAACGTCAAACAACCGTGATAGTCTTCGATTTCATATTCGCTAAACCACTCCATAACCTATGTATATCAGAGGTCTTGCACTTTCCTTGGAATTTTACAATATTGCTCTCAAATGGGACGTTAATGCATTGCCTTCAGGGCGAGAAAGTTGAGATAACTTTGAGCGGTAGTTGCCGGGGGTTGTTTAGAGAAACTCTAAGTGATCGGTCTCGAGGCGGAGGTCATTTATCTATCTTCCTTCACTGAAAAATAATCTGAATCGCGATATATGCGAAAAGACAACAATACCAAAGTAGGTAACATATGCTTTTAAGTATGTAGATAACAGTAAAACACGCCTAAGCGTCGGTTTCTCCAACCTTGGTTGAAGCTAAAGTAAGCAAAATAGCAAAATATTGTTTCTCCTCCAGATTTTAGGAGTTACTTTACAGGCAAGTCTTACTGCCGCGAATATTCAGCAAAAGTAAGGTAAACTGTTACTCATATCCGCCCGTTACTAGCTGTCTTGTCTGACAGTTGGTCGCATTGCTTTAGTGAGTTTTCTTTCTGCTTCCGCTATATTTCTAGGTTGTAAGTTTGAAAATCTTATCGCTTAGTCGTACTAGCATTTTACGAATCATCATTAATGGAATCTAACGAAGACGTGCTCATTTTCGAGTATTTAGCAAACAAAATGAAAATATATATTCAGAATATATATTCAGAGTACTAAATATATATAAAAAATATATATTCAGAGGTGTAGAGATCCATTTCGAAGGTATAGAGTTTCGTTTGCGAATGTCTAGGAACATATTCCGATCGCTCGTTCAACGTTAGAGCTTAAATTTCTAATACTATAATGAAACATTTGGACGAAAGTGACGCAATTTTATGATAACTAACAAAATGACCCAACCTACTGCTATAATAACTAATGTTTGTCATTTTGGGTCGGCTCAACTCACGGTTTAAACTCTCATCCGCTAGCCTCCTCGAAGAGGGTTGAACCTGGAAAATACTCTGTTTCTGAACCTGGAAAGGACATCTGTGTGATGGACAGGTGTGATCGCATCCTCTGGGGTGCCCTCGGGTGCTGCTGCGCTACCTGCGCATCGTGCGGCGTTCGACAGTCGACTATGAATTCCAGCGAATAACCGGGAGGGGGGGGGTCTGGAAACGGTCTGTTACGTATACTAAGCAGTGGGGCTGGTTGTTGACGTGACTCCGCTACTCTTAAACGACCCGTTGGCTACCCGATCCCGTGTGAAAGACGGGAAAAGGGCGCCACGGTCCGCGATAATATCGAACTGAACCGCTAATATTAGGAAGAGGCCGCGCAGCGACTTCGAATCCGCGACCAGCCCGGACGGAGAAATCCTGCCAAATCTGGTAGTAAGGGCGTGAGGACGACCCGCTGGATTCACTTCCCGGTGCCTCGCGGTATGGCGATGGACTATCACGGGCTTATTGATGTAGGTAAACGGTGGACTGTGTTGTCCCTGAGTCTCTGCCCCACTCCACGAGATAAAGAATGACCTAACAACATTATAACTTACAGGAGTGGCGGGTTCGTTCGTAGTAGTCCGCAACACTTAAGTGTTATAATAACACAACTAACTAACAGGTGCCAGCGACGACGCTGCGGTATCGCGGTGGCATCGTAGGCGCGCTCGGTAGTCGGTAGATACAGGTAGGTACAAAACTACGGAACTTTTAGACAAAACCGGGTGGCTTTGTACAAGTTTCCAGGTAGAAAATATGGTCACGCCTAGAAAATGACAAATCTTAGACAGTAGAGTGGCAATTCCGATAACTATAGGTTTTTCCGAAAGTAACGTGGAAAAACGTAGTTTTGCCCTAAATCAAAAGTTCGAGGTAACGTTAAAGTAACGATTTTTAGGTTTACTTTAGTTGAGGTTGCAAATACCGGCCCTGACTGGCATGGAATTCGCTAAGAGGATAGCACACTTTTGCTGACGTTAGGAAATATTCGATTTCTTTGGCATGCAGTTCACATGCCGCAAAGCTCGGGGAAGCAGCAGCGTCTTTTGACAGCCTCTTTATAAGCAAGGGTAGATTATAAGCAACTAATAAGCCATAATAATTATAAGTAAGTAATAAGCAAGTAACAAGCAGTAATATGCAAGTAATAAACAATAATAATTATAAGCAAGTAATACGCAGTAACAAGCAGTATACGCAGTAATAATTATAAGCAAGTAATAAGCAGTATAAGCAGTAATAAGCAAGTAATACGCAGTAACAAGCAGTGTAAGCAGTAATAATTATAAGCAAGTAATAAGCAGTATAACAGTAATAAACAAGTAATAAGCAGTAATAATTATAAGCAAGTAACAAGCAAGGGTAATCGGGGAGAGCGACATTGGACGCGCAACCTTTACGCGCATGAGCAGCCTTCCCGCAATTCAATTCCTAATCGATGTTTTGATATTCAATTGACCGAGGATCCCCAGTGTTAAATAATTAAACTCTCAGTTGGGTCACAAACAATAATGGTTAAATTGGCATTGCTTCTGTAAATGCAACCGCAAAGCATCTTATGGATAATCCGGCAAAGCTATTTTATTTAACACGTTGACTGCCCATGAGCATCACCGGCGGATTCAAAGCCATGTATTTGTTTTGTAAATTAAAATTAGTTGACAATATTGGAATGGTATGATTTTTAGTATGTCCATATTTCCTATCGTCTATGGCATACATTATTTTTCTACTGTAGGGTGATTTGATAACTTTAGCGTTCTCTATTGGTTTCGCTTTCGCACTGATTTAGCGAAGTTTGTTTGTTTGAAAAGCTTTATTGCATACACAAAAAAGTACAATGTGGTGGGCCTATTAATAATATTAATAATTTTATTCTTTCAAAAACATAAATTTACAATTGTATTAGTTGCAGGATCTACCTAACTAGGCCATAGCCCGTACCAAGGAAAACTCTATGTATGGCAAAGATTTATTCATGTGCACATAATATTAAAATGAAAAATACAAAATATGATAAAATATAAAATAGATAAGCGAATGCAAATTAAACTTATATTTATATTTAAAATATTGATATAGCATGGTCATGGAAATAAAAATTTAAAATGTCGTAATATGAAGTTTGTAAAACAAATAAATAAATAGTATTAAAATATAAAGTGTAGTGCAATGGTATGACAATAATAATAATGCAGACCTTTACTTTAAAATATGACTTATTGCCTTTTCCACCTTATTTCTACCAAGTTGAAGTAAATGTTGTGTAATTTTAGATTTTAATTGGATTGACTTAGTGTTTTGGCATGTTTTTATAGATTCTTTCAGATGGTTATAAATTTTTGGCCCTATAAAGCCAAAGTGTCTTTTGGCGAAGGATGTTCGGGTTTTCTGAACAATGTGTTTACAGGTTGTGGCGCTCCTCGTTGAAATTTTATGCTCAGCTTTAACGTGAATATCTTTACTTTTTATGTAGTTAAGAAAGACTGTTTTTGCAAATACCTGCCTGATGTCTAATATCTTCAGCTCTGCAAACAAGTCGTTTGAGGGGTACCTTCGGGGCTTTTTGGCAATAACCCGAAGAAGCGCCTTCTGCGCTGTCATAAGCGGATTTAGAACAATACGTGTAGAACCTTTCCAACCTAGGATACCGTATGAAATTAGACTATTTGCAAGGGCATGGTAGACATTTTAGAGAGATTTTAAGTCTAACACGTTCCGAAGTAACTTAAACACGTATACATATAAGTCTCCTTACTTTAGTCGCCACATCGTTTACATGAGCATCCCATTTAAGGGTGTTATCAAATACGAGACCGAGATATTTATCTCGAGTTTTATGTTGTATAGTTGTGCAGTTACATTGCATATTAAATAATACATGTTTTTGGGGTTTTGGGGTACCTACATGTATGAATTTTTATACCTGCGTGCATAAAGTCCTGCTTGCCAGTAATAGAAAAGGTAACATAGTTTGTTTTTTCACTATTTAATGTTTATAGATTATTCTGGAGCCAAATATAAATATTGTTTAGACCAAGTTCTGCGTTTTCGTAAACCGTCGACCAGGTCTTCCCTCGGAAAATTAAGGCAGTATAATCACTGTTTTACCTCCTTTTAATGTAATGTTGGATAGGTCATTTATGTACACTAAAAATAAAATCGGGCCTAGGACACTTCCTTGTGGTACTCCGTAACGTATACGACCTTCGACGCTCTGTGCTCCATTTAGTTTCGTAACTTGTGTTCTATTAAATAAATAATCGGTGAACCATTGAAATGCTTTCCCACGAATGCCATTTTCTTCTAATTTACTTAATAAAATTTTGTGCGATACTGTGTCGAAAGCCTTGCAAAGGTCCAGGAATACTACAAGGCACTTGTCTCCTTCATCCAGACTATTTACTATGTTATCGGATAGAAACGCAATAGCATCCTGCGTAGACCTGTTAGGACGAAATCCGTATTGCGTAGGAGATAATAGGTTATGTTTATTTAGGAAAGACATCAACCTCGATTTGACCGCCGTTTCTAGAATTTTTGACAATGTATTCAATATGCTGATTGGCCGATAACAGTTTGTACTTACACATAGTACGTATTTTATCGTTTCGGGTGTTCTGCGACGGTTTTAGTTTAAATAATAATAATAAATTAATAGTTAAAAAAAACCACTAAAAACACGCTTTTGGGCTATGATATGATATTCAAATACATACGGCTATGATGCGATATTCCATCATGGAATGTCAGTGCCTATCTTCCGGCTTCATTGTCAGACCTTGAACTATTAGTGTAGATACGACTCCTCAAATAACCCCACAAAAAGAAATCTGCTGGGGGCAAATCCGGACTCCTGGGTGGCCCCGGGATGTCGTCTCTCATAGAAATCAGTTTTTTAAAACTTCTCTTTAAATACCTACAGGAACTCGTTAGACGTGTGACAATTGGCTCTGACTAGTTGAAACCACAAGTTTTGATTGTAGCTAGCAAATTCCAGTAGCTGTGGTGCCAGACACACCAGTAACATTTTAACATACTCAGTAAAGTTAACGGTGACAGTGCGGCCGCCAGAATTTTTAAATAAATTAATAGTTTAAAAAAACACTAAAAACACTCTTTTATAAATGCACCTAAAAACCAAAAAAGGTTTGTTATAACCTTGAAACCTGATCGTATTCAAAGTCCATTACGTGACCTTTCTCAGAAGTGCAAACATGACTATGATACGATATTCCATCATGGAATGCCAGTTCCTGTCTTCCGGCTTCATTATCAGACCTTGAAACTTAATCGTAATCAAAGTTCATTGACTTTCTAACAAGTCCGAGCAAGTTCATTTACTTTCTAACAAGACCTTTCTAACAAGTCCGAACACGGCTATGATACGATATTCCATCATGGAATGCCAGTGCCTATCTTCCGGCTTCATCATCAGACCTTGAAACCTAATCGTGGTCAAAGTTCATTCCAAGACTTTTCTAACAAGTCCAAACACAGCTATGATACGATGTTCCCTCATGAAGTTCCAGTTCGTATCTTCCGACTCCATCATCAGATCAGTTCGACAGTACCATATTATTGTATTGTGATCAGAACTACATACAGCTGCCAATTTTCATGACACTACGATCCTTGGAAGATGGTTAAATTAGTTACCTTAGATTCCATTACATAGTTACATACAGGTCGACCTAATAAAAGCGCGTTAAAAATATAATGCCTTAATGTGTTATGTGCTCTAGCTAGGAGATGTTCAGGTAATAAGCTATATTTAATATGATATAACTCAGAAACGGCTCATAATCAAGAGCAGTCTTTCTAGTAATACATGTTCTACATAATGAGATCTTCCATTGGTATATGGTTTACAGCTATTGGAAAAGTGGTTTAAAGAATTATATTATAAGTGTTGAAAGGGGGCAGGCAACGTGTTAATATCCTCGCCGACTTTGTCAGGAGAATTCGCTTTGCTCTCTTGCCTTCTCAGGCGAGGTATTAAAGCTGCTCGCTCAGTAGAGATTACTAATTAATTGAAACTTGCGCATGAATTCCTGTATTAACGAACTCCATTTAAACCAACTGCAAATTTCCTGATTGCAGCGTCGTTTGATTGGATAAGCAATGCGGAATTCATGGACTGAAAGGCGATCGGCATTACTTTTACTTTTTTTATTAGAGTGAATTTGGGTAACCATCTCAACATTTTAAATCAAATCAAAGACTATCTTGAAATGCACTAAAATACTTCTGTATACCAAACAGACTGACTTTTCGCTGGATGCCTGGCCACGAAAGGATTTGTGGGCTGCTGGCAAAAAAAGAGCCCTGCATCACTTCGGAGTTATTAACTACTACGGGCGAACCCGCCACCCCAGGAAGCTATATCGATATCAGATCATTCCTTCTCCCATGGAAAAAGAGATAATAATATAATTATTTATTTATTTATTTAACAGGGAAAACATACAGCGCTACAAAAAATATTACAATTACATTAAATACAATATTTCTGGCCGATGACATGCTTTCAACAATAGTTTTAGTGAGTTAAGTCTCCAATACGCTCAGTGCATACTGAGGGGGTTGGGAGGGCAAAAGGAAAGGAAAAGGAAGGAATGGGTGTCAAAAGATTTTAAGTATTAATGTGCATTACAAAAAATAAGAAACTAAGATTTTCGTCTACGGCCTGGTCTCCTCTTCCCTGCAACTTTTCCCATCATAATGAGTTGCAGGAGTTTACACCTGTCGTGCCCAAGCACGTGACCCAGGTATGCAGCTTTGCGCTGGTCGATGGTCTACCATAGCATGCACTTTTAGCCGACACGCCGTAGAACTTTCTGAGTCCAAGAAATTGATATCATGCGTCTGTATGTCCACATTTTCCTTAATAGTTCAGGCGTCACATACGTATAGAAGTATGGGCCCGATGTAGCACTGGAGGAGACGTATTCTATTCGAAGTTGGATTTTCAGGCTTCGATTGCATAGGACCTTTTTTATATTTCCAAAGGCGCTGCGTGCAATTTCGATACGAGTCTTGATCTCCAATTCACTGTCCCAGTTCTCTGTTAACCTGGTGCCAAGGTATTTATATTTATCAACATATTCTAGTTTTTGGCCCGCACACAAATATGATGAGTTGGATATTGGGATTATTAGAAATGACCATAGACTTAGTTTTGCTGACATTCATCCTGAGACCAGCGCTGACGCTACACTCATTTACTCAGTCAATAATCTCCTGTAGCTCGGCTTCCGTAGATTCTATGAGAACAGTGCGAACAGCTTCTCCAAGAACTTCGTGTAAGCCGTTTTTCATCGAATCGGCAATCATGACGATATACTCGTGCTATATCCACCAAAATATTATGTTTGCTCGTAAGCATATATCGGAGGTCCCGGCGAACAGCGATTTCCATCAACACAACACCAGAAACAAATTTGATCTTAATCGGCACCGGCTTAGCAAAATCCGCAACAGTTTCCTTCACTAAAGCCTGTGTTAATATAATAAGGTCCCAACGCATATCAGAAGTCTTGGATAGAACCAATTCAAAAAATATTGTTTAATGGCTTAGTCAAGAATCCAGTATGTGACAAGATATTTGGATAATGCTGAATTCATATTCCAAGAGCATCCCAATGTAAAGTAAAGGAAAATTCTTAATAATTAAGGCTGCCAAAAAGCGTAATATTTATTGTTATCGTCGACGGCTATATTGCTAGATTTGACAAATAATTAAAATTTTGATATTTTTAGTATACGATTATCTATTTTTATGACTATTATATTATTGCCTTGATAAATATGGTTACAGACATTGGGGTCTATATTTTATAAGCAATTTTCATTATTACATTATTTTATATTTATTAATGGTTTTCAAACCGATTATAAATTAGTGAAAGTAATTTATATTGTCAGTGATGACATATGGCACTGAGACGTGGTCGCTACTATTGACCTCATAGACAAGACCAAAGTTGCGCAACGAGCTATGGAGAGAGCGATGCTTGGAGTTTCACTGCGCGATAGGATGCGAAATGAGGAAATCTGCAAAAGAGCCAAGTCACTGATATAGCTCGTAATATTGCCTAAAATTGCATAAAACTTGGCAATGGGCAGGCCATATAGCTCGCAGAACCGACAACCGTTGGTGAAAAAAGGTTCTCGAATGGCGACCACGAACCGGCAGACGCAGTGTGGGACGCCCCCCCACAAGATGGACCGATGACATAGCCAAGGTCGTGGAAAGTAGGTGGATGGAGGTGGCTCAGGACCGCTCGTCATGGCATTCTATGGAAGAGGCCGTAATCTACCGGATGATGATGATGATGATGATGAATTTATATTGTCACATCTATCACGATAGTTAATATAATATTTCTTAATTAATTACATTACTTACAATTTTAGACGCAATGACGCATCCAAGTGAAGGAAAGCCTACCTACTAATCAGAACTAAATGGAATGGAAATGGAATGGAATGGACTGTTCACAGCATACCTCAAGTTGTTGATAACTCAACATGCCATTGGTTTTAACATGTAAAATGTTGAAATTTCAACATCATTGAGCAGTCTGATAAACTATATAATGCATGATATTACTAAGGTAAGAAACAGAAATGGAAATATATTTATTATCCGAAAATGTGGTGGTACATTTATGGTGATAACGCGTAAAACTATGTCTCTCACAATTACCTGTTATTATAACAGATTGACAAATTTACTTATCTGTTAATTTTGTAATTTCTTATTAAAAATGTAATTATTTCACTGGTTTGCCTATAATATCTAAATCAAATCAATAATAATTCGTAATGTTCATTGAATGGCCTAAAGTAACATTTAAAAGAGAAATATAAAATATGAAAAAGAGAAATATGAAAAAAAATCTAAACAGACCGGATAAGTAGCACTAACAGTAGAAGACAATAAATAAAAATAATTCACCAATAATATAAAAAATCAAAATCAAGGAATAACGAAAAATCCGCATATAAATACGAAATGTACGTAATTTAAAATGTGTAATCTTCCTAATTAAATTATTGTAAAAAAAAAATACGTGTGGCACTTAGGGACTGCCGCGGTAAAGCTATTGCATAGCATTTTTAACAACTTATGCAATTATAATTATTTATTTATTTTATTTTTTCTGATATCAGATAACTGCGCTCTATCTGAAAACGTTGAAATTATTCCGAATCATTTGCGGCTGCGGAAGCAAATGATTCGGAATAATTTCAACGCCTTCCGATAGAGCGCCGCGCACGAATTTTTTATTCGATATAGCAAAAAAAACGGATTATTCGAAAAAAATCGTAGATAAAAAGATAGATAATTAAATTATCTTTAAAATGGTGCAGGTTTCATAATAATACGCCAGATAGTATTTGCGTAGTAGTCGTTTTTGTGTTCGGTTAGACCTAATTTCACAAATTAATTACACTATGTAATATAAATAAAATGTAAAATATTCAAAGCTAAGAATATTAGGAAAATGTTCTTGTTTAACATATATTTTTTTCGAATCGTAAGCAGTAATCGTTTAGACGTAATTATCAGTTTAAAATCATTAATTTTCGTTAAGAAATTTCTTCATTCGGTCGCCGCGCTGGCCTAGGCCCGCGATAAAAGCTATGCAATAGCTTAAAAGAAAATGAAAATGCATGCCTACAATATAATATTATGAGAAATATTCGTTTAATATATGATTTCGATTTTTATTTTTTACCCGATAATTTTATGATTATAATTTCAAATACTTCTTGATATTTTAATTTTATCTTTAATTTTTAAGTTTAGTTGTTTTTTTTTTTGTGTGCACAGGTAAAATATTTCCTGGTACACCTGCCTTAGTACAGGCCTAGGCCTAGTTAGGCGGTGTTGACGTGGTGACCAAGATACTGCAGTGTGCTCTATTTTTCGCTACTGGTCCAAACCCATTTTTTTGTAATGCTGCAGGAAATTATATTTTGTGCTTTACCTTTAATAAATAAATAAATAAATAAAGAAATGTGTAAAGGCTTTTATCGATAGGCCATTTTTTCAATGCTGCGGTAAACCCCTTTCCTTTTATTTCTTTGATATTTGCAGGTAGGTGGTTATAGATTTTTATTGCATTGTATAACATTCCTTTTTTAAATAGAGTTAAATTTGGCTTGGGTGCTTGTAGCTCATGTTTATTTCTCGTGTTATAGCCGTGTTCAACATTGTGTATTTTGAAATACTGATCGTGGTTCCTTACAAATTTGCAGGTTTCCAAGATGTATATCGATTTAAACGTTAGCGCAAACTCCCTTTTAAACCTTTTAAAGAGATAAGTAATATTTAATATTTTATTACATGGACCACAAGACGTTGAAAATGGCGCTGTAAATAGTGGCCGTATTATGAGAAATCTTTCGCCCACGTCGGTGGCGTAAGCGGTGTAGAATTATGCATAAGCCCTGGTCGTTGCCGCTGCTGTATGCATTCGAGGGTGTAAAGACGGCGATGCAGCCGAGCTTCCGCCCGGACGGGGCTTTATTTAGAATTTCATTTGCGGCCGCGGGAAATTTATGTGTGCGCCGCAAAGCCCGGGGTGCAGCGGCGTCTTATGGCAGTCTCTTTATAAGCGAGGGTAGGTGGAAGGAACGACGTTGGCCGCAACCGCGACTGCTTCGCGTTCCGCTTAGGCGAATATCAACTTCGTCGCCGCTTCCTCGTACCCTGCATGCGTGGGGTAGCGAACGGTTTCGTGCAACTACAACAGTCGGACCCGTCACCTCAGGAAGTTTTAACGATATTACATCGTTCTGTTTCCCGTGAAGTGAGCGCAAAGGACTTGGAAAGAAAAACAATCCACTGTCTAGTTACGCCACTCGCCCGTAAGAAGCCAACGCCGTACCGAGTTTTTACTCAGCGGGTCGACACTCGCACCCTTACTTCCATTTACTGCCAGATTTCTTCACCCCGTTGTAGTTTAAAGCTCTCGTTAAAGGCGTGGATTTAAATTCGTTTTTTAACTTATTTATAATGTCAAACAACCGATTTAGTCTTCAATTTAATACGTAATTTATTGCTGTTAATATTTAAAATTACCAGGGGTTAATAAGCATAGGTAAGGCCTTAACAGTTTAACTAATTCTGATTCATCTTACAGTTCAGAGAATTAGAAATATGGTTTCGTCTCTCTTCGACACGGAATAATGTATGGGAGTATCATCAACCCGGCCTTCGCAGAAGTAATAATGTAATAATCATGACACTGGTATAAAAGAAAGTGCGGCTGCGAGAAGAGCGGTGCTCAGCGGCCTTTTTGACCCGGCAGCCTTGGGACATGAGAAGAGTGGCTGGCATAAGTTAATGGCTACGTCGAGTTAGTTTAACGACACGAGACCGTTTTCGCGGACGACCCCCGGGAGCCGCAAAGGGCGGTGACGTCACGGCGGTACATGTATATGCGTGTGTTTGTGTGCAAGTCTGGATGTAGTGTCGTTAGCGCCCACCCTTATGCACCACGAACTGTTGATTCCGAATGAGCCGTGGCGAGATGTCCGTCGCCGCAATGTGATACATTTTAAAAGTTTTATGGCAATAATAACAATATTCCTAAGCGGTGTTGCCACGTTGACATATACTCGTACTATGACCAGTATTAACTTTAATATATTTTTTTTATTTATACAAAAATACGGATTAAAGTTCCCCTCTAAGTGTAGTACTTTTTAGGAGGTAAACACCAATATTTTTAATATATTTTTCCTATATTAACTAGCTTTATTCACAACAAATATGTACTTATGTACAGGATAGGATCAAAAAGAAGTAGGACTGAATTTCTGTAGCTTGAACGGAGCGGTAAAGGGGGTCGTACCACCTGGGCGTGATAGTGAGTGGAGAGCCTACCAAAGAGACCGATATTTTATCATTACATTACATTACATTTTCGTCGTGTCCAATTGACGGCTAAAGACCGCTCTTGGACGTGTCAAAATAATTGGGTTATGTAGTAAGTTTCGTTACTAGAAGCCTAATATTTGAAGTAGTTAGTAATTCGAAAAGATACGTAGTAAAATTATTTATCGTAATATTGAAATTGTCAGCAAAATGTTAAATAATCAAATTAAATCTACGTTATGCATTTTAAACTAAAAGTACAGATATAAGACCATATAAAATAATCAGACAATAAGGCTCTACTTTTTTAAGTAATTTAAATGGGCACACTATTTGAAAAATCATGGCCCTCAAATTCGGCCAGATTATAGAAAGGGTGGCCTATCAGCATCTACTTGATGTTTTTTTTAAATGTTATGTCCTCCAGCTGTTTAAATTTTGTGGGAAAGCGGAGAGTAAGCACATCAATTTCCGTGAACCTCTGTTGTCATAAAAATCTAGAGCAGCGCTACGCCATCAAAATTTTGCGTCAAACACGAGTAAACCGCGACGGAGACCCTCGAAATAATTAAGAACGTCTACGGGGATGCTGCCATGAGTCGCTCAATAGTGTGACATGCGAAAGGTGTGCGCCAAGTTTATGCCAAGAGTTCTGAGTGATAAACAGAAAGTGAATCGTGTGCAAATTTCCCAGGAAATTTGGAACTGTGTCCAAGAAATCCCAAATTTCCTTGACAATGTGATTACCGGTGACGAATCGTGGTGTTTCGAGTACGATTCGGAGATCAAAGGCCGTGGGAGACGTCCGGAGGAAACCGTAGGAGACGTCCAAGGGGTCGTGACGGCATCTCTGAAGGGGATCCAGGAAAGTGAGTGGGAGTGGGAATCGCGTTATAAGCGTTGTGTCAAAATACAAGAGTGATATTTCGAGGACTACTATGGATATGTACCGCTTTGTTCAATAATAATAAAAAAACAGTTGTACTACGTTTTGATCCTACCCTGTACTTCCTTCTATACAAATATGTTAATGCTAATGTAGGTTAATAGAAGTTTTACATTTAAATGTTATCATATTTCTTCTATACATATTATGGTATTAGTTAACTTGCCTGGCTATATCATTATATAATTTTCTTACTAGTTTAAGTTTCAACATATTATAAAGTAAATGTTTGCTGATTAAATTGCAAAATTTCACAGAAAGTGGTTGATTAGTTTGGAGCAATGTACTGTCACGCTATGGAAATGCTGGGAACCACATTTGCACGCGCGAAGACTAAAAGGAATAAATAATTACGATTTTAATAATTATAATAATAATATACTCTTTATTTGCACTTAACTTTTATTAAAAAAGGCGAGCTTATTGACTACATAACACACAGACCGTCTGCATAACATACAGACCAGTAGAGGTGTTTAAAACTAAGAACGCCCGAGGAGAGGAAATTGGAAGAGGAAGAGGAGAGAAAGGGAAATAAAGATTATTACGTTCGTCTACATAAAATACAAACAAGTATAGGTATTTAAAACTAAAAATGCCCTGGGAGAAGATATTGGGAGATGAAGAGGAGAGACAGGGAGAACTGGTTACTTCTTAGAGAGGTAGTAATCCTTAAGGTGACATTAACCTAACCTAACCTAACAGAAAATTTGACCACATCACGGAGTACAGAGAGAAGCTTCACTGGCTGTCGACCCGGGAGAAAAGAGACATGCGAGTTCTCTGTATGCTTTTCAAGATCTTGGATGGCGTCGCTCTCAATTATCTTACCGGCAGATTTACTGCTCTATCGGCTCATGAACGCCCTCTGAGATCAAAAAACAACCTGCTACTCTCTATCCCTAGTCACAGCAGTGAGTTCTTCTCATTCTCTTTCACCGTGCATGGAGCCCGTCTTTGGAATGCTTTGCCGAAAAATGTGAGAACCGCGCCAAGCATAACAACTTTTAAAAACAGACTCAGAGAGCATTTAAAATCCTCCAGATGAATTCCCTTTCCCCTCCCATTCCCCTCCTTTTAAAACTGTAGCGTCCTTATAGGTGTTAGATTATTTTGATGTGGCAAATCTGTGCCCACAAAGAGTAAAGTATATACTTCTTTCTATCCTCCTCTATTTTATTTGTCATACTATTTATATAGGTTAAGTTATGTAGTCTACTCGCAAATAATGTTCTTACAATAGTATAGGTTAGCTCTAAAATATTGCCTGCAGGCAATAAGCTCGCCTTTTCTTAAGAATAAAGAGTTTTATTATTATTATTATTATATTAAATTATTCCACACATCATATTAAATTACTAATTTATTTCACACAAATCATTTCTTTCGTTTTAACCTAACTCTCTCTGTCGTCCTCCCTTATTTTAATTATAATGTGTGAATTTAATGATACTCCTTTATAGAAAATTATACACTGCGTTATCGCCAAATATTTTGATTTGTCAACCCGTCTTCTGGGCGACTAGGAAAAATAAAGACTTATTTATTTTAATGAATTATTTTATTCTAGTTTCCATTTAAAATCATTCATGCATGATGAACATGAAACGTGAGAGTACAAGTGTTCTATTGCCGCAGTAATTTTGTTTGCGGATCACAGCGGATCCCGAATATGCGGTAAATATTAAACCAAATGTCCGGCCGAATATTTGGTTAAACCGTAGTTCTTTTCTTTAAAATAATGCTTACATAATAATACATACTTTTGCAGGATTTTAAAACCGTTGTAATAGTGATGTATCGTATTGTCTTACCTGGAATGAAAGGAAAAAAACATGGTTAGCTAAAATTCCAAATCTCAATATTACACAATCTATAATCAGGTAAGTAAGTATATATATTCTGCATAATCTGCTGATGTTGAAAATCATTTCATGCGGCAAAAAATGGCTATTTGTTTAATATATGGGCTGGGTTCAGGAAGAATAATGCGGGAATTTTTAAGGAAATTAATATTCTCACCGTAAGAAAGAATAAATGAAAAATAGCTTTATTGTTCTAAAAACACTAAAAATGATAAAGAAAACTTAAGTTCCATTTTTAATTAGTACAAACTGAAGGCTTATTGTTTTACGATTTCTTACAGCCAACGGTTGTAAAGAACGGATGAAAAGACGGTTGAAAAGACGGTTGAAAATAATACACAAAATTTTAACAAATTTTAAAAACAGACTCCATTTTTTTTGTAAGTGCAGCAGCCATATCATAGTGATACTTAGAACGGGCTACCATAATTGAATTGGTATACAAAATTTAGTGTCTGGACTGTTGACTGTTGAGGAGTTCTTTCGTTGGAAGCCATGCCGCAGTCCTGTCTTGGTGAAACTTAGAACCAGCTGTCGTAATTGAATGCATATACAAAATTTCGTATTTGTGCTGTTGACCGTTAAGCAGTCGCCTCATCGGAAGCCAACCCTGAGTGAAGCAGCCATGTCATGATGAAACTTAGAACGGGCTGTCATAACTAAATGAGTATACAAAATTTTCAGTCTGTGCTGTTGATCGTTAAGGAGTCCCCTCGACCCAGCATCATATGATAATATTTGAACTTCATATGATAATATTTGAGGAGTTTCCTTAATTCCTCATGGATCTCATCACCAGTACAGGATTTAAATAAAATGGGACCAATTTGCAAGTATATTCTTTCAAATAAAAAAAGATTTTTTCAAATCGGTTCATAAATGACGGAGCTCTGAGATAAGAAACAAAAAAAAATACAACCAAAATGATAACCTCCTCCTTTTTTTGAAGTCGGTTAATTAAATAATAATAAATAAATAAACAGCTTATCTCAGCAACTTAATATTCATACATATACATATATACCCACATAAAAGCTTTTCTATTATGTATCCTAGAATGTTCTTCTGAATAACAACCTGTTTATCATTTTTAAAATATTCCGGCACCAAGAATAAAGTCATATTTTGTTCAGGGGCATTACAGGTTTATAGCGCCTAGAATATTTAACCATCTCGATGTCAGCATTAAGCAGTGTGCTAGCAAACATATTTTTAAAATTTAATTAATAAAATGGATGATTAGACAAGAGCGTCAGTCAATACACCCTATGCTAGATATTATAGTATAAACTAATTCTTAGATAACAGTCTGTCAAAGATTATCTTTGTTTTTTTTATTATCTTCGAATTTTGATTGTTTTTGGCTGTATCATATCTTTATTTAATTTTATTTATTATATTTCAGATTATTTTTGTTATAAATTTAACCTTACACCGATCATTAAAAAAACATTATTGTTTTATATTTCATTTATTTGTATTTCTTTTTTTTGTATTTAGATTTCGTATTTGTAATTAGATTAAATATCAAAAAACAGTTTTATATATTAGTTTTAAATTGTTCAATGCTTTGCCGTCATCGACGAGAAGACTTGAGATGGCAGCATATAAAATCTGCTTGAAAAATCAGTTAGTCAAACATGCCCTATAGAAACTGGACGACTTTTAAGATATTGCGTCCACAATTGCTTGATTATAAATAACCATATTATGACTATACTTTCGCACTAAGTTTTAGATCTTATTGACATTGTTTTTAATTACGCATGTTGCAGAATTTCTCTTTTTCATTGTATTGATTATTATTTATTGTTTGATTATTGATTATTTTGTAAATTTGACTATTTTTAAGTACCTACCTAATCACCTATGATTACAATGTTTTTTTTTCTCTTTTAATTAATCAAAGCGGTTTTATCATCCGTTAAATTATGATTGTAAAATTTGACATGTTCCTCAGTATTGTGAAATGATTTTATGGAATGAATAAATGATGATGATGATGATGGTGATGATGAAAAAAAACAGAAAATCGTATCTTCCATAAAATAAAACCTATGAAAATACTTACAAAATTTTGTACCGAACTAAAAGCTATGATAATAATATGTTTTGAAGCATTTTATAATGCATATAAATCATAACAATAACAATAACTATAACTCTCATAGTTTCGGCTCTAAAAACGAAATATTACGTCATAGTAGACCATTTGTGTAGTGGTTTTACGCCAGTCTGGTGCAAAACCTCGGCATTGAATGGGTTAAACACGCCATCTGCTCGATATACCTATAATTACGAGTACTTGAACTTTGACATTTATCAAATAGATATCACATAGATATATTAGACAAATATCAAATAGATATTCATATTAAAAATCCATATAAAAACGAAATAGTCGAAATTGCTTCTAGAACAATATAATACGATCGTATAAACAACAAGATAACTGACTCGTGTAATCCTGTAAGAAAGGTCCCCTGGGTCAACACTCCACGTGGAGATTTGACGAAGGGATTTGCAGCCTCAAAGGAAGATTTATGAAAGGAAAACGCTAGCAGAAAATCAAAGACGACGGTCGCGCCGCCCTCACATTTTTGTAATCCCGCGTATTACATTATAAATAAAAATTGATGGAAGCGCTTAACGCTGCAGGCAAACCCGCCTTCTCAGGATGATACGACATATTGTTGTTATTTATTTATTTAGTTTAATCAATGACGTTTATTTTTTGAATTATTGGAGTTTACTCCTTAAAAATCGATTTTATTTAAAGCTTCCCGGTATGAGAATTTAATGCATAGTAAAATCAAACTTTAACAAAATGCGTTACATTTAATGTCAGTAAAGTTCTAAAATTGAAAAGGTGCAACAATACCCCAATTTAAATTAAATTTACCAGCTTTCGCGCAACCTATACTGACCCCCCATCAATCAATTGATTGAAGATGATTGATATTGATTGATGAGGATTGTTTGGCGATGATTGATTAATGTTAATTGATTGATGATGATAGATTGATGATGATTGACTAATGATGATTAATTGATGATATTTACTTGATGTTGATTGCCTAATGATGATTGATTAATAATAATTAATTGATTGATTGATGATAGATTGCTGATTGGTTGATTGTTGCTTGCATGCTGATTGGTTGTTTGATGGTGTCTGATTGATGATGATTCATTAACAATGATTGAATATGATTGATTAATTTCGATTGATTGATGATGATTGATTTATGATGATTGCTTGATGATGATTCATTGATGATGATTGATTGATAATGATTGATGGACGACTGATGATTGATGGATTGATTGGTGGCTGATGATTGATGATTGTTTGATTGATTGATAGATACATCGATCGATCGATCGATCGATCGATCAATCAATCAATTAATCGATCAATCAATTTACCCCCTGTTCATATTGCATATTCAATGACAATCGAACTTAAAGAGTAAACTTCAGTCGCGCGTCGGAGCTGACATGCACATTTTTTTAAAATATTTAATTTTGAATCTTTGAAATATTATATTTTTGAAATTATTGATATTTCAATTATTATTATCTTTCAGTTCCTTTGGTTTCCTCTCATTGTGTATTAATGACACGTGATAAAAAAAGAATAAATTAAGAATAGAACAGGAAATAGATAGGTAACAAAAAATCCTTTAGTTATCGTAGAATGATATTTTTAATTATTTATTTTATTTACATATACATATACATTCAAATTCATGAGCACAACAGAAAATGAAATAACAATTTAGACAATGCCGTCGTATGCTTTTAAAGTTATATACACATCTGTCTGAGCCCAGTTTACATAGCGCATACATTAAACGCAAATGATAATCTTTCCATTATGCTAAGCAAAGAGCAGCCGAGCCCGCCTTGCTAGGCACCCCTGTGTTAAGGCGAGCTCACTTCGGGAGTTACACTAGAGTGCCACGGTTGTGTCAAGGAAAGAACTAAAATATTATTTTTTAATTACTTTAATTTTAATTCATAATCATTATTATTAATAATAATATATGTAGCTAACGAATCTGAAAAGTAAATAAAGTATATTAACATCAGGAATCTCTTTCATTCAAGTAGTCGTTTATCTTATAGTATGTTTTTTTCAAAGTTGGATTTTACGTATCAACGATACGAGTCAACGATAGATGGTTTAATAATCCAGAGGTTCATAATCCTGTCTGGAATTGGGAAATGGTACTAATCGAGTGAAAGTGGTGTCTATCCAGGAATAGTGTATGATGAAAGAGAAAAAACTTGAGGGGTTGAAATAGGTATAGGTGGAATATGTAAAGTTTTCGTAGGCCGGTCCATTGCAAGCAGGATTTATGACAATGCTGAAGGATATCGTTTCGAAAGATGGCCGGTCTTTTGCTTAGGATTCAGTGGGTATCGCTGCTGCATCGTGGGTCTATGTATTTATTGACCAGCATTGATATTAGACAGTTTACTCGATGTTTGGCATACTCACAAAATTTGTGCTATCTATTTTGCATGGCACAGGGGCATTCAACTTTTTTAAGTATCGAGAGAGATCTCATATTCCATATTTTTTTCGTTACAGTTCATGTGTTTGTATGAAGTGCGCTTTTTCGCTGCGGATATATTCTTGAAATTCTTTCTATACCATCTAAAGATCTATGAAGTTTTTTCATAACGGAATTTCGAATACTTTTTATAAAATACGCTTTTTCGCTGCGGATGTATGTGCGGGTTGTGTGCAGCTGTGCGGGTTGTGCAGTTTGCGCGGGTTGGCTCTAAAGGCAAAAAACATCTCACTGCTTAACCTTTCTCAATAATCGAGAAAGCTTCAGATTGGATTATGGAGGTCGATCCGGTCTCTAAGCAGTATAATTTCCCTGAAAGTCTCGGATGCACAGCCCTGCGTCCAGATATAACTCTTTACTCTCTATCTCGGAAGATGGTCCTTATAGTAGAATTAACTGTTCCATGGGAAT
>OX155957.1:2034434-2049434 GCA_944548615.1 Micropterix aruncella | reverse complement strand
GCCCACAACCCCTATGGATCACTGATGGCGAACACAGGCAACTCTACGAGGATTCTCCAGACCAACCTCCACCACGCCATTGCCGCCAGCGCAGTGACGGAGTGTTGCTTCCCCAAAGGAGAAATCGACATCGCCCTCGTACAAGAACCCTGGGTAAATAACTTAACTATCCAGGGCTTAAACGCTGCTGGTAAAATCCTCTCTTACCCGGGAGGGAAAAAACCTAGAGCATGCATAGTGTTCAAGAAAAACATAAACTTCCTGCCTGTTACAGAGCTATGTACTAATGACCTGTCAGCAGCGTATATAAATCTCAAAGGATGGAATGGATCCAGAGTCATCTTATGCTCAGCCTATCTATCTGGAGAGAAACAAAATCCAACCGAAGAGCTGGCAAACCTGGTGGAGTACGCCCGTACCCAAAAGGCTGAGTTACTGGTTGGATGTGATGCAAACGCACACCACACCGCGTGTGGGAGCTCAGACATCAACAATAGAGGTGAGTTACTTAATGATTTTATCACAACCAACTGCCTATGCCTATTAAACAAAGGCTGCATGCCGACCTTTGTGACAAGTGCAAGACAGGAAGTTTTAGACATTACTTTTGCCTCTAAAAATCTAGCCAGACACATAAAAAACTGGCATGTCAGGGATGACACTTCAATGTCTGATCACAGACAAATAACCTTTAAACTACTAAACACCGTAGACTCTCAAACCACAACTTTCAGGAATCCTAAAGCCACCGACTGGGACGCTTACCGTACCACACTAAGCCTTAACCTTGAAACAATACAAAAAAATATAAAAACACGCGAGAGTCTAGAATTGGCCGTGGCGGCTACCACAAAAGGCATTATAAACGCCTATGAGGAAAGCTGCCCACTCAAGACAAAGACCTCCAAAAGAAAAGTTCCATGGTGGAACCCGAAGTTGGACAAACTAAGGAAGGAAACCCGGAAACTATTTAATAAGGCTAAACAAACTCTCAACTGGGAGGAATACAAAAAAGCCTTAACCGAGTACAACAAAGAAATTAGGAGAGCCAAAAGAGCAACATGGAGAAGCTTCTGCGAGGACATAGTGGAAACGCTTCAAGGAGCCAGAGTACATAAACTGCTCGCAAAGGACAAACCTAACCAAATTGGTCTTCTGAAAAAACCAAACGGAACCTTTACAACAAATGAAAAGGAAACTTCGGAGGAACTAATATCGACCCACTTCCCAGGTGCTGTGACAACTAGCAACGCCGCCACTGCTCCATACAGACCTCGAAACGAGGACTGGAGTAGGGCTGCTAGAATCATAAGGCCCGATCAAGTTAAATGGGTCGTAAAATCCTTTAAACCTTACAAATCATGCGGGGACGATGGAATCATGCACGTGCTTTTGCAACAGGGTATCGACATTCTAACCCCATATCTGGTTAAAATTTTCAGAGCAAGCTATGCCTGGGGACATATACCAGAAGAATGGACCAAGGTCAAAGTGCTATTCATACCCAAGGCTGGCAGGAAGGACTACGCACTGTCAAAGTCCTTCAGGCCAATTAGCCTAACATCCTTTCTACTGAAAGCGATGGAAAAGATACTGGATAGCTATATCAGGGAAAAAATCCTAACGGTCAACCCTATCAGCTGTAACCAACACGCCTACCGCAGAGGCAAATCCACGGAAACCGCTCTGCTCTACCTAGTAGATAGAGTGGAAAAGGCGTTGGAAGTCAAACAAATCGCAGTATGCGCATTTTTAGACATTGAGGGCGCCTTCGACAAAACCCCAATTAAATCACTGGTGAAGGGGCTAGAGTCAAAACAAGTAGACAACACCACAACCAGATGGGTGAAAGCGATGCTCTCAAACCGCACGGCCAAGGTAGCTCTTCACGGAACAAACCTTGAAGTCACCACTACAAGAGGCTGCCCGCAGGGAGGCGTACTCTCGCCCCTACTATGGACTCTTGCAATAGATCAACTCATGCATAGGATGGCAGAGGCCAGGATAGACACACAGGGCTATGCTGATGACCTAGTAGTCATTGTCCGGGGCTTCTGCCAAAACACGATCTCACACATAATGCAAAAAGCGTTAACAATCGTTAGCAATTGGTGCAGAGAGAACGAATTATCGGTCAACGCCGATAAGACCGTCCTCGTGCCATTTACCAACAAACGTCAACTAGGTGGACTAAAAATGTCAATCTTAAACCACAGGCAGATTCCTTTCTCCAAGGAAGTAAAGTATCTGGGAGTCACCCTCGACCAGAGACTCACCTGGAACAGCCACCTAGATAAAACAATTCAAAAAGCTAAAAGTGCTTTGGGTATAAGCAGAAGACTGGCGGGGAAAAACTGGGGCCTTAACCCCAAGATCTCCCACTGGCTATACAGTGCCATTGTGAGGCCGATAATCTCGTACGCCTCGGTGGTATGGTGCAACAAAGCCAACCAGAAAACTGTGATTACCAAACTAAACAATATCCAAACGACGGCGTGCCTCATGACAACTGGCGCAATGTCCTCCACTCCTGGAGCAGCTCTAGATGCACTGCTGAACTTACCGCCCCTACACATTCATTTGCAACAGGTGGCGAAAGCCAGCATGTACAGGCTATCTGCCCGAGAGAAGGTAAACTGGATCTCACAAGCACTAAGATCAGTTCTTGACTCAGTCAGTGAAAATCCAACCCTCAACATGGTATCAGACACCATGCTCCCACTCCTAAACTTTGGAAAACTTTTTACAGTGGAACTGCCGCCCAGAGACGACTGGCTAAAAAGCCAACAGCAATGGGAGGCCGGTAGCCTTAAATGGTATACTGATGGGTCCAAATCGGGACTTGACGTAGGCTGTGGTATATATGGAGAGCGACCAAACTTCGAAAGAAGTGTAAACTTGGGAAAATACGCCTCCATATTCCAAGCGGAGGTTTACGCCATTATTGAATGTGCGGATATCAACCTCCAAAAGGACTACGCCAACCACCGTATCTATATCCACTCGGATAGCAAAGCAGCTCTTATGGCGCTAGCCTCGAATACCATTAATTCAAAGCTAGTGCAAAACTGCATATCACTACTGAATTCCCTGGTCGAAAAGAACAGGGTAATACTAAGATGGGTTCCCGGCCATGCAGGAATCAAGGGAAATGAAAAAGCCGACGAACTTGCTAGGACGGGAGCAAAGGGAACGTTATACGGCCCTGAACCTTGCTGTGGCGTACCAAAAAGCCTTGCAAACTGTAACAAAAACTGCATATTTTGTTGTTTTGTTTTCGCGCCTTTGTGCAGATTATGTTCGCTGCACCTGTTTTTCCATGTTTTCCCCGTGTTTAGTTATGTTTCCTGTTGGTTTTCGCTGTTTTCATGAATTCTCCCATATTATGACAATTAAAAGAACCATGTTTATGAAATTTCGTAAATATCAAATTTTGACAGATAGAGCAGAGTGCAGTCATAATTTTTATCGCCCTAAGTGACTCTGGCGTTTAATCGCGGCTGTGCTGGTCCTACCCTACCTTTTATGGACGACACATCAGCTGTCAAAATGTCGCGGTTGGGACAGTGAGGGTGGCATTTTGCCAGCCGATTTTTTAATCTTTTATGCCGTGTTGACTGTTATTTTTTGATGTAGGCTGTGCTTCGAATTTGCTGCGAGTGGCACCTTTGTTAAATCTGTTTTTTTACGTAATGCTGCTGAGGTGACCTAAATTAGTCATAGAATATGAGGATGTAACCTTACCTTTCACTTCACCGGGATTTTTGTCTCCATGTGGAAGAGGAAATAACCCTCGATTGCTGGGCGGGTGCACGTTTGCGGTCTGCGCGCCGTGAACACGACGGGAAATTTGCCGTATGCCTTTTAGGCTAATATAAACGAATTTTTCATCTTCTAACGTGTTTTTCTTTTGTCTTTTTTGCGTCCGAGGGAAAAGGATTTTCTGTGGGCCAAATCCAATGCCCATCAGTATTTAACTCACACTCTGAGATATTTTTTTTTGGGTAACTGTTTTTTTTATTTTTTTTTTTGTTTTAATTTTTTTTTGGTATTATATTTCTTTTAAATTAGTTTCCGTCTTTTCCTCTAAAAGACAGGTGGCGTCCATTTAGTAGATTCTTTTTGGTTTTGGGTGATTCTGCCGTGTTTCTTAAAAACACGGTGGGCGTATAACTTTACGGTTATAAAATTAGCGCTCCAACGTTAGGCCTGTAAATTGGATTTTGGCTGTCAGAATAATCTTTTGCTCAGCCATTGAAGCACCGTTTTTTCGTTTTTTGTATTGAGCAGCATCTTTTGTCATTATTATAAGCAATATTGTGTACTTGCAGTTTTGTCGGCATTAGCAGCATTTTTTTGTAATTTAAAGCGGTTACCGCGAGAAGTATTTTGTACTTGCCGTTTTTTCATGGTTACTATATTTTTTTTTGTCAGAATCTTAGATTTAAAGGCAATATATTAATTATTGTTTTAATACTTGGCGTTGCTTAGCAGCAGATTGTTTGTTATTTTAAGGCGGTTTCCGCGAAAAAGTTTTACGCTTGCCGTTTAAGTTTGTTAGTGTCATACTAATTATTTTTTGTTATTTTCCAGATGTGAAGGCAACTATCCTGGTGAGGTAAGCAGCCAAATAAAACAGAGGTGCCGCAAGCAGTTAAAAAAGTCAGTTTTTTTCATTTTTTTTTTTTTTTTTTTTATTTTTTTTTTTGGTTTTAATTTTTTTTGGTGGGATTTAAAATATATATATATATATATATATATATATATATATATATATATATATATATATATATATATATATATATATATATATATATATATATATATATATATATATATATATATATATATATATATATATATATATATATATATATATATATATATATATATATATATATATATATATATATATATATATATATATATATATATATATATATATATATATATATATATATATATATATATATATATATATATATATATATATATATATATACATGATGGCATCTCCAGCGATAGTGTATTATGCTGCGTCACATTTAGTAAAGGCAGAACTAGATTATGAGTTCACGATTCGTGAGGTCACTCCAACCAATGTTGAAGCAATGAGGAAACAGTTCAATTCACTCTTAAAGGAATTTCCAGCTGAATCAATTTCCTCGACGGATTTAGATCCAGATTCCGAGTTTCAGGAATGTTCGATTAGACTTTCATGTCTTCAAGAACTTATAGAGGAATTTATAAATAACAAACAGAAACTTTTATATAAACGAATTAGCACAAAAACTGCACATATCTTTCATAGAGTTTCACGCATAAATCCTGCTAATTCAGACTCCAAGAAATTATTAGATAATTTAAAGGATGAAGTTTTGGAAATTGTCATTTTGCTAGAAAAATATTTAGATATTGTTCGTTCGCCTAGCCCGTTACCAAATCCTGTAGTTCTTCCGATACCTTCTACTTCATTGCACGAGGGTGAGAAGTCAGGTCCAGCTATGCATTTGCTTAGTCCTGAGGTGGTTCCTTTGGGCAGAAATTCTGAAGTGACGTCAGCTCCGTATATACAGCATGTTGATACGAAACCAGTTCCTTTGGACAATAACTTTGTCATTTCGGACGAACGCATTCTCAAACCATTAAATCTTGGTTTTACGTTTGATGGCGATTCCTGTGTGGTCGAGTTCTTAGAACGATTGGATGAGATTAGGTTTTCGCGTAATATCTCGGATGCCAGGATGCTGAAGTCGGCGTGTGAGCTATTCCAGAAACAGGCGCTCAGTTGGTACCGTGTTAGAGCTTCGAGCATTTCCAGTTGGAAGCAGTTAGTTGCTGCACTCCGCTCCGATTTTGGCAGTTTAAATTACGATGCTGAAGTTTTGTCATTTGTACGGGGACGTAAACAAAAGTCGGACGAGAGGATGCATATTTTTGTTTCGGTCATGTTGGGCTATTTCAACAGGTTGTCAAGGCCATTGTCTGGCGAGGAACAGTTAGGAATAATCCTTTCAAATATCTCCATTTCTTACCAACGACATTTCATGCTAGTTGATATAAATTCAATCGACGAACTTCTGCGATTAGGAAAAAAAGTTGAGAATGCACAACAGCGTATGAACGCATCTAATGCAGCCACTCCTGCACAAGCTAAGGTCAAGCCTTCTGGCTCGAAAGCAGTTTATGCGGTCGACGAGTCTCCTACCAAATGTGCGACGGAGGAAGTGAAAGTTGTACAGAAGTTAAAAGAGTGTAAAGTTTCTTCTGCTGGTCCATCCAATCGTGGTGGTTTTAATCACGGTGGTTTCCATCGTGGCGGTTTTAATCGTGGAAATTTTTCTCGTAATGATTTTTCTTATGGTAATTCGTCTTCTGGTAATTACAACCAAGGAGCCAATAATAGTTCGCGTGGTTCACGCGGTGGCACACATCATAGCCATTCTAAATATTGCTATCGTTGTGGTAGGTTTAACTACACGGTAGCCACTTGTCCGGAATGTTCTAAGAATAACCGGCCTGGTAATTCCCCGGTTTCTGAGCCAAAAAACTTGAAAGGCGGGGCAGAATAGAGGATTTTCTACATTCTGCCTCGATATTGTTTGCAAATGAGAAAGATAACCGTCGCCCTTTCTTAGAAGTTTCACTTGGTGATATAACTGTTTGTGGATTACTCGACACAAGATCGAGTGTAACGATTTTGGGTGCTGATTCACATAAATATTTAGTTGATATCGGTTTTACTCTTAATAAGTCTCCGTTGGTGACTTTATCCACTGCTAATGCAAGTTCGGTGAAGACGATTGGGTCTATGTTTCTTCCTTTTAAATTCAATAATCGTTGCCAGGTTATTCGAGCTGTTGTAGCTCCTGATATAGGTACTTCCCTTATTTTGGGAATAGATTTTGTCCGAGAATTTGAGTTGGCTTCGGAAATATTAAAATTCGTCAAGTTTGAGTCCTGCGATGCAATTGTTTGGCATCGAGTCAATGAAGTGAGGGCCTTGCGGCCTTTTGCTTCATTGACTGGAGACCAACGATCGCTAGCAGACAGAATGATCAATAATTTTGAAAAAATTTCTTCCGAAGTCAAAGGTCTCGGTCGTACTAATTTGTTGTCCCAGGTTATTGATACTGGAGATCATCCTCCAGTGAAACAGCGTTACTATCCTTTGTCTCCAGCTAGATTGGCGCTGTTGAATGAAGAAGTTGATAAGATGTTAGAGTTAGGTGTTATCGAACCTAGTTCAGGGGGTTGGAATAATCCAACAATTTTTGTTCCAAAGTCAGATGGTACTCTTCGTTTCTGTCTCGATAGCAGGAAGCTGAATTCTATTACGAAACCGGATGCGTATCCCCTGCCGAGAATTACTACTATCTTGGACAGTTTGAGAGATGCAAATTATTTATCTTCTATCGACTTATCCTCTGCCTTTTGGCAAATCCCTTTGGATCCTTCTTCACGAGAGAAGTGTAGTTTTACTGTTCCTGGTCGAGGATTCTTCTGCTTCCGCTCTTGCGCCTTCGGCCTAAGAAATTCGCCGGCGTGCATGCAAAGGCTGGCTGACAAATTGTTCGATCCCTCTTTCGAAAACAAAGTTTTTTGTTACCTAGATGACATAATTATTGTATCTGCTACTTTTGAAGAACATATAACTTTGTTAAACAAAGTATTAGATCGCTTGTTGTATGCCAACCTTTCTATAAATTTCAAGAAGTGTCAGTTTTTCCGTCAGGAATTGAAGTATTTAGGGTATGTAGTTGATTCTCACGGTCTACATACCGATCCCGAGAAGGTAAAATGTATTCTCGATTTTCCTACTCCAAATTCTCCAAAAATGGTAAAGAGTTTTCTTGGTATGGCCGGTTGGTATCGTCGGTTCATTAATTTTTTTTCTAGTATTGCTGCTCCCTTATCTCGGTTGACAAGTACCCGCAAAGGTGCTCCCCCTTATGAGTGGACGCCCGAGGCGGAAGAGGCATTTCAAAAACTGAAATCGGCCTTAGTTTCTAGTCCGATTTTGGCCTGTCCGGATTATTCGAAACCGTTCGCTCTTCATTGCAATGCATCGTTGTACGGTTTAGGCGGAGTTTTAACCCAGGAAGTGGATGGCGTCGATCATCCTATCGCTTTCACGAGTAGAACACTTTTACCCGCTGAGACGCGATATTCGGCGACCGAACGCGAAGCCCTAAGTGTTATTCATGCTGTCGAGCATTTTCGCGGTTACTTGGAGGGCGGTCCCAAATTCACTATCTTTACAGATCATGCCAGCTTACGTTGGTTTTTGCGCTTAAAAAATCCTACCGGCCGTCTGGCTCGATGGGGTATTCGTCTATCTGCTTTTGATTTTGAGATTGTCCACAAGAAAGGTGTCGATAATGTGGTTCCTGACACGTTATCTCGGTTGCTTCCCGTTTCCTCTCTGTCTGTTGTTTCCGACTCATGGTACAACGATTTGTTTAAGGCAGTGTCTGAAAATCCCGCTGGATATCCAAATTTCCAGATTAAGGACCATGAATTGTTTAGGTACTCTAAAAGCAAGTATCAACTCACCAGTTGTTACGATTGGAAGTTAGTTGTTCCGTTGCAGCTTAGAGAAAAGCTTATCCGAGAAAATCATGAGTCTGAGTTGGCTATGCATTTTGGAATTTTTAAGACACACCGTCGTCTGTGTCTTCGTTACTTTTGGCCTAATTTACACGGAGACGTAGTTAACTTTGTTTCTAAATGTGAAACATGTCAGCTATACAAACATTCGAATATTTCCCCTTTGGGTCAGCTAGGAAATCCTAAGTCCTGTGCCTTCCCGTTCCAAATGGTCTCGGTCGATCTGTTGGGTCCTTATCCGATGACGAGGAACAGAAATATGCATATTCTCGTGGTGACAGATTGTTTTAGCAAATACTGTTTACTTTTTCCGTTAAAACGTGCTACCAGTAAACTTGTAAGTTATGTCGTTGAACATAATGTATTCCTTCGCTATGGTGTTCCGCAGTATTTAATTTCAGACAACGGAAAACAGTTTATCGGTAGGGAGTTCACTGAACTGATTGCGAAATATAACATTCCTAAAGTATATTTAAACCCGAAATATTGCCCTCAAGTTAATCCAACTGAACGTCAGAATCGTAGTGTGGTCACTGCGTTATCGTTGTGTGTAAAAGACGATCATCGCAGCTGGGATCTCTACCTTTCTGAAATTCAGATGGCCATTAACGCGGCAGTCTCGGAATCAACAGGGTTCAGTCCATCCTTACTAGTCCATGGTCGTGAACCGATTATGAATGGTTCTTTTTATGCTCAGGCGCCGGAATCTCAAGCAGAGGTTATTTTCGGTAGTAGGTTGTCTTACGCTCAAAATTTGAGTGAATTATCTAACATTTTTCATGTAGTGCGGCAGAAATTGGTAAAATTACATGCACATAATAAAGTTTACTATGATCGTAAACACCGTCCTGCGGAATTTCAAGTAGGCGATATGATCTATAAAAAGACTTATTATCTAAGTAATGCTGGGAATTATTACATTTCCAAATTTGCCCCAAAATATGAAAAATGTAAAATAATTAAAAAACTCTCTGCGTTGGTGTACGAGTTAGAAAATGCTAAAGGGAAGAATATAGGTTCCTGGCATATTAAGGATTTCAAATTAAATCCTCAAGGTTCTAAATAGTTTTGTTTTATTACTCTTTTTTTTTCGTTAACATCCATCTGAAAAGTTTTCATAGTAGTCTGACTAGTTCGACTCAAATGTTTTGTCCTTTACAAAGGTGTGGTACCGATTGGTTACTATCACTGAAATCATTGTGTTTGTGATGAGTCGTGCTAGCAATCTTGACTAGCACCACTGTGGTTTGAATAGGCATCGTGAGAGGGAAGTATGCAAGGAGATGGTATGCAAGGCAGTAATGGACAGTATTCACATTCCCTAGTAGGTTTAAATTATGTCAAGGTCTAACCATATAGTCATGTATTTTTTTTTGTGTCCACAACAAGTTTTGTGCTTGATTGCTTGGAAGTTGTTCGGTGCTCCTTCAGTGAGTAGAGTTGGTTTTGTTACGGAGGTTAGGACACCGGTTATTGATTTTGTTCTTGGAACATGGGTCTTGTGCGTCCTTGACTTTGTAATTTTTTCGCTGTATTAATTTTGTTTTTCCTCTACGGGACAGTAGAGAGAGTTTAAAATGGCAGTTGACCTTCGCAGTAACTTACCTATCAGGTTTTCACTCATAGTTAACGAGGAAAAGTTGTTTTATGTTTTAGTATTTTCTTATGTCCCAATTGGGTCATTTCCTCCCTAAGAGAGGGAGAGTTTTTCCTTCAAGTGATTAAACAAGGAGTTTTTGTTATTGCTTGTTAGTTGATGCTTTGGCGTTTTTGTTATGCTATAGTAGGAGAAATTGAATCGGGACGATTCGTCTGAAATCGTCGTTGGCTCTTCCGATTTCTTTTTTTTGGAGGGGGCTGTAACAAAAACTGGATATTTTGTTGTTTTGTTTTCGCGCCTTTGTGCAGATTATGTTCGCTGCACCTGTTTCTCCATGTTTTCCCCGTGTTTAGTTATGTTTCCTGTTGGTTTTCGCTGTTTTCATGAATTCTCCCATATTATGACAATTAAAAGAACCATGTTTATGAAATTTCGTAAATATCAAATTTTGACAGATAGAGCTGTGCAGTCATAATTTTTATCGCCCTAAGTGACTCTGGCGTTTAATCGCGGCTGTGCTGGTCCTACCCTACCTTTTATGGGCGACACATCAGCTGTCAAAATGTCGCGGTTGGGACAGTGAGGGTGGCATTTTGCCAGCCGATTTTTTAATCTTTTATGCCGTGTTGACGGTTATTTTTTGATGTAGGCTGTGCTTCGAATTTGCTGCGAGTGGCACCTTTGTTAAATCTGTTTTTTTACGTAATGCTGCTGAGGTGACCTAAATTAGTCATCGAATTTGAGGATGTAACCTTACCTTTCACTTCACCGGGATTTTTGTCTCCATGTGGAAGAGGAAATAACCCTCGATTGCTGGGCGGGTGCACGTTTGCGGTCTGCGCGCCGTGAACACGACGGGAATTTTTTTCTAACGTGTTTTTCTTTTGTCTTTTGTGCGTCCGAGGGAAAAGGATTTTCTGTGGGCCAAATCCAATGACCATCAGTATTTAACTCACACTCTGAGATCTTTTTTTTTGGGTAACTGTTTTTTTTTATTTTTTTTTGTTTAATTTTTTTTTTGGTATTATATTTCTTTTAAATTAGTTTCCGTCTTTTCCTCTAAAAGACAGGTGGCGTCCATTTAGTAGATTCTTTTTGGTTTTGGGTGATTCTGCCGTGTTTCTTAAAAACACGGTGGGCTTATAACTTTACGGTTATAAAACCTAATGCTCAAACAAATGTGTTTAGAACAATCCGTCAACCACTGGAACAACACGCCAGGGTTGAATCATTCCAAAGCGCTTATTAAGCCTTACGACCGTAAGACGGCCCGTGAGGCCCTATCGCTAAATAGGAACAATCTACGCATACTGGTAAGGGCGCTCACGGGGCATTGTGGCCTGAACAAACACATGTTCAACCTCAAGCTCAAAGACACAAAAATGTGCAGGTTCTGCCAAGGGGCAGAGGAAACTCCCCAGCACCTCATGTGCGAGTGTGGCCCGCTGATGCGTAAAAGATACAACCACCTGGGTGGTCACTACCTCCAACCGGAGGAGGTAAAACAATCTGGCGCCAAAAGCCTGCTGCGGTTCTTAAATGACACGAGGCTTAGCGCAGAACTATAGTAGGTGGCGAGCACAATAGATCAGCAATGGTCGCAGTGTTACAAGGCTCATAAAGACCTTAGAAAATCCCCACTCAACAAATAATAAAAAAAAAAAATAAAACAAGGATTTCTAACTCGCAATACATGCGTATATTGTTTGTTTTATTTATTGAAATTGTTATTTCATAAACAATCACACATAATGTAATAAATATTTGCTTAAGTTTAAAATATATTAAAATGGGCTCAAATTTGTGCTAATAACCTTTTTTTACTAATCTTACTTTAAATTATGCCATTTTCCTGACTTGTCCCTTTTATTTTAACTGTTGGCAATTCAATTAGAAACGGAAACCTAACTGAAATGAAACATTTTAGTCCCCTATATATACATTTTATGCCCTAGTTTTTTTTAAAATAAAAAAACCAATTTTAAGTAACGCGTTGTTTGAATCTCCATCTTGCCCCTGTAATGCATCGTAACGTTTTACAAGACCCCCCACTTTCGCCCAAGTTACGTAATACTTGAACGCCCCTTTATTATTAAAAAGAAGTGCGTTTTAATACGAACAAATTGTTCCTAATAATTATAAACACAATGTTCAGTTTTTGTAACGTCTTTTTTGTTTCTTTTTTTATTATTGTTCTTGTTAAAGACGTTTTCACGTCAAAAATTACCTCCGACGTCGCCTTAAAATGATCCTTAATTCCAACGCACCCCTAACGCAACTTACAGCTGATTGATCGCGATGGCGGAATACGTTAACAGACTCGAAAGGTGATCGGGAAATCGGCTGCTATTTTTAGAGCTAGCTGTGGGGATATTCGTTCATTCGCGTTTGGGCTCGCATGGGCACGATACGGATAAATACATTCAGCCGTCAATCAGCGTTAATCCGAAGGGCCGTCGAAGAAATAGGATTCGACATCAAAACAAATACGTCAGAGCGCTGGCGGATTGGTCCGTCCACGCGGCTTTCGCGGTTGCGATGCGGTCGCACAGTGATCCATTCCATGTAAAAAATCTATTTTTCCTGTTTAGCTAACATCCCCCTAACACACCATAGACTCTCACCAAATCTCTACATATAGAAGAATAATAATTAATAAATTAGCAGAAAAAACACATTTTTAAATACAAGCTTTTATAAATATGCTCTGTCCCGAGCCAACCCTGGGTGAAAAAGCCATGTCAAGTGAAACTTAGAACGGGCTATCATAATTGAGAATGTATACAAAATTTTGAGACTGTGCTGTTGACCGTTGAGGAGACCCCTCATCTGGAGCCAGCAGCCATGTCATGTTGAAACTAAGAATGGGCTATCATAATTGAATGCGTATACAAAATTTCGTTTCTGTGCTGTTGAGGAGTTTCCTCGTCGGGAGCCAACTCTGGGCGAAACAGCTATGTCATGGTGAAACATATAACGGGCTATCATAATTGAATGCGTATACAAAATTTCGCGTCTTTGCTGTTGACCGTTGAGGAGTCCTCTCGTCGGGAGCCAACCCTGGGTGTAAAATCAGGTCATGATTACCATAAAAATTTCTATCGGAACTGAACCAATATGTAAGTTTTCAACTTCATATGATAATATTTGAGGATTTCCCTTAACTCCTTATCGATCTCATTATCATAACAAGATTTTTATGAATATGCGAATCTGGAAGTACATAAAAAATAATTTTCGAAATCGGTTCATAAATGACGGAGTTCTAAGGAAACAGACATTTAAAAAAGATACAATTGAATCAATACCTTCCTTTTTAGAAGTTGGTTAAAAATACCATTTTTTTCCTGTTTTTCTAAAATCCTCCTAAAACATCATAGACTCGCACCAAATCTCTACATATACAAGAATAATAATAAAGAAAATAAAAGACACGACCCGTAACAACTACATTACAGTAACAACATGGCGTACAACATTAGACGGAAGTTTAAAAGTACTAATATTTCATAAAAAAATAACCCCGAAACAAATAGTCATAAGACTTATTGAGAAATTATGGTCTTATTTTAGCTTTAATGTACATTCAAGATACATTCATTCAAGATACATAATTCAAGATACATTCTTTTTTTAAGAGTACTATGAATGGGATTTCTCCTTTACAAAACTAAAGACAGCGCGATGTGACGCGCTTCCTTTATCGATTCAAATTCTGTTTTCCTCGCGCCGATGGCCGATAGCAGACACAAACCTCAACATGACATGCGTGCTCACAATATATCTGACCCTATTGAAAATAACCTGCTTCATTCACAATCAAAATTTACAATAATCCTGATATGGTGTATGTATACTTGTAAACTATATATATGTAAGTGAAGATTTTAATATAGATATTATTAAAATATTTTTAATAGTTAGTAGCAGGCCAGACTTCAGTTTCGGGGGGGGGGGGGGGGGGCATTTATTGAGACAACAAGCACGCGGTACGCACCAAACTTGAATTTGCCTGTACAATAAAACGAAAATACGCCGGATTTCCGGGAGTCACATCTCAATTACCCCTCCGGATACGTACCTGACACTACGCGTAAGTCGCGGATTCTCCCGGATTCTCAATTTTTTCTCATGTCCCCCCCTGGATACGTCCTAGTAGTAGTAGTAGTAGATAGAGTGGGGGGCTTGTTTCCAGTCCTTGATGTCACCTAGATCTGTAAAATCTATTGTAACTACCCACTGTTTGGTTAGGTCAGTGGTCAGCTAGTAGCCCGGTACTTCTTACCAGTCCAAGTAGATCACTGACCTTCAAGTTGGGCAGATCGCTGGGTTCGAGAAAGGCTCGTCCCAGTAAAGTGTGTCTTTTGGCGGCGAGCCCTGGATAGCGACCCCAACAATGTGTATGCTGTCTTCAGGTTCCTCGCCACATATTCGGCAATCCTTGCTTTCGGTCAAGCCAAGGTTGAATAGATGAGCTCTAAGGGTCGCGGTGAGGAGACCGATAGTGGTTCTAAGGTTATTCTTGCTCATGTCAAGTAGGGCCTTGGTTTTCTGGATACGTCCTAGGTTAGTAGTTAATTTTAAGTGGGACACATCGGAATGATCGGGAGAAGGAAAAACGACTAATACAAAATAACTATAAAATACTCGTTTTCTACTAGTCTCCATTAAATCAATGTATCTATGCAATCACACGAAATAACTACAGTAAATTTTCTAGGAAATAAGGGTTGTTTAAATGGTCGCTTTAAATGTTTGGACAGCTTTATGAAGATATTGATACGTTGACC